>CM076973.1:25026672-25306672 GCA_039105355.1 Benthosema pterotum | reverse complement strand
CAACACAGCATTTATTGAAGTCACAACATGTGACATGTAATAGAGTTGCTACCGGCAAGATTAGTCAGGACTTATTGGGTTGGCAGTGGTTCAATCCTCAGGAGCTAAATTGGCCTTGGAAACAGAAGATTCCCATCAAATGAAAACAGAACGAGAACAAGGTGACTTGCTAGGGAAGGAGAGGGCATGGTTTCTCCATAGAAGCAGGAGCTGGAGAAAGACTAAAGTCCCCACACACTATCATCATCACGTGTAGACGGGAATAGACCTGCGTTGGACTGTGCCAGCTCAGAATATGAAGAGCCACTCAATGCCTACTTGGCTATCACTGCCTTACAGTGTATCATTTTCACTGCATGCCACGGTGTGTAACTATGAATACCCTTCACAGTGTTACAGAGCCAAAGGCAACAAGTCATTGAATGCAACTTGAAATAGGAAATGTTTGTCATTTCCTAAAAATTATGACTCAATCGGGCAAGCTTGTACACTCGACTTAACTCTCTTGAATTCTTAACACACAGACTTACCAGTAACTGATAACAGTGACGCACCCAAGTTTCACAGAACAGTGCTCTAAAGTTTAGTGCACTGTTCTGTTCTTGTCCTGTCAATCCTGTCAATCTAACCAATGTGATTTTTCAATGAGAGTTTGGTATAAATAAATCCCATTGTTTTTCGCATGTCATTGCAGGTAAAATAAATCGTGTTGAGCCAGGTGACATAGTTGTATGAAGACATCAAGCCTGCCGCCTGATATGTTCCTTTCAACACTTACAACCAAAAAATGATGCACAAAAGTAATTGTGTGCAGACATTGCAATGTTCATAACATGTTTTTGTTTCTGAATATTATCATAGCCTACTCTACTACATGTTAATGCAACACAAACACACACAAAAATCCCTATGGTAAGAGGAAATGCAAATAACAGACCGGTAATGTAGGGCTAGTGTGACCTTTGATTGGAGTCCCAATTAATATTGACTCCTGTGGCATATGCCGCATGACGAAAATACACACTAGCTCTCCTCAGAGCTACAAAACTCATGTCCTCCTGGCCTGTTTAACAAGCTAGCTTAATTGGAACAGGGAAAATGAAATTATAATTCTGCTGACTCTGCAGTGTCCTGTACACCCTACACCATACAGTGAAATCCTCAGTGTTCATTCATTTGAGTGTTTCCATGTGTAACCCAATGGACGCTCCTTTAGGGTCATTTGTACAGGCTCAGAATTAACTGATTACTGAGGAGCTCACATTGTGGGCCTGTGTGCTTATCACATGGTTCTACTTATCACATAAAACAGAAGGCCCTGGTTATAATAGCTTTATATGTAAGACCGGCCCTTATTTTCTCCTTTATATAGTGTATTTATTTTATTTGTGCTTCCATTGAACATTTGCATGTCCCCTTATATACATGCACCTGTCAGCCTGTATCCTTGTCGTTGATAAGCCTGCTTGTGTCTGTATTTCATATAATGTTATCTTTCATTTCATTTAAGAAAAAACTAGATGCAATGAAAAGGTTAGCCTACTGCAGTTAAATTTGGAACACACCAGAAACATCTCCAAACTTAAATAAGTACAACTACACTTACATAAGTACACTAAAAGTAGTTATTCAAATAGTATCACTTTTGTCAATAGCTTGGGCAGCTCTTCTTATCTATCGGTTCAGCACTGGAGGGCCTCACTACTCTGGAATTTGAGTCAGTGGGAGTGTGTGCATACATACTGTACACACCCAGTTAGTCTTTTACTGCTGAGGATACATTTACACAGCTGCTCAATAGTATTTAGCCGAACACACAAACTTGCACTACTACTTCTCTCACCAAAACCCAAACCACTCAGCTCTCTCCTCAGACATCTAACATGAATACTGTAGAGTAGACCCTGGAATACTCAATGTTTTCTCTGGTTCCCAACTTTCCACCCCCTACCCAACAAACACCTGGTTCACAGTTCACACACTAAACGGAAAAGGGTCCTAGCACTAGGGTGTTTATTATGGGATGTCTGGTTTTAGACAAAACAGAGAATGGACAGAGACGAGCACCAGGACATGTACTGTGTCAGCCATCTGGTTGGAGATAAAAACAGAAGGTGGACCTCTTAGCACCTGGAGGTTGTCTGGCTTAAGATAAAACCTTTGAGATGCGGCAGTACAAAGGATGTTTATGGCATGTCAGAAAGAATTGAGGAAAGAGACGGCGCCATAAACTTTATGGAGGAGTCTCTTTCCTCAATTCTTTCGAAACTGCCTGATGCGGTTTTACCCAGAAGTCACAGACTAATTGTAAACCAGTTTTACATGTTTCCCATAATGGGCAGGGCAACCAACTATAATATATAAACATTTTCCTTAACGATTTGTTTAAACTGACTGGTGCTATAATCGTGCGTAAATAAAGATATTGACATACCTTGACCTATTCAAATTCAAATAACCTATTCAAATAACATACTACATATACAGGATTTGGACTATACAGAACAGTCCGTAGTAGTGTGCTTCATCATGTACTGCATGTCAAATAAATTAAACTCAGTAATAAAGTATACAAGGCTTTCACTTTAGTATAGATAGATATTTAATAGAAAAACAGACGCAAAGCATTGTACAAGCCAAACACTTGAACTAATAAAGTAGTTAACTACAACATTAAAGCGTTATCCAGCATTAAATAAAAACCACAATCAGAAAGCAGGAGGATCTATGTACAAACAAAAGTTGTCAAAACAAGTTCAGTGTAACAAATTCTTAAATAATTGAGGCCCCTTTCTGGACTTAAGCTCAGAGGAAACTATGAAATTATGAGAAGAGTTAAAAGGGAGTGGGAAAGGGTAATGGGGTCATTAGGGTGGTCACTTCTTTTAATTATGTTGCAATTTGGTGAGGTGGGGTCTGGCCACAGAATAGATCAGGGAGTGTAGTCGTTCATGCTATGAAAACGCATTTTTCACATGCCTAGCCTACAAACTATTACAAACGCTATCTGTTAGTGCAAGATGTTATATGACAGAGCGTACAGGGGAAAAGACCAACAGACCAGCATGTACCGATGCTTCCACTAACGGCCTCTCAGTCTTCCCCGTCCTCTACATAAGTAGTAATCTCAACCTTACTGTTCTGTTCTTTCATCATTAATCTCACCCCACATCTCTTTCTGGCCACTCTAAAGTTTCACTCTCCCACACTAGCATATACTATCATACATGACTGCAGCCAAACTCAAGCCCAAGTTACACTTAGTTGCCCACAGGCGTCTCACAAGAATGAGTGTTGAGCTTGTCAATCTGCCATTTTCAGGGTGCAACACCAGTGCACAACTAAGCATAATCAAACTTAACCTCTATATACCAGTAGTATAAAATACAACTACATGGAGTTCTTTGCTAGGATATGCTAGGATGGGAGAAAATGTGACCGTTTCATCCATGACTATGCCACTGTGCTGGTCTTGCTGCGACGGTGCTTGGCATTGCGGACTTCCTCCATCAGGTCCTTGAGATACTGGATCTCTCGGCTGATGGACTCTACCTTATCACGCAGCTCGTCGTTTCTCTTCTCCAGCACAGTGCACTCTGAAAGCAACACTTCCTGTTCCACCCGCTTTTTTTGCCGGTAGCGGGTGGCCGCTGTCTTGTTCTGCTCCATTTTCTTAATTTTCTTCTCCACCACCTTTGGTGTGCCAGACACAGACTTCACTCGTGGGGCTTTGGGACTGGGGGAGGTGGGCTCCGGCTTGGAGTAGGGCTTGGTTCTAGAAGAACCGGTTGCTGAGGGAGATGCAGCAGAATTGGGAGGAGGAGAAGGGATCTGTGGAGGTGAACTGGGTATGGACTCGATGCCAGAGTCACTGTCGCAATCATTGGATGCAGGAGAGGTTTTGTTTTCTCGGGGAGACTCAGGCAGAGGGACAAGGGTGGTGGATTCACCTTTAGGGGTGAGGACCAGCACAAAGTGGGCGGTTGTAGGGAGTGCGATCACAATGGGAGTGGTGGTGGTGGTCTGAACATTTCCAATAGGATCTGGAATGACAGTGATGGTTGAGGTGGCCTTCCTTGCTTCCAGGACATCCACTTCACACCCCAGCTCCAAGTCCAACGTGTAGGCAGGAGAGTGGGGAGACTGAGGGGGAGTCGGTGAGGAGGGCTCCGACTTCACAACAACTTCTTGGTCGGGAGCCACCTCTTGCTGCTTTACCTCAGCTGGAACAGTGTGAGGGAACTCCAGGGGGAGGTCGGGCAGTGACAGGTCATCATGAGTGGCAGGGATGGATGCATCAAAGGTGTCCATCTCCAGATCCATGCGAGAGTTGAGGGAAGCCAGGAGTTCCTCGGGAGAGCTGGCGGGCTCATCTGAGGCACAGGAACCGATGAGCGAATCCAAATCAAAGTCGCTCAGATCAATTTTCTCGGTCATCCAATCCATGCCCGTGAACGCATCCTCTGTTGACAAAGAGAGGCAACAAAGAACATTACTTACTGTAGTAGTCGAGACACATACTACAAGGATACACCGGAGATGAATATCATGTACCGTGATGACTAGTCAGATATGAACAGTATCACATTGTATAACTCGTTATTGAATAACTAACCTTGAACAGAATATAAGATTTCAGGTTGTAATTATTGTTTTATTTATGTCTCAGAGACTTACAGAAGACCTACAAAGACTCAGATTGTCTAGGGTGCCGGAAAGCCTTTGGCTTTGTGTTGTACAGTTAAGCTGCTGATAATATGAAAGGCCCAACACTGATGAGCCAGGATAGTTCAGAAAATACCAAGAGTCTCAATCCCTGGGGGATTGAGACTCAAGGCTTGCAAAACGAACACATTTTACAGAACCTGTCTGAACTAGTAGAATATTCCTTCATTCTAAAGTGAGGTGTGGCTCCTATGTGTAAAATCACAATTCCATGCCAGTGTAAGCCACAAAATCACTAAACACCCACATCAGCCGTCTAACCTGAAATGCTTAATTACTAAACACGTGGAAAATGACTGCACGTGGCATGTTCTGAGACCCAACCCTAGCCTGCAAGCAATTACCATAAATTAAAATGCCTTTCAAAGAGCAGTGTGGTGTGTCACTCTTTCATTATGGAATTTAAATTGACAAAACACATTGATTTAACAATAAAAAGGTCTGTGCGCTACCTTGTAAATTTCTACGTTCACATTATTGTCTCCCCGCTACATTTTAACATGTGAAAAGTTCATATAAACTCACCTCTGCCATTGTCTGCTCCGACGTCGGCCTCGAGCAGGTCACTGGCACCAAACCAGGGGAAGGACAGGGCGTCCTCCCTGGCCTTGGTTCCCACGAGCAAGGGATAGGTGGGAGGGGGCGGAGAGGGTGGTGGGGAGGAAAAAGAGACAGGGGAGGAGGCGTAGGAGGAAAAAGAGTGGGAAGGCGAAGATGCCGCCCTCCCTTCTAAGAAGGAGGGGGGAGAGAGAGCTTCCTCTTCATCTTGGTCCAGAAGGGGCCCCATGGGGTCAGCCATCAGAAATGAGGGCCCTGTGGCAAAATAATTTACAGTTTAGAAGATGGACTAAAGTCATCGAGCCCCACCCACAAGATGTCATGGTCCTTTGACAATTTAATTCATAACTGCCCACACCCATGCACTTTATCACAGCCAAATAAAAAGAAAAACTGATTTCAGGATACTTCCACTTCGCATATTTTGTGTGGTGTTGTGTTTGCCGTGTCACATTTAATACCAACCTAAGAACAGGGCCCCCACGTCCTCCAAAGCTAGTTGGGAGCTCAGAGTCATGGCTGCTGCTGGTCAGTGGTATTTGTGAGCGGGTCAATAAAAACAATTGGGTGTCTGACGACGTTATCAAGTCGACTGGTTCGGTCCTGCTGTCGACGGCAGCAAAGCTGAGGGTGGTTGCCGGGAGAGACCTGAGAATGCACAGGAGTGGATAAAGTGGTCAGGTCAGCCGTGATGGACAAATGAGGCACATCATTTTACTAACCTACATGTTTATGACAATCAGTGTTGCTTGTTTGAGAATATTTTGACTTAGTCTTAGTCTTTTGAGTAACACACATTCAGTCTTTTAGTCCCATTTAGTCTTCTGACATTCATTTTTTAGTCTAGTCTTAGTTGACGAAATACCAACATTGATTTAGTCTTAGTCTTTTTTTAGTCTTAGTAGTTTAGTCTACATGCAAATGCATTGTAGGTTTATATTTGTTATACAAATGTATAGTTTTTAGTATGAAAGATGTCTCTTTGTATAAAATTACCATTAGTAAGTAAGTCCCTTTCCTGAAAACGTATGCAATCTATACTGCAGATATGTTCACATACTTAAAAAGAACGAAAAAAAAAGTTAAAAATGTTTCCCATTTCCATTAGTCTTAGGTTATGATTTAGTCTTCGTCTTAGTCTTTTGAAAACACATCTTTTAGTCCCAATTAGTCTTCTGAAATTCATTTGTTAGTCTAGTCTTTAGTCTAGTCTAGTTTAGTCTAGTCGACTAAATATCAAAAACCTTAGTCGACTTAGTCTTTGTCTTAGTCGATAAAAACAACACTGATGACAATACATGTGATTTAAGGGAAAGAACTGTTCCCGACTGTTCAACAGCACAAGTGACATTTTATCAATACAGTGTAAATGCTAAAGGTGCACTACAATTTATGCATTTGCATTATTTGTTATCCCGTTTACACCGTGACTCACATCCCACTGTGATACAAATTAATCGTGTCCAGACAGTGACAACACTAAGCATGAAGTTGTGAAAGTTCGCCTGTGTGTAGCCTACTTCCCCGACTGACTAGTAGTTATTCGTGTGGGTTTAGAGTCGTGACGTGAGGCTATTTCCATCAACAGAAAGGCGTTGATGACGGGAAACACTCCTCCCCCCACCGGGGCATAACATTTCCTAATTTGGTCATGGTTCGGTCGGTAACTCCTCCTCCCCACTGACTCACCATGGAGACAGCAGGCCAGAGGGGGGAGGGTCAACCAGCGCCATTTCCACAACACAGCCATCTGTCAGGGTGGGAGGGAGGCGCGCCCGCCACCGCTGAGCCGGGACATTACGCGCCATTTTGAATGCCACGTTGTCAACACGGAATATGAACTTGGCGGGTTTATTTCGATCCATTCGCTCTATATTGACGTGTGTAACATAACACATTTCACTGTCGCATTTGTATCGTAATCATCTAGTGAGGGGTACACGAGTATGTGTTCATGAACCAGCTGTCTTCTCGAACCGTGCCCACCCCTCGGACCAGACGCCGGTTGCACGTCACATTTCGCCGTAAGACGGTGTAGCACGTGTGAACAGCCGACCTACAAGCCCTCGACGCGTTGCACGGTGTCGAGTTGCGAGCTTGAAGATCGCACAAACTACTAGACGATTTCAATTGCGTTAAAATTGTCCTCCCCCAAAAAGTGCAAACACATTCCTTTACCACAATACCAGATACCCAGGCCACTTCACACGAGTATGCATAATTACAATCAACTCTTTGTTATGATAACAAGATAACGCCCGGCCGTGCCGTCACGGTTTGTTAATAACTAGAATAAATTACAAAATCAAATTGTACTTACGCCATTTTGCCTGAAAGAGCCAGTGCACGAGCCGTTGCACTGCGAGGTTTTTGCCGCTGCACGATTAGCCGCAATTACACTGCCATTTTGAGCGCTTCAGACTCAAAACAATACAACTCTTCTAGTGTGATGTGAACAGAGAGAATGCGACGGGCGAGTCACATGACCGTGTATATATATGGCCACGTCACCGACGGGTGTATCCTTCCACCGTGTCACATTTGAGGTTGGGCTTCTACAGAGCCTTGGAAATGGACAGAGTTACGCCAACTCCGTTCGCTTCATGGGGCCTGACTTCTGTTGGATAGTGACATGAATAGTGACAGCCGGAAGTTACTGAATGCATTGGAGCCTATGGGCTCGCGCTAGTACATGAACCACGTGACCAGGCTGTTTTCTGACCCCTCAATGTCGCAACTCTTCTACTAGATGGCTCTGGGCTTGTAAACTGACACGGCACTCGAGGCCAGCGTTAGCTACATACACTGAGCGTTCCTTGAAACGGACTGCACTGGTCCATAAAACCTGCATAAAACCACACGCACACCCCACCAAATCACTCCGCGTAGAGCAGCCGTAGAGAAGTGATTGGTTAGAAAGTCCACGCAAAAACATAGTTCTCGCCGGGTGGATGGATCCAGTGAAGAGTTGCGACATTGAGGGCTCCGAAACTCAGGGCTCGAGCGCAGTTCATGCAGACTGAAAGGGAAGCTGGAAATACGTTTTTGTCGAAGCAAATAAGCAGATGAGAGCTGTTTAAGGCTAGCCTGACCTCAGTCTGAATAATGAAGTGAAACGGAATGCCATTCCGTTTCACTTCAACGTGCTGATTCAGGGCTGAGCCAGGCTAGTTTAAGGCATGTGTGCAGTCGTTTTAAACTCGTATAGTAACAACTATAGTCTCGAATGTAATCTTTATGTTGTGATATATTACTACAAAACAATCCAACATAAAGTGGTTAAGATCATTAAAGCTGGGCTGTTGGTAACCCCTGAGAGGGCAGGGCTAGCTTGATTCCATTACATTTCTTTTGAAGTCTTTGTATGGCCCAGCTACGAGAGTCCAAAGCTAGAGCTACGTAAAAGAGCCACCATGGTTGGCACCATGAAGTGAACAGAGTTTGCGTAACTCTGTCTGGTGTAGTGTACACCATGGCAGTTATGTAGGTCAAAAATGCAAAATGTAAACATTGGATCGAACACAGACACACACTCACTCTCACTCTCTCTTTTATAAAATGGGCACACAAGTTCAGAAATCTAATTTGGGTTTTTTCCCACCCATCCTTTAATACCATTACCTGCCCTCTCACGTACAATATTAGGAAGACAATATCAGTCACCAGAAAAAAGATGGGTTGTTTTCGAATAATCTGTCATGGTTAAATGGAGTTTTAAGTTATAATGGGTTTGTATAGGAAGGGCGTTCCGGCAGATTAATGAACATCAAATATCTAAATACTGAAAGAAGTAACTTATAAACTATCTGGTGTGTTCACGTGAGGCTGAGTAGACCATAAAATGAAGTTTTTTTGAAAGTGGAGTACCCCTTTAGGGATCTGAATGAGTAACTGCTAAACGTGGGGGGAAATGGTGGCAAATGGTTGGTATTAACACTTGGTAGTTATAAAGGCGGATGGCGTTAAGGCACAGATTCCACAGCCCTTTTCCTGATCATAGTTGGCCAAACATGGCAATTTTTCTTTCCATCTGTGTGGAGCATACAGAACCCATGCGTATGTGCCTGGCACACACCAGCATTAGTTTGAGTTTGTTGCAGGTTTGTCATTGATTGTCAAGACTGCTCTCTGGTGGCGAAAACTGAAATGGTTCCTACCGCTGAGGTCTTTGCAGAATCTCTCTGAATAGGTACAAATGTATTAAAAAATCCTAAGCAAGACATGCCTTGGTTATTAGTTAAATGAAATAATGTCAATGTTGTTGCAGCCTGATATTCCCTTATTAACATGATACATTGCTATTGAAACACAATCAACGTTCTCAATGAGCAATCCATTTAGTAGCCAATATAATGTGGGCTGGATAATGGTATATTATTTAATATGCATTATTTTTGGATGAATTGAGTACAAAGGGTCAGGGACCCTGATCCTTTTTTCCGATAACAGACTCGTCCAATAACCAAAAACAGTCTCCCTACAGAATTAAGAGACACCTCTGGCTCCATTGCATCGAGTATTGTGATACATTTAAGTAGCGTTTTTTTCCCCACTCACTATCAAGACTGACATGAGGATTAATAGTTTAATCGGGAAATTTGTGAAAATCAGGGAACTACATTGTTACCAAGAAATCTCTTCACCAATGTGTTTCTAATGGTGTCTACTGTCTAATAACACATAAATGTTGAAATTCAACACCCTGTGGTAAGCCTCATAAAAACAGGTCAGGGTTCGGGTACCATCACTAATAGAAGGTAAAACATGTCCCACTGCACATAGGGCATGCCTTGTTGACAGATTTGGAAGAGATTTTGAAGGACTGGTTCCAAAAATTAACCAGTATTCAATGTGCAATGTCCATGATATTTACATTGGAATGAATGAGCCTGGCTGGAAGGTGTCCTACCCTTGGGTGTACACTGGGGAGAGGGCGAGGCTGAAAGGTCTATGGCAGTGGCCTGTGTGTTGGACACAGCATTGGAAATGTTATCAGGATTGTTCATGTCAATTAGAGAAAACCATCTTCCCCTAAAACCACAGGTGCCAATGCACTTCGGTTCAGTTTCAGTTTCAAACTTAACCTATGCATAAACTATTATACTCAAGCCACTAGATGGCAGTAGACAACCAAAGTTGGAGATGGCAGGGCCAGGCTGAGGTTACAAACCCCAGGTCAAGCAGCATTGGGTTTTTGGGCACTGGGTAGAGAGAAGGATTACTGATTACAATATATCATACACTGATCAAGTGAAGTTGTGAAAAATATTGGGTATGGGTACTTATTTCTATGGCATACCGTCGGTGTTCAATATAATGGCCCTGACCATTCTAATGGTTTAGCTGCAGCTAACTTTTACTTGACCCGTCATCTAGAGCAGCCATCACACAGCCAATGAAATAAGAGAAAACACATCTGTTCTTAGCCATCACACAGCCAATGAAATAAGAGAAAACACATCTGTTCTTCAAGAATACAATGAGCGGTTTAAATATAAACTTACTTACAGTGTAAATATTTTTAAAAATACAGAAAATATACAATTGTCTCAGACCATCCTTGCAATTATTGTGTATCAATCTCTATTAAACTTCTAACACTGTCTCTCTGTCTCAAAAGGGAGAAAATTGACAAAAACGTGATTTTTTTTTCTCCTCCGCTCTTCTCGGTTTGTTAGAATGATAATGGCCATTCTGTCTGGCAATGTTTTTCATGTCATTTCTGTCAGTTAAAAAAATAGAGGATGTGTAAGCCTTAACTTTTATGTTTAATATTTTATTTTGGCTGAAACGTAAATAATATATTTATAGGAGCAAAACAGTGGTATCACTGTGGCTTCAATGCTAAATGCAAAATATCGGTATTGTTTCATTAAAGAGGGGGTGCCGTGATTTTTGTATTTTTTCCAATTTTGTACATGTTTGAGAGGTGACAGTATGTAAATAGACCCCTAGGTGTGTTTTTTATGTGCAATGATGTCTTCCCTTTGTATTTAGGTTTCTTCCTGGGGGCTGAAATTTCCTGTCAAATGTGCCAATGACAGGTGATGTCAATATAGTGACATCACCTGTTCAGCCCCTCACCTAACCCCTCCTCCTTTCTCATGCAACTAAAGCTGTGGGTGTGGCTTCAGTTCAGGTGGATCTCCACCCCTCACCACCCGCCAGGCAAACCAGGCATACTTAATGAACTGGTAAGATGGAATCATAAAAATGACAGTTTAACAAATACTGAACACTTTTTTGAAAAAATCTTACTCTTCATATAACAATAATACCTGATGATTATGTTTTAGGGTAGAAAAAATCCTGGCACTCCATCTTTAAATAAGAATATCTTCCAGGTACAGAATAGCCATCATCTGATACATGTACTGCAACTATGCGTTCTTCAGAGTTCTGTGGTCCAAACAGCATTCTAAAAGAAAAGAAAATATTTCCTTCAACAGTCTGGTTCAAGCCCCAACTTTGACGACTTTGAAGAACTTGTTCGCACAAAGCACAATCCTGGCATCGCCATTGGGCATTTAATACCACAGAGGGCATCTTATTATTTCTCATCCTCCACAGTCCTGCCAAAGTACTCCTTTTGGAACTGTTGAAACTCCTCCTCTGTGAACAAGGACTGGGGCTCTGGTGCCTTCTTGGTAGGAGCATCTGGATGGCTCCTGGACTGCCTTCCAGTGTTGTGATGCAGGATCTAAGTGATGACAAAGACCAAGTATTGCATATGTAAAAATAGTCCCAAATATTAAGATTATAAATTCCACATGGCTTCAGACTGGCCTCCAAGTACCATGGTATACTATATGTAAAGGGTTACAGTGATCTTAAACCAGGGGTGTCAAACTCATTTTGGGGTAGGGGCCGCATTGGACTTAATGTGACTTCATCGGGGCCGGAGCACCGCGGTGCCAGTCACGCCGCGGTGCCAGTCACGCTGCAGTGGGTCAGTCGCATTAATTACTATTAATAGCTATTAATGACTTTCATTATTGGTTTTATACTTGTAGAAATTTGTAAATGGCTACAAAACCCATGGTTTTATGCAGACCTGCTTTTTATTGAAGTGATGGATCATTGAACATTCAAAAATAATGAATGAATAAAAATAACTAATGCTTCTAAAATACAGTATATTTTTAACTCTGAATTTAATTATTATTATTATTACCCATATTATTATATTTAAATAGCCAAGCTGTGATCTGAATAATCCCTCATAGACCCTCATACTGGTGAAGTAACCTGACTCCGCCAGATGGGGCAGCAGAGAGATGGAATGAACTTCCCCCTGCAATCAGGACCTCAGACTCACTACCTATCTTCCGCCGCAGTCTGCTAAATGCCTAAATTGTAAATTGTAGAGAGGAGGAGGGAATACTCCTCTCTCTGCTGCCCCATCTGGCGGAGTCAGGTTACTGCTACTGGACTAGTGCTCAGAGAAGAGAACTTGGAAGCATTTATTTAAACGATCATAACTTTTGACAGGAACGTGCTAGAGACTTACTTTTTTTTTGATAGTCCGGATTAAATCATTGCGCGGGCCTGATCCGGCCCGCGGGCCTTATGTTTGACACCAGTGTCTTAAACAATGATCACCAAATTCTTATCATTTCCACATGAGATCAGGACTGACAGATGGAAAAGTGGGTAACGCAAAGTTAGAGGTAACATGTATAATACAAATTTAGAAGATTACAATTTACCACCCTGATCATCACAGTAACCCAGATGTAGGTTACCGTCAGAACAGAGATGCAATACTGCGACAGTATTAGTGAGACATTATTTTAAAGTAGTTGGAAATTCAGTATTTATGTACTAGTAGTACTACTAGTACTTTCAGGACTGATGACCCAATACAAGACCTCATTACAGTTGCAATTCTGAAAGCTCGACAGTGAGTGGACACTGATAGCTGCAAATCTTTACCTTCATGGTGTCAGAATCTTTTGCTTTCATGCTACTAGTTCCCAGGAAGTACTTTAGGTTTTCACTCAAATGGCTCTTTGTCTGATGCTTCCTGAACTCCTCTGGAAGAAGGAAACAAAGGTCTATTATTTCCTCCCTCCACACCTTATCTCCCTTTACAACAAAACTAGTTTAAGTATTCTCAAGGTTAGCATATTATGACATGCACAGTATGGGGGATCCAACACTAGTCCTGGGATATATTTTTCTCACACGGTTACCAACTATGAACTGACCCTGGAAAAGTGGTAATTTATCTAAAGAGGCCAGAAATACAAGTATGACTACCAACCTGTGTGTGTGCGTGTGTGCGTGTGTGTGTGTGTGTGTGTGTGTGTGTGTGTGTGTGTGTGTGTGTGTGTGTGTGTGTGTGTGTGTGTGTGTGTGCGTGCGTGCGTGCGTCATGACTTACCTACAGCAGACTTCGTCCTCTTGTCTTTAACAGTAGCTTTGCTCTTGCCTGGACCCAGGCGGCCCTGCAGCCGTTTTACCTGCTTTGTGACACCGTGTCGGTTGGTGCTGACCAGCTTCATGGCACCGGTCTTATTGGGAGTCTGTAGATGCTTCTTGGCATTACTTTTCTTCCTCTTGCTGGCATCTGAACAGAAAAAATAAGATGGAGATTTGTATTGTTTTTTCCCTCAAAAACAAAAAGTAATACTCACATAATTTCAGTTTTCAAAACTTCGAGTGGCACAGTGATAAAGTTGCTGCCCACCAACACAGAGAAGCAGAACACGTCCTGCTGTCGTTTCCTTACTTTCTATTATGCAAAATGCCAAAGTAATTGAAAAGTTACTATACATGCCAGTACGTGTCAGTGCAATGCAACCACCATGAGGGCTATATTGGGGAGAAAGACTGCAATCATGATTCAAATCTGGCTGTCCTGCCTTTCTATTCCTCATTCAAAATCCAATCTCCACTTGGGGAGTTTGGATGCTGATTGGCTTTACTCCATTGGCTTCCTAATAATGAGAATTTACATCTGGGATGTGCTGGTACGTTCTGTGAATACATAAAAGTACTGGAGTTTGGAAGCACACGTTTGTATTATGTGAAAACAGGTGCTGGTACACAGGGCCATTCAGTGATTTGTGAAGAGTGCTTCTACTCCAGAAAAAGAAACACGTCAGAAAATGTATTGACAGAAAGTAGCTCATAACTAGCCCTGCATGGCTATTTTTAGTCTTTAGACTGGCACAATAATAGCCATGCTTCGGGCTCATTGACTTGTGGTTGCAAAGAAATCTGCGCGCTCTTTAAGTAGTCAATATCCCTTGTGTACCTATTAAATAATTCCAAAAAGGTGTGGTGCCATATAGTCCTCTAGTTTCATATCCATGTCAAAGTTGTGGCACAAAACATCTAGGGATGTCCCAATACCGATACCAAAGTATCAGATCGGCTCTTTTTGTCCCTTTTTTATAATATCGGTATCGGCAAATACTGTATGGGTATCGGAAAAGTATCAGTATTGGCCCTTATTTGTCATTATCGGGTCACATTGGCAAATATGCCTGTCTAACCAGTGATCAGACACAGGGGTAAGGGGTTTACACCATGGCAGCTAAGTAAAATGTTGGGTCATGTGGAGTTTTGGAGTTTCCCAAGTGCACATTTGAGAGAGGAGTATGTTATTCCCAGTTGGTGACTTCATATAAAAGGTATTTTTTTCTTTTGTATGTTATTATAGGGCAGGGGGCTATATTCTTCTCTGGTATCGGTATTTGGTATTGGTATCGGCTAAAACAAAAATTGTGGTATCGGGATTGGAAATGAAAAAGTGGCATCGGGACATCCCTAAAAACATTTATTTAGTTCTCTACTTTTTCACGAGATGCACACAGACGACTTTCTCTCCGATCAAGGGGCCCGAAATGATCGATGTACAGAATTTTGCAAACGTCATCAGGTTAACACAAAAGTTTGGGGAACATAATTGGCAGGTGGTGTGAATAATTACCCAGCCCCTATCGCAATGCACCTGCCAATTGTGTGTCCCCAAACTTTTGTGTTACCCTGATGACGTTTGCTGCAATCAGAGGAAATTAGCAAAGTCAGATACTGACTTTGTGTGGGGTCTGGAAAAAAGTCACTGTTTGACTTTTTCTGTGATACAGTGTTGCGTATGCATCTAGTGGAAAAGTACTTGACTAAATAGACGTTTTGTGCCACAACTTTGACATGGATATGAAACTAGACGACTATATGGCACCACACGTTTTTGTAATTATTTAATAGGTACACAAGGGATGTTGACTACTTAAAGAGCGCGCAGATTTCTTTGCAACCACAAGTCAATGAGCCCGAAGCAGGGCTATTATTGTGCCAGTCTAAAGACTAAACAAAATAGCCATGCAGGGTTAGCTCATAACATGATTACGGAGGACTGTTATTACTGGGGGCTCGGCCCTCGGAAGTCAAATCATCCCATTATTAAAAACATCTATAGCTGCATAAGTCATTATTTAATGTCAAATTGTTTGATATGAACAAGATGGTTACTATTGTAAACAAGTGAAAGGTTTACAGTTACAGTTATCAGTTTGTATTATGGAGCTGTGCTTGAATTATACTGTAAATCTCCAAGCTGTTAATAAAAAACAATCAAAACGAGCCAGCATGTTTGTAAATCTACTCATGGCTAAGCTAACACGTTTTGCCTAGAGAAAAAATATTACCTTTTTTGATGTCATCGCTTAGCAATTCCAGTCCTCGTCTTATCATTGACGCCGACATTCCGCTATGTTATGTACTACTGAGAAGGTGGAATATACTCTATATAATTTAATTACAACTTTAATTCAGCTTCTTTCACTTATGCTTTTTCCCTTAGCACCACGCGAGTGCATCAACATCCGGTGAGTGGTGCATCAATGAAATAAACCGGATACTAAACTTTGGCCAACACACATAGTTCCACCCATCTTTGGTTCCACGGAGATCGGTCAGGTCCTTGAACAAAATGAAATTATGAAATAAACGACTACGGTATATAGCCTCTAGTCTAGCCTACTTGGGCGGTCATCAGGTCACCTTAATTCGAGAATATCGTTTGACCACTTGATATAGGGGCCTACGCACGATATACATTCAGTCCATTGTTTTTCAACTAGTATAAATATATTTTAATAAAAAAATGCAATCAATCCACGGTCCACCAGATTAATCCACCTCATTAAAACCCTGAATTATATGGTTAGTTGTCAAAATCATCCCAAAATCCTTATCATTATGACTGACTGTTTCCTTCCTCCTGTACATCAGTCTAGTCAAGTGACAGCAGCAGCTACTGTCACTTTCATTGCCTGCCACTCCAGCACAGTTGCTGCTTGAGGTTTATCTATATTCTATAAGTAGGCTATAACTCTACCGTCCCACAGCACATAACAACATTGTCCTCCCAGTCCAAGGACACACAACATTAACACTGCAGCCCTTAGTGCCCTGACTTATGGCCATGGTGGTCAACGTCTGAGGGGCTCATCTACTACAAGAGGCAATGGACAAACGACATCGGCCGACATCCATTATTTGTCTATTGCACGTACACTTTCCTATGTTGATTACATTTTTGTTCGAAGTTTGGACACGCCCCCATTGAAGTAACTTGACGCATGGTGCACACTCTCCAGTCTCCACCTGACCATCACTGTGGAGGACTGAGACGATCACCGTCTCCTCCACTTTTTTCCACCAGGCTACCGTCAGAAACTACTACTGTACATTTCCTCCCTCGCCAGTTGAAAATGACACTCCAAACGAGAGCCCTCGTCGCCTCAAAGTGGCTTTCTGAAGCCATTAACGGACATGGGAAACTGCGCGTCTTGGACACTACGTGGTATCTGCCCAAACTACAGCTCAAAGCCAAGAGCGAGTTCAAAAAGAGGCACATCCCAGGCGCAGCATACTTCGACATAGACCGGTGCTGTGATCAAACGTCCCCGTTTGACCACATGCTGCCCCCCGAGAACGTTTTTGCCGATTATGTGGGTAATTTGGGCATTGAAAATGACACGCACGTCGTGGTATACGACGCGAGCAAATTCGGCGCGTTCTCTGCGCCCCGGGTGTGGTGGATGTTCCGGGTGTTCGGACACAGATCCGTTTCTCTGCTGAACGGGGGGCTCAAAAACTGGGAACGGGAAGGTCTGCCAGTGAGCGGTCAGTACGTCAAACCCACGCCGACCGAGGTCAACTTCAAGACCTCGCTGAATCGCTCTTGGATCAAGACCTATGATGATATCCTGGACAATGTGGAAACGAAGAAGTTTCAGTTGGTGGATGCAAGACCAGCTGGCAGGTTTCGAGGTCTAGATCCCGAACCCAGAGATAGTGAGTATAGCATACTGACCCTAACCTATGATGATGACGATGGAGTTCACTACTGTTCTATTGTGAAGGTGGAATAAGTATAGGCCTACTAGTGAGCCTTTTATTTATTAGGCATATAATTGCCAGAATTTGAATCCAGGCATGTTGAGTACAACACGTTTTTATGTTGATTTTCATAATTGGCATTGGCATAGCCCCAATGTTTAATATGACCAAAATGTCATCACGTTTTATGTAGCATGTGACAGGGAGCTTTCATGATGAATCAAATCCAAACATTAGCTTTGCTCAAAAAATATTCCATACCAAAACAGCCGTACCAGTCATCACAACATTTGATCAAGTGCTGTGTTCGTTTTTAACCCAATGATTTTTTCCTCCAAAGCCGTTTTCATGTGAAAACACACATTTACAGTAGGCTACATTGTGTATGTATTCAACATCTCAATGACTTGTTTCACATTTGGGCTATAGGGGTTAGCAAGTAGACTATTAGTGCTTATTAGGCTATAATTAGCTTATTCTGTATGTAATTACCAGACATACAGGTACTTCTTCAAATATAATAATATACCTGTATACATTTTCTAATCAAATGACATGGAGAAATCTTGCCAGACATCTTACTATTCATTTACTATTCATTTACTTTATTATTAAGTTAAACTTTGATATAGCCACACACAAAAATGACTTTATCAGCTATCCATAATGCAGTGACACTGATTACAGTCATGCAGCGGGCCCATATTTGTAGCAGCTACATAGTCATTAGGCATTTTGGTTTGCTCTACATGAGCTACATTGTAGCATGAGCTACATTGTAGCTCATGTAGAGTGAGAGACAATCTGGGAACTTATGTGCAAAACTGAGAGCTAACCATTTTACTACATGGTGCTCATACTGAAGCTGATCTATGAACTAAGTAGGAGTTAGATTGGTTATCTGTCTGCTTAAAGTTACTGTATTATTGACACAATAGATTAGATCAAGGTAACAGAAACATAACTTAGCTTGCTGTAAAACTTAATTGGTTGGACTTTCCTGCACATTGTAGGCAGATCGACTACTGTTTACACTGAGCAAACAGAAGAACAGAAACACTTTGCACATAAGACCAGCAAGCACCAGGCCTTTTGCCCTTTTACACAGGCATTGAAGTGCAAGCTCATTTGAACTCTCTCAGTCTCTCTCTCTCTCTCACACACACACACACACACATCACACACACACAACACACACACACACACTGAAGTACATTAGCATGGGAGTTCAAATGAAGCTAGCTGAATTAAGATATTAAGTGTTCTTTGGGTGTGACTTCACTGACTTGTTGATCTTTACAGGCAGTGCAATGTAGATATGGGCCTTATCTCAACACATATTGTACATGCACAATATAGCTAAGGGCAATAATAATTTATCTCTGCCTTAATGTCATATATAACTCTGAGCGTTTCCCATTCGAATATCTTGCAAAGGTTGCTCCAAAATAAATCTCCCATTTTTGAAAAGGGAATTCAAGGTGAAAGCAAGGTTTGTATTTATGGTAATAACAACTACCGGCATACCTACTAATAGTTACATGTTAAACAATATCAGATCAGAGATCACAGAGCATATGCTCTTTAGTACACATAAACAAATTCCATGCGGGTGCATACAATATGACAGCTGTCACATGCTGCTACTGTTGTCCAGCTGTTACTGCTATCTTTGTTTTGGAGGTTAGGCCTAAAGATCTCAACGGGCCTGAAAATTAAGGCCACAGATTAAAATTGAAATGGCAATCAGCACCATCTTCATAATAGGTAAATACAGAAAATAACATACAGGATAGGATTTGCTTACTATATTAAAATAATTCAATATATATTATTTTTTCATGGGGCCCGAGGCCCTATTGATTAGGATAGATTTTCGGCCCTACCCGGCCCTAAATGTCGGGTCGGGCCTGTTCGGGTTCGGTCCTGGTTGGGTTCGGGCAGAGTTTGAGAACTCTAGTTAGGCCCTACATATTACGCAGACACTTCATCACTGTTGAGTCAAAAAACAAAACACAGACAAAAGTTATGCATACTCTGTGTACGTGTCCTTCATCCAGGGAGTGCAAAATAATGGTGCCGGAGATTAGCTGGTAAGAGACTTGGGGCTAGGGTTTTGCCCTACAACAAAAGGGGCCTGTGGGTTGATCACTTCATCAACTTCGTCATCACTTCAACTGCGAGGTACGACCACCTAGGCTAGGTCTGCAGCTGGACTCTTCTCCAAATCTTGAATGAAGTTTCCTACTAGGCAGACAAATACCACAGTGGCCTGTTATAGAGCCAGGCGGATCTTTGCAACACATCTTTGGGGGAAAAATATGCCCCAAATCATCCAATCACAGCAGCTTCGACCTCTATCCATCGATTGAATAGACACTTATCAACAGAAATGTTACGATCCAATCGTGCCGGTATAGCAGATATTCAGATACCCACCGGGCAAGTAGATATTTTGTATTCATTGCATCGGTGGATCACGGATACTACTAGTAGGGCGGGGCGAAGCATAGTTTTACTGAAGTTCTGTTTAGGGTTAGTAACCGCATAAAGCACCGTCTAACCCTAACCCTAGCCTAATCCTAAACCCTAAACATAACCTCAGTAAAACTAGGCTATGCCTACACCTAACCCCAACCCTAAACTTAACCTCAGTAAACTTATGCCTAAACCTAACCTAACCCTAACCATAACTTCAGTAAAACTTCCTTCGCCCCGCCCTACTAGTAGTATCCGTGATCCACCAATGCAATGAATACAAAATATCTACTTGCCCGGCGGGTATCTGAATATCTGCTATACCGGCACGATTGGATCGTAACCTTTCTGTTGATAAGTGTCTATTCAATCGATGGATAGAGGTCGAAGCGGCTGTGATTGGATGATTTGGGGCATATCTTTCCCCCAAAGATGTGTTGCAAAGATCCGCCTGGCTCTATAACAGGCCACTGTGGTATTTGTCTGCCTAGTAGGAAACTTCATTCAAGATTTGGAGAAGAGTCCAGCTGCAGACCTAGCCTAGGTGGTCGTACCTCGCAGTTGAAGTGATGACGAAGTTGATGAAGTGATCAACATTTCTGTTGATAAGTGTCTATTCAATCGATGGATAGAGGTCGAAGCGGGTGCCAATCACCACCAAGGCAAAAGAAGATATGGCAACCTATTCACATTGGCCTATAGTACTTCCAGAAATCTACAGCCTGACCTGGCAGAGACCTGTGCCCAGAAGGGCACTTTTTTCTAGATAGCTACATAGATAGAAAGACATCTAGGGTGCTTGGGCCCAGGGAGTTTAAATGCCCTACTGCTGTTCTCTGACAACAGACAGATCAAAGTTCAAGCCGCAGCTACATGGAGTTGCTCACCCATAGATGAGTGATAGTATGGCACACAGGATACATGCATACAGGATACGATTTGCGAGTAATAGCAAAGGCCTAAACTTCTGTAAAAGCTATGTGCAGTATATGTGGACAAGGCTTTAGGTGCAGACATGCAGTTGTCCTCTCTAGACAGAGCTGTAATGTGAAATGTAAAAAATCCCTGCAGCTAACCGATGAACATTCTTTTTCTTATTTGAATCAACAGACACAGAACCTGGCCACATCCCTGGTTCTATCAACCTGCCCTTCAACACCTTATTGTCTCCGTCAGGACACTTCTTGCCCAAAGAGGAACTCAAGGCTTTGTTTAGCCGGGCGAGGGTTGACCTTAGTCGTCCAATCTGTGTCTACTGCGGATCGTCGGTCACAGCAGGCCACGTGGCACTGGCTGCACTTGAGTGTGGACACCCGGACGTTGCAATATACGATGGCGGGTGGTCAGAGTGGTACACGCGTGCCTTACCTGAGCACGTCTTATCTGAGGGAGGAGGGAAACACTTCATAAAGGTTGTCTGAGAAAATGACAGTTGGATGATGAACACAAAGATTGGATGGCATCATATCAAAGCAGTTGAAGCTGAAAAGCAAAGGATTGTGTTGAATGAACGCCATGTGTTTTTTTTTTCTTCAAATAATTCCAAATCTGGATCTACAAATATGTCTTAGAAAAATATGTTTTAAATTAGGTGTAAATGTGTGAAATATTAATTTGTTGAATAAGAAGGAGCAGTGTTGCTGACATCATTGCATATGTTCAACAAACAAGTCAAACTCTTCAATATATGGATAGGCCTATCTTTATTTGCTGGGGCACAAAACTGGTCAAATAGCAAAGTCCAACTTGTGTATTGAAAGCTGAAGTACTTTCCAACTATGCTCAGAAAGTATAAACAATTCAAACAATTCAACATAGGTTGTGTGTTTCACAATGACAATGTCTTGTTTTTGTATTTGGATTATTTACAAATGGACAATTAAAATGTAGGATTTGTTATTTATTAGTAAAGTTATTGCTGGTGAAAGATTGTAATCAATGTCTTTCACAAGAAATACCACAACAATTGTCTCCTTAAATGTTGATAACATCTTTGTAATTTAGTAATGGTCATAACGCGTATGAAAATATATATATGTTTATATTTTATATTTCATATAAAAGAATAAAGTTGATATACGATACATAGTATTTCTTTGCAAAGTGAAACATATAATTTTGTAATTTATAATAATATATGACATGCAAAACAGATACAGTATAAGATCCACAGTATTTTTCTTGTAAAGTGGCTTGTAGTGCTACCAATTTGCAGTAATATACTGTATTTGTTTGGTATTTTAATTGGTTGTGTGTTTGCCTGTGAGTGTGTATTGTGTTTATCTGAAGCTATTCCTATTATCTCCCAGTGCATGTGCTCCTCTCATGCAGTGGTGGAGATAAGACCCACCCCCGAGACCGAGGTACAGTATATACTGTGCGCCTACACACACACACACACTGTACCCACATCTTAATTCCCCTCAATATCTCAACATAAAACATAAAAAGCCCCTCAACATAAAAACCTACATTTTGCTGATAATACAAAAGGCATTTTGTATTTCCTAATCAAATATATTTTTGACCATTGACGATAACAATGGCATTGTTGTGTATTGTTGAATCAACGATAAGAAATTAACACCTATTATTATTATCTTGTCTGTCTTTTTGCCTTGTTTCGACTGTATAATGTATGCTGTAACCTTAACTGCCTCTGGTCAGGTTAATAAAGGTATCTATCTATGCTCAACTTAAATGCTACAGTTCAACACCTTAAATGTATGAGGTTTGTGTTCCTGACAAATATGAATGTAGTGTTTTGAACAGCTTGAGCTTAGGGTTGTCCACTTGAGGGCAGCAAAACATCAGACTAACTTAGTTTTGCTTCCCTCTAGTGTACAACCCTTGCATTGTTTGTTACCTTACTCAAGAAGGTCCCAATGCACTAAACATCTACATCTTACTTCCTGGTGCTAATCATAATAATAAACTTTATTTATGTCACAAAGTGCTTACAGGACTACTTCTGACTTATAAAGTCAGAAGTAGTCACACACACACACACACACACACACACACACACACACGTGTGTGTGTGTGTGTGTGTGTGTGTGTGTGTGTGTGTGTGTGTGTGTGTGTGCGTGTGTGTGTGTGTGTGTGTGTGTGTGTGTGTGTGTGTGTGTGTGTGTGTGTGTAATTTTTATTGCGAATGATGGCCATTTTCACATTGTAACTTTTCAGAATAGAAAGCCTGCAGTTTCTATTAGCTTGGATTCCCCATCGATGATGTCACTGGAAGATGGGTTTCTGAACTGCCCCACCACAGCCCTCCTGTGAGACACAGAGAGAAGAAAAAATGTAGTATTTTGTCATGTACATTAGTGAGGACCTGTTATTTGACATTACATTGAAAAGAGGTGAAGTGGTCCTTAAAAAATAAAAACAGTGAAACATAAATCATAACAAATATTAACAAACTTAGCACACAATTAGTGTCAGTGGAAAAATAGATGTAGCCTACATTTCAGTGTTGGGGTAAAAGACCTTTCTATAAAAATGAGTGTTTAATTGAGATTTAAAAATAGATGAGATAGGGGAAATAATAATAATTAACTAGATCACTAATAATAATTAACTAGATCAGCACTCAGTAGGGTGAGTAACTTGCGTAAGCAGAGCGAGACCCAAAAATAAACAAAACCAAAACAAACTTCAGGAGATAATACTCATGATATTAGTTATAAAGGTCTCTTAAATTATGTCACTGTGTGAGATCAGCACTGGACTCCCTAATACCACAAACACGATCACAGAGCATAACAGAACAGAACATGTTACAGAGCAAAGATAGTTTTGCATGCAATATAAATTCTAACCTTTACCTGTGTTATACAATACAAATTGTCGGTCGATCCTCAGAGAGAGATGCTGTCTAGACCACAGTGCGGCCGCAGTGTCTGTGGCTATTCATCCTAGTTCTAAAAGATCTGCAAATAATCTATGTTGAATAGAAAAAGAGAAGTGCCATTCAGTTGTGAACAGCTAACAGGTGCTCATTGGGGGTTCAATTATGACAATAAAATGAATTCCAATTTTTAGTTCTTTGATAAATAGGATTTTGGTACTTGACCTCAACAGTAAAAATTGACCATTTCTAATGCTCTTTGGCATGAAATGTATGTGTAGTTAATATATGTTAATATGAGTTTCTGCACCATACAGTACCACTGTGAAAACATCAATCAGGAAATATAAATGTATATCCATATCCTGTATACAGACTGGTTAAAAATAAAAAAGTGCTGTGTTTTAACATTAACATGTGAGGATCTATTATATAGGTTGATGAAGCTGTTCTTTAAGCTTGGCAAGTAAATGATCGAAGATTAATACTACTACTATACTAATAAGATGTTCTACTTCTGCTATCATACCCATGTGGAAATATGCAGATGGTAAAATATACAGAGGAACTTCACATATGAGTCTATATATGGTCATACTACTTCCTCATCAGAGAAGAAGATAAGAAGTTATGTTATGATTATGTTTAGTATTATGATTAGTATACACACCACGTCTAATAACAAAATGCTGAAGCCAAATTGTTACTACTAGAGGGAAAGCAAAACCCCCAATGTTTGTGGTTTAATACGGAAAGTACTGACATCAGTATGTCACATTGGGTGTTTTTTTTTCCTTTTGTCAGAAACCTTAAGACTGTACATACCAGAAACACTACATGTCTCGATTGCCTAGACCCTAGAGTACATGCAGGCACTGTACTGAGGAAAGGAATAATCAAGACCTTGTAGAATGACATCAGGTATGTAAAACTCACAACAAAAATATCAATTTACATGTGATGTAAATTAAAGCCTTTTCCTGCCTTGTACTACAATAGACATTTTAATCTGGTCTACTGTGATGCAGTTGCTGATAATCCTGATTGACGGTAAAATAATCTAAAATAGATCGCCTTGGTTAAAATACGTCAAATACAACCTCAGATGAGGGTAAGATAGAATGATCTCAGATCTGTAGTTATTTGTACGTTAAAGAGTCTGCCGGTAACATGACAGGATGAGGATGTAACCACATGTGGAGAGGATGTCAGTGAGGTTTAGTACTCTGACTGTGGGTCCGCACGGGCGTGCGTGTATGTGTCCATGTGTTTGCGCACGTGTGTTTGTGTGTGTGTGTAAGAGAGAGTGTGTGCACACATGTGTGCACGTGTGTGCAGGCGTGCGTGCATATATGATTCCTTTTAACTGTATCACTTGTCTTGGACATCAGATTATGGTAAGATAATGGTACATTGGTCCAAGTTACTCCTTTAGTGCATCATGGAAGGAAATTATGTTTTGTACCGTCAACTGCACTGTTTTTTGCCTTTTTGTCAAAGATATGTTGGGTCTTTTGGTATTTTCTTTTGTCCTTAATTTATTTCATAGTGTACCGTAGATTGGCAGGAAACGGGGAGGGATGGTGTAGACAGACAGCAAAGGCCCTTGGCCAGATTGATTGACTTCAGCCCTAGATTGTCTTATAATATATAAGACAAGCAATACATCTAATTATACATATAGTATAATGTCTAAAACAAATATTTCTTTGGAATCCCCCTTATAAAACACAGCTTCTAGTATCGCCTACATACAGCAGTTCCCTGTATAATTATAAAGTCCAGTTCTGTTTTCTACCCATGATGTTTATACCTATGCAGAAGTAGAAGTGAGAAGTGAGAACCTGGTAGTTTTTACACACTAACCCCATATAGTTAGGGAATTTTAGCAGATATTTGACCAATCTGGGAACTAAATCATTACCAAGACATTTCTTTCTCATTGTGTTTCTAATGGTATCTAATAACATGTACTAAAATGCTGAAAATGTTCACCTGTGGGAATTATAAAAAACAAGTCCAAATCACGGTACCATTCACTAAGCTATAGAAGGCAAAACATGTAAAATGTCATGATGCTTTATGTAGCATATGACATGTCTAACTAGGGGGGGTGGGGGTCACGATGCTGAATCCATTCCAAGCATTAGTTTTAGCAAAAAACACACTCATTTGGCTGATATGGATGGCCATAACACTTCCCAAATGTGCTGACTAAGCACATTTATGTTTGGCTACATAAAGCATGGTGAAATTTTGCATGTTTTGCCTGCATGTTTATTGGTTAGTGACCCTGACTTTGGCCTGTTTTTTATGTTTCCCATGGGTGTTGAGTTTCAACATTTTACTACATGTCATTAGACACACATTGGTATAGAAATTTCTTGGTAACGATTTAGTTCCCAGGTTTTCACAACTTTCGCTAACAAATAGGTTAAAGTTTAGTTTAGTTTAGTTTAGTTTGCTTAAAGGCTGTTTTTTTTGTTGTTAATGCTGTTTTGCAACCAAGGTTCATGTTGTAGGCTATTTGAGAAAGTAAAAGTTGAGTGGGAAATGTTTTCCACCGAAGGTGGGGGCATTCGGAAAAGTGGATAACTACACTATTCTTGTTAGTAAATTTGATGCCAATTTCTTTCTAGTCCTACTAGCAAACAAGATCTATCTGTGACAAATAATGTGCAACCCACTATGGCAGACCCTAGAGCTTCCCCGAATCAGAGTCTTCTCTCGTTGCCAACACTAATGTTGCCTGGTATATAACACGAATAGGCCTTAAATTGTTCTCGTGCAGTAGTCCCCTTTTTGGCACACTGCAGCACTAGTGTATTTCAAACAACCCTCCATCCCACAACAGGTTACAGTATATTTGGTAAGAAGGCATAAGTAATCAAAATTTCTATACTTAATGTACTGTATATGTTACTGCATTGATAGAGTGTGAGAGTGTTAGAGTGTTGCCCCTGTTGGGAGATCAGGGTTTGATCCACAGCTGTATGTCATCCCTAGTGCCTCCCACTCAGCATAAGTAAGTAAGTCCCTTCGACATACTAGTGTCATGTCCAGGTGGTATGTTTGTACATCAAGCTACAACACCCTACTATGGCCTCATGGCTCCGCAAGACAATAAATTATGTTAATTATCTCGAAAAGGTCATTCTAACTTGAGGAACACAATTCAATAGATATTTGTTTAAACCCTCGTGAACAGAATCCGTTTCTGCTTTCTGGGTCACCTGTGGTTGCGATTTTCTGTTTCCTAGCATGCGCATGTCATATGTGCATGGGTGTGGGATGTGGTATGTGGCAGGTGTGTGTGTTTGCATGTGGACACGCGTGCCCGAGCTTTGGGGCTGTAGTTTTTACGTCACAAAAAGTTTGTATAAATTATTTAAGACCCACTGGTAAAACACAATAAAAACATAGTAAAGTGCACTGTTTAAAGTGCGAGGTGCTCACTGTGCAAACCAAGTGGACTTAGAAAGTAGGCCGACTACGCCACTTTAAGTTTTAAGAGGTTAAAGAACTCTGTTTAAGTATAACCATTTGACCAACTCTTAAAATACCAATAAGGACACAGGTTCGTTTTACCAGGTTAAGAGCAATATAAAACATGTGAAAATCAAGAAAGGATTGGAGGACGAGGGTTTTTAAAAGGAAGAACAATCATGAATTTATTAACTAAAAGTACAAGGTGGCACTCTAGATGGCCGGTTAAAAACACAATCTTTATTAATACTACAAATAAAAACCTAACTAAAATGTCCCTAAAACTAAACCTAAAACACCCTCAACTTAACCAACAAAAATAAAACCAACGTTAAAAACCTGTCGTGTGCAAATTAGCTGGCTTAATGTGCAAATTTGCAATTAACGTTAGCTTTATGGAGCCTAAAGTGCGTGGATACGTGCAAAAGAACAATGTGCAATGCGGCAGGTACTGGTACAGTGCGTTGTGGGCAGTCTTATATCATCATCTGTGTCCTGTGCATCTGTCTTCTTTTCGTCTGAAACACACAGGGGACTAGACACAGTTCATCTGTTCACGAATCTTAAAGTGCTGTGGAATATGGGGGTGCAACACACCGGCTTCAGGTTTGCAATACTACGGGGAGAGCTACTTACACGCAACCCAGGCTTTTACACCTGGGCCCGTCTGTCATCGGCGTCGTAGTATTGCGAACCGGTGCTCTCCTCTCCCTCCGTCCGTCCACCGTCTTCAGGCACTCTCGTGTTGCTGCTACGGTCGGCAACCTTCCTGGTCTGCTCGATCACTCACTGCTGTAACCTGTCGATCAACTGCCACACAAACTGCACACACTGCTTCGCACACACCGCTGTCTCAACGCCGCCACTGCACGCCCGCACGTCCGTCTCGCTCCCGTTCTCCATTGTTCTGTGGAACAACATTTTTGTTGGCCGCGCCGGTGCGCGAGAACACGCCCATTGTCTCTACCACTGCTCTGGATAGGCGGACAGTCAATGAGCCGGTACCAGCTGACGGGGAGGAACGCAGCTGCTGCATAATCGTCATCATGTTGGTTGTCATGGCAGCAAGAATACAAAATCAAAATATATACAAAATGCAAATGTCCACACCATGCAAAAGAACAGTAAATGAACACAAAATACACAGCAAATCGGCAGAAATAATACTTCAAAAATAACAAGCACAGCAAATCATAATACAAATACACTGCAAACGAAACCATAAGAAAATCATATTTTCTGCCTGATGACATCCCCCCACTCTTTAAGATTAGCAGTCCCTGCGATCAAGTTCAATTGTCTCTGTACCTCAAAGGAGCCGTGCCAAGATTAGCTCTGGTAGACCGCCGGGGGCCTTCTGGTGCTTGAGGGTCTGGGAAGAACCCATAGAATACAGTCTCTGGTGCCTGGGCTTCTCTTACTGGTTCTGGCGCTGCTGGTTGCGGCTCTACTGTGGGGGCTGTACACACTTTTAATGAAGTCCTATGTGCTGTTTGTTCCCGCCCTCCCTTCTCTGGTCGGACTCTGTACACCACCCCGGTATCTCCCACCTGTTCTAGAACCACGAACGGTTCCGGGGCCCACCATGTACGTAGTTTTCCCTGGCCCTGTCTGGTTTGGTTGCGAACCCACACCCTCTCTCCTGGCAACAGTGGTAATGTGTTCACTCTCTGATCGTAATGCTGTTTGCGTGTAGCAGCAGCAGTCCCCATTCTCTGACTAGCTGTGCGGTAGGCTACAGTAAGACGCTGTTGGTGGTCTTGGACCCAGTCTCTGATACCAACACGGGGCTGCTGTGGTTGTACTCCTAAACCTACATCTACTGGACGCCGCAGATGGCGACCGAACATAAGGAAGGAGGGAGCATAACCAGTGGAACTATGGGTGGTGTTGTTATAAGCATGTACTAGTTCAGGTAAGTACTCAGGCCAACGACCTTGTTTCTCTGTCTCTAAGGTGCGGAGCATGCCTAGGAGGGTCCGATTGAAACGCTCCGCCCCCCCATTCCCGGCCGGATGATAAGGGGTGGTGCGGCTCTTCGAAATGCCATAAGTATCGCATAGCTGTTTCATAAGGGCGGATTCAAAATTAGCCCCACGATCCGAGTGAAATCTAGCCGGGCAGCCGAAAGGCTGGATAACATGGGTCCATAAGGCCCGTACAGTAGTTTGGGCTGTTTGGTCACGTGTAGGGATGGCCCAACTAAAACGTGTGAATAAGTCAGTTGCTACTAAAATGTTTTGGTATGCATCAGAGGGGCGTCCTAAAGTTAAAAAGTCTATGCCTATCACCTCCATGGGGTAGGATACAGCAAAGGGGTGTAGGGGCGCTCTTGGCTCTACTCTGTCTCGCTGAAGGCTGCAGACGGCACAACCCTGCTGGAAATGACGTACCTCCCCCTCCATGCCAGGCCAGTAGAACCTCCGGCGGAGCTGGGCGAGGATCCGGTCTGGGCCAGCATGGGCGGCGGCGACGTGCAGCTCCTTCCAGACTTCCTCTCTCTTCGCAGCTGGACAGACAACCTGGGAATACTCCTCATGTGTGTACTGGTCAATAACTTTGCGGTACAGAATGTCATCTTTAAATTGCAACTTTTTCCACTGTCTAAATAGGATCTGGGCTGCCCGAGACCATGTACGACGTTCAGCCAATAAAGGTGCTTTTTGTTGTGCCACACACCTTGCCACCACTTGTATGTCCATGTCCTGGGCCTGTGCGTCTCTCCATTCACTGCCAGCCGAGCCCTCTTGTCCAGCATCCGGTGTGAGCTCCACGGCTGCGGACGTCACCGGGAACCTAGACAATGCGTCGGCATTCACATTGCTTTTACCTGAACGAAACTTGACATCGTAAGTGAAGGCTGCAAGCTGTGCGACCCAGCGCTGCTCAACGGCTCCCAGCCGGGCGGTCTGTAGGTGGGCAACAGGGTTATTGTCAGTATATACAGTAAATTTCGCACCAGTCAGATAGTCTTTAAACTTCTCAGTTACAGCCCATTTGAGAGCCAAAAGTTCCAATTTGAATGAACTGTAATTAGCGTCGTTCTGCTCTGTTGGGTGTAGGCTCCGGCTAGCATAGGCGATCACCCTCTCCTGGCCCTCCTGTACCTGAGCCAACACTGCACCTAAGCCATGACTACTGGCGTCTGTATATACAATAAAGGGTTGAGAGTAGTCTGCATAGGCCAGCACTGGAGCTTCTGTGAGGGCGGACTTCAGTGCATCAAAGGACTCCTGGCATTCTGGTGACCATGTTACCTTCCGTGTTTGTGACTTCTGGTCGGCTGGAATACCGGTCAACAGGTTGTTCAGGGGGCGGGCGACGGCAGCGAAGGTGTGCACGAAGCGTCTATAGTAGCCAGCCAGTCCCAGGAACGCCCGAACCTCTCGGATGGTGGAGGGGACCGGCCAGTCTCTCACAGCCGCAACTTTGTCGGGGTCAGGCCTGACCCCGTCACGGTCCACCACATGGCCCAGGAACTTCACTTCGCTCTGTAACAGTTTGCATTTATCTAGTCGCAGTTTCAGGCCATGCCGCCACAATTTTTCAAACACCTCGTCTAAATGCTGCAGATGAGAAGAGAAGTCAGGCGAGTACAGAATTATGTCATCTAAGTAGACTAATAAGGACTCAGTTAATTGGCCACTAAGACATTGCTGCATCAAACGTTGAAATGTGGCCGGAGCATTACAGAGGCCGAAGGGCATTCGCTTGAATTCATACAAACCAAGAGGTGTGGTGAAAGCGGTTTTCTCTTGGTCTCGGGGGTCCATACCAACCTGCCAATAGCCGCTGGCAAGATCAAGCGTGGAAAACCACTGGGCTTTAGTAAAGCTGGTGAGGGTCTCCTCTATTCTCGGCAAGGGGAAAGCGTCCTTGTGCGTCACAGCGTTTAGCTTTCTGTAGTCGACGCAGAAACGCCAGCTCCCATCCTTCTTTTTGACGAGCACTATGGGGGCAGCCCACGGACTGCAGCTCTCTTGGATTACGTCTTTCTCGAGCATGTCGGCTAGGAGCGCCTTCATCTCCTTGTACATGGCCGGGGGTAAGGGTCTGTGTCGCTCTCTGATGGGCGCCGCATCTCCGGTGTGGATCTGGTGTTGCACTGTGTCTGTGTGCCCAAAATCTTCATCATGGACAGCAAACACCTTCTCCCACTTCAGCAGCAGGTCGCTTAGCTCTCCTTGCTGTTCTGCTGGCAGGTCTGGCCGGCTGCACAGATCACGCACTTCCTGCGGTAATGGTCGCACGGCGCCGTCGTCTTCCACGCCAACCAAGGCCACTTCCACCGTCCCATCGCCATCCAAGGACAGGGCCAAGTCGTGGTCGGCGCGTACATCACTGTCGTCCACATGGTACAGCTTCCCCAACTTCTGGTAGCGGCCTACAAACAAGGGGTAAGGATGTGGGTTACATAGACGTACAGGAACTCTGCCTCCCTTTACCATGGCCAGTGAACGGGCCAATCCAAAATCCTTGCCGTCCGGCAGGGCCTCAACAAGGGCGGTGTAGTCTGCGCCGTATGGACCTCTCCGAGCACGTCCCCACACCACTACTTCACTCCGAGGGGGTACCTGTATGCGCTGTCGGCTGGCAGGCCGCACATAGCCCAGAGACCCATCTTCTCCAATGATAGCGTGGATACGGCGACAGGTGGCAAACGCGTCTCTCCATACGGCCTGGTCCTTGCCCTGTCTTAGTGGGAATGCAGGTTTTCCGGGCAGTTTAAACAAGGCATTCCAACAGGCATTCACCACATTCATCCCTACAATCAAAGGATGTGTGCAATGTTCATCTTTAACAATGACGACGCCCCTCCCTGGTATGTTGATCCCCTCCAGTTCAACATCCAACACGGCATAGCCAGTGTAGGGAATATCCAGGCCATTAGCTGCTCTCAGTTTAAAGAATAGTGGCATTTTCCCCAGTTTAGCCTGAGAGAAATGTTCCTCAAATAAGCTCTGCTGCATCAAGGTGACTTGCGACCCAGTGTCCAATAAACCTTGTAGTTTCACACTTTCCATAGTTAAATCAATAGTTGGACACTGCCCAATAAATGCCTCGGTAGCCCTTGTTTGTGACGTTTCGTCAACCCCTGCCCCACGGACTTCAGCGACAGGGAGTTCTAAAAATGTGACTGGTTGTATGGGGCAGATCTACAAGCTCTCGCTATGTGTCCTGAACATTTGCACCGACGACAGATAGGCCTACCTTGTTCATCCCATTCATTGTTATAGGTTGGTGTATACCGCTGCTCACATCTGGGTTGTGGTGGTGGTGGTGATGGTGTTTGGGTTGGAGACTGCTGGAGGAGTGGTCGGATTTCCTTCATGAGCTCCTGTGTGAGCCCCTGCATCTGTGATTTGACGTCCTCCATGATTTCTCTCTTCAGAGTGGCTTTCCAGTCAGTTTCCTGCAGTGGTTTAGAGGCAAGTGTGGGGTTAACTGCATGACATGTGACTTCAGTTGCTCTCATACCTCCATGTTCTGTGTCTAGTAGTAGCGCTTCCTGGCGCACGGCGGCAAAATCTTCGTCCGGGTGTCGTCTGGCGTAGACCCTCAAAGCCTGGGCAAGTGGTCCCTCACAGAGCCCCAGCAGGAACTGCTCCCGGAGAACGGCATCGGAGGGGGCGGTGTCGGGGTTGTGCCGCCGCAGCCCACAATATAACTCCCTAAGCCTTAAAATAAATGCAGAGACACTTTCTCCTTCCCTTTGAGTGCAACTAAAAAACTGTGAACGCAGTACTGGGATTGGGGTTTTATGGCCATATAAGGAATCTAGGTAGGAAAATATTTTGCTAGCCTTGTCTCGCTCTGTGGCATCAAGAACACCGACCTGTCGTTTGGCTTCCCCTGTTAAAGCTCCCATTACAATGGCTACCTTCTTTTCATCAGTTAGCTCTTGGGACCCTAGTAAACCTTGTATTTGTTCTTTCCATTCTGCATATTTAACATCACTGTCTGGACCTTTAAATTTAGGCAGCCACGGGGCTCCTGGGTAGACAGGCATCATCATCATGATGATTAAAATACAACAAAAACCAATAAAACCAAAACCAATAAAAAGAAAATACAAAAATAATTCAGTCCTTCTTGTTTTCACAATTGCTCTTAAAACCTGATCCTGCCGCGCTACGCCAAGTTGTGACGCGTGCCCGAGCTTTGGGGCTGTAGTTTTTACGTCACAAAAAGTTTGTATAAATTATTTAAGACCCACTGGTAAAACACAATAAAAACATAGTAAAGTGCACTGTTTAAAGTGCGAGGTGCTCACTGTGCAAACCAAGTGGACTTAGAAAGTAGGCCGACTACGCCACTTTAAGTTTTAAGAGGTTAAAGAACTCTGTTTAAGTATAACCATTTGACCAACTCTTAAAATACCAATAAGGACACAGGTTCGTTTTACCAGGTTAAGAGCAATATAAAACATGTGAAAATCAAGAAAGGATTGGAGGACGAGGGTTTTTAAAAGGAAGAACAATCATGAATTTATTAACTAAAAGTACAAGGTGGCACTCTAGATGGCCGGTTAAAAACACAATCTTTATTAATACTACAAATAAAAACCTAACTAAAATGTCCCTAAAACTAAACCTAAAACACCCTCAACTTAACCAACAAAAATAAAACCAACGTTAAAAACCTGTCGTGTGCAAATTAGCTGGCTTAATGTGCAAATTTGCAATTAACGTTAGCTTTATGGAGCCTAAAGTGCGTGGATACGTGCAAAAGAACAATGTGCAATGCGGCAGGTACTGGTACAGTGCGTTGTGGGCAGTCTTATATCATCATCTGTGTCCTGTGCATCTGTCTTCTTTTCGTCTGAAACACACAGGGGACTAGACACAGTTCATCTGTTCACGAATCTTAAAGTGCTGTGGAATATGGGGGTGCAACACACCGGCTTCAGGTTTGCAATACTACGGGGAGAGCTACTTACACGCAACCCAGGCTTTTACACCTGGGCCCGTCTGTCATCGGCGTCGTAGTATTGCGAACCGGTGCTCTCCTCTCCCTCCGTCCGTCCACCGTCTTCAGGCACTCTCGTGTTGCTGCTACGGTCGGCAACCTTCCTGGTCTGCTCGATCACTCACTGCTGTAACCTGTCGATCAACTGCCACACAAACTGCACACACTGCTTCGCACACACCGCTGTCTCAACGCCGCCACTGCACGCCCGCACGTCCGTCTCGCTCCCGTTCTCCATTGTTCTGTGGAACAACATTTTTGTTGGCCGCGCCGGTGCGCGAGAACACGCCCATTGTCTCTACCACTGCTCTGGATAGGCGGACAGTCAATGAGCCGGTACCAGCTGACGGGGAGGAACGCAGCTGCTGCATAATCGTCATCATGTTGGTTGTCATGGCAGCAAGAATACAAAATCAAAATATATACAAAATGCAAATGTCCACACCATGCAAAAGAACAGTAAATGAACACAAAATACACAGCAAATCGGCAGAAATAATACTTCAAAAATAACAAGCACAGCAAATCATAATACAAATACACTGCAAACGAAACCATAAGAAAATCATATTTTCTGCCTGATGACATTTGCATGTGGACACACATAAATACCGGTATCTGGGACGGAAGAATAAGGCCACAATCTGAAACACAATCATCGGCTGACAACGACCACTTTCATCTTACTATTTGCAAACAGGTTGACAAGAAAGGGGAAGCAGTGAACATCCCACACAGTGTTCCAAAGACCTACACTACACAACGATCTGCACTGCATCCGGTCTCATGCAATCATCTGTCCATTTCTAACGTACCTGGGACAGTCTTCCTCATAGATGATGGTCTGCAATGGAGGCCGAAAAGATGCTTAATTTGTTGTTTCTCCTTCCTGTGGTCTTTCATTTCTCCACTGGCTCCCTGCAGGACAGTAAGTGATAATCATTCCATAGTATTGTAATAATGAATTATTACCATTATTGTGGCTGTGAATAAGTTTCACCGAGTAACTGTACATGGGAAATACATGTAATTTTCAAACCCGGGCATTTTGATAAATCTTTCATAATTCCTATATGCTGAGAGTAAATTGTATAACATTTTTGTAACACTGTTTTTTTTTTCATATTATGTGATCTGGGTGTGTAATAAACTGTATACTACTACTCTTAGAGCAGACTCCAGACTTGGCATCCCAACAGACTGATCCCCTTTATCTTTCACAGGTCTTCACTGCCACAATGACTACAGCAACACCATTACATGTGAGTGGAACAGCAGCACTTCTGCACCTGACCAGAGAATCGTGGCTGCAGACACCAATTGTACTCTCAGTGTTAGCATTAGCATAGATGGATATGAATACCTGGGTAGCTCCTGTGACCTGAGGCCCTTTGATGATTCCATACCAACTACGAGAAGATGCTCTCTGACGATCTCTGAGGAGCCTTATGTGAGTTGGTAGTATACAATTAATCTAACTCTCAAAATTATACAGTTTTCTAAAACTCTGCATACATCTGGTCCACATGTTATTTGATGTGATATAATAGGTGCAGAGTTTTTCCACAACTGTATTTATTTGCCGACAGTCAGGTTGCATTTGGGAGGAAGCAACTAAAGACTATTCTATCCAATTGTCTATTCCAATGTGATACAATTACTGTATGTTTTTGATATATAATATCTTACATGTCTAGGTATTTGAAGTGGACACAACCTGCTCCATTAATATCAAATGTGAGCTTTTGAAGAATAGCTTCATAGACTACAAGCCAGTCATTTACAAGCCTGCTGACCACAGTAAGTGTAGACCAGGGGTTCCCAAACTTTTTCACATAAAATTGTCGTTACTTAACCCGTGGGCCAGAAGACCGGGGCTACCACAAGAAAACACTTTTTCTAAACTTTTAATTTCAAGGACCCTCAGTGATCTCTGAACCATACACCCAGACCTCTATTTAAGTTCTAATCCCAGAGATCCCAATTTGTATTGGAAGATCATCATGTTAATTTAACTCTGAGAGTGTACAATACTACAAATGCACATTTCTACACTTTCAGGGTTACAAACTAATAACGGCCCACTGAGTTCCATACTATCGTTTAGCTGGAACTGCTTCAAGGACCCCTGGGGGTCCCCAGACTCCACTTTGAGAACCACTGTCATAGACAACACAGAACCATAATACTCAATAATATAACCTTAACTCAGCCAGGGTTTGTAACACGCTTCTGTTACGTACCTGTTATTACAGTAAAGCTGTTTCCCCCTGGACCGCCTTCAATCAACTATTCCACCATTTCTTGGAAAGTTCCTGGAAATACATACATAGACGACTACAGATTCCATATCCAATGGAGACAAAAGGCTCAGCCCTGGAAGGTGTGTGTGTGTGTGTGTGTGTGTGTGTGTGTGTGTGTGTGTGTGTGTGTGTGTGTGTGTGTGTGTGTGTGTGTGTGTGTGTGTGTGTGTGTGTGTGTGTGTGTGTGTACATGTGTACATGTGTGAATAACCGTATGTCAAGAACAATGACAGACGACACGGTTACTTAAAATCTGTATGTGTAAAACCTTTGTCTCTTTTTTGTGGAAGAAAATCCTTCATTATGAACCTGTTTTAAACACTTGTCAGGAAAGAAACATACCACATTGTGGGTCACATTGCAACATGGAGCTGGATCCAGACAACGATCTGGAGCTTGATGAAACGTACCAGGTGCGAGTCAGAGTCCAGGCCAGTGACAGTATAGATTGGGGCAAGTCCACCTGGAGTGACTGGAGCCCTACTAGGACATGGAGATCACCCATTGGGAAGACAAAGACAACAGGTAATGCCACAGGTAATGGTTACAGGATCAACTAGAAGTTACAGGTCTTCACCAGGTCTGGCTGTGGCCTCTGGGTGGCACGATAATAGGCCAATGTGAAAAGGGTGCCATTTCTTCTTATGTCTTTGATGGCATAAGAATGATTTGAGGTGGGATATAGGTCTCAGTCTAGTAGGGAATTGCATTAAAGATTTCACCTAAATTGCACGCTGCATTCATGATTTGATGCTTTTTGTTCAAAATAGGCCAAACTTTCAAACCGTGAAAGCCAATTATAGCCAATTAGGATGGAATATCAAATACTGGACAGATGTGTCTTAAGCACATGAACCTGTGCTATAAAAGGCAGATGTGAAAAATACAGGTGGTTTGTCATTGTCCTTCAGGGGGATGCATGCAATGTATCATGCAGGTCGGTGCATTTAGGTAGAAATGTGAAAAGCTGCCTCATGGTGGCGCAATCGTTGGTATCCAGGGAGTGTGTGTGCAAAGTTAGCCATCGATCGGCTTAACACTAAAGAGGTCCTTTGTCCACCAGTCGACTTTGAGGCTAAATGAGGAGTTGTAGTCACAGAGTGACCTAGGAGATGAACACTGCTCTTGTCTTTATGTCTTTATGTACTGTATGTCTTTGTTCTCTGTTGTACCGTGTCTAATGTGTAAATGTGTTTTCTGCATACAATGGCTGTTGGGTCGCAAGACAAATTTATGTGTAAACTGACAATAAAGTACCATATCATATCATATCATATCATATCATATCATATCAACAGTCCCAGAGATTACATAATGTATACACCCACATATGGACGGTTACAGTGCAAAACATACTCTCACAGAGCAAAACATACTGTCACCATGCCTTTGGCCTGGTGGAGACAACTACCGGTAGGTAAAGAATACAAACAAACAAATACTGTACAATACCTTGTACCTATACCGGCTCTGTCTTTGTCATTATTTCATCAACATGGAGTGATGATATAATGCGGATATAATACTTACTTTACTTACTTAATACTTACTTTAATACTTATATAATACTTGATATTTTTTTTTAAAAAAGTCATTAAAAAAATTAACGACTTCACTAATCTCTTCTTGTTTAATATGGTTGTGTTATTCCAGATGGTCGCAGTGTGGGATCATGGGACTCATCATGGGACTCAATGGTGGGTGTCATTTTGGGGGTTGTAGTTCTGTTTCTTGCTATCATCCTCTGCAAGACACAAAAAAACATTTGGTAAGGAAAACATTTCCATCAGAAAACTAAAAGAGCTTTTCACTGCTTGAATGTTTCCTCTACTGCTCTCTTCTGCTATAAAACAAAAAAAAAACTCACTTCACCTATTTTGTATTATGTCATTCAACCTGAGGGAATGCTTGGAAATAACAATTAAGGTGTTTCATAACATGTCATATTGTATCATTTGGCATTTCAGGGTTTATGTGGTGAAGAAGTTTGAAGGTCCACCTCTACCTAATCCAGCTAAATTCTTCCTTCATGATGATGGAAACCTAAAGGTCAGCTTAATGACGCAGGATGATGGTGTTGATGATGGTGCTGGATTTGGTGTTTTTCTTAGTAAAAACTAATACAAACAATTTTATTCTCAGTCTGTCTGTAATTAAACATACAAATCCAAAAAGGTCATTAGAATTTATGGCCAGTGATAAGTCCAAAATAATGCTGCAGTTGTTTTGCCGCAGCTTTGACCACTCTGTCACACTATTTGTAACGATATTTTATAAAAAATTAAAGTAAAATGAACTAAAATCGATAAAATACTAAATACTAATGTCTATCCTTAACCTTAACTTCCTCTTCCAGGCATGGCTGAATCCTACTTTCAACAATGAATCAATCCACTCCTGTTTGAAGAAAGTGGACATCTCCTCCGTAGAGGTTACAAGCAATGCGGACAACATCGCCTGCTGTGGCTCAGAGACTGCAATGATTGACAGGAAGACATGTGGCAGTTGTATGTCAACTAATTCTTCCTACTCCAATCCCAGCTACTCTCACCTCTGTCCTCCGCCCGTCTCCTCTCTCACCAAGGGAAATCTGGAGCCCTGTGCTGCCGACTCACCTTACGGGCCTAGTGGCAGTCAGAATGAAAGGGAAGAGGAGAGGGGAAAGGATACGGAAATTCTAAAAATGTTTTCCATTGGGAATGTTATCCAGGCATCTTCAGATCCGGTTGAGAATCTCCAACCCCAGTGCTATGGCCATCAGTTCATTCAGGAAAGTCTGAACGATGGAGATAAGGCATTTATTTATGATGGTGAGGGCAAGGAGCTACCAAAAATGGATAGAGGAAAAGAGAAGGACAAACAAGTAAATGTTTCAAATTGGTTTACTAGTGCTAATGTTGCTTGCAGTGGAAGGTCTATAGAGGTAAGTTCAGACTATGAGAGAGCTGAGAAGCTCCAGGGCCAGCGCTGTGGCCTCCAGAGTCCAGACTCAGGCATTTGTAGTGGTGGAGAAGAGCATGTCAGCCAGGACAGTTTGGACAGTGGAGATGGGATAACCACTGGTCAGGGCAAGGAGATGCAAGCAACACATAGTGACAAAAAGACGGGCAAACAGATAAATGGCTCAAATTTATTTGCTGTCAGTGGCATTTTTCGCGGAGGGTCCATACAGGTTTGCTCGGACTATGAGCCAGTGGATAACCTCCAAGACCAGCACCGTGGCCCCGGGAGCCCAGATTCAGGAATGGGCGGTGAAGTAGAAGAACCAGTGAAAGAGGAGACTCTGGGAGGTACACATGTAGATGGACTGGATGGAACCAAAGACATTCTCCCTCCTCTGCACAGTCATTTTCCAGGCAGGTTGCCGTCTTTTACCCCTACACCCTTTAACTTCTTTGAATTCAGGACAAGCTCACCTGTGAGGACTTTTCCAGGATTTATGCAAGAAGTACTGAGTGCTTTTCCTTCTACAAGGTCAATGGAGTCCTCTCCTGGCGACTACATGCCAGTGAGAGAGATACAGAGCTGATTTGAATAGAAACAAAAACAGCAAGGCATACTGTCAGAGACCATAAACACCAAACAATGGCACTAAACACCAGAATGTGCAGATAAAGAACACACGATGCAATGAATGTGTATAATTTGTAATTATTTATACTGATATAATATAATTAAGGAGTACTTGCAGGGAGACTTGTTTTTTATATTATCACTTGAAAGTTTAAAATAAATATTTGCCTTTCAACAGGGTGATGGTTCTGGTCTGGTGGTTCAGAGAACCAGAGTGTTCGCTGGTGGTGTTTACTGATTCAATACATGTTCACTATGTATTTATTTTCACTATGTATTTGTAATGAATTCTAACTATGTTGTGATGTCTTCTGTTAGACTCTGCTCAGGGAGGTTGTTGATATCAGAGGCTGCTGTGTCTCGGTGCACAGAAATCTGAGATATCAAATGTGACATCAAACCTATGTGGCGGTACATAGATTTGATATCACATGAGCAAACCCACACCGCCATACTAACATGCAAAAGCTTTGCAACAAGCAATCTATGGTCCTTCTGAGCCAAAGTGTGTCAATGAAATAAATTGTTGCTGCCAATAGGTAACTCACAACACCAACTTTGATGAGCCAATATTTCATCGTTTTCTTAATTTCCTTAAAAAGGCATATTTTTCATTTCCTGAAAAACAAACATTTTGGAGGTGGCTCCTTCCGGACAGCAACAATATACAACATAAATATACTTTTGTACAATAATTACACAAACTGAATGATTGTACGCATACCCTAGCCTCCCTAGGCTACTACAAAGTACAACAAACCATATCCTAACTATAAAATCACAATTCCCCAGCCCCTATGTCATCCTGAATGTGGTCAGGTCAAGTAAATAGGAAAGATTTCAGTGTAATATGTATGGATTTTCTTTTTTCCCCCCCTTGTAGTGTATATACATTATACACATTAGCAGTCTGTTTTTTTCCTTTTCCTTCCTTTTCCTTTCTGTGACTGTGCAGAGATACCGGTAAGTGAGTGAGCCTATGTGCTCTTTAGTCAAGCAAACTGAAACCAACTCATCAGAAATGATGTTGAACGTACAGTAAGTATTTTGGTGCTTACAGAATTCTGTGAATGCATTTCTGAGTAGGCTTCACTAACCACAAGCCACGTCAACTAGAATGTTTATTTCAAACGTTGTATTTTGAAATCTCAATCGCGCGCGCACACACACACACACACACACACACACACACACACACACACACACACACACACACACACACACACACACACACACACACACACACGCAATCCTGTTTTGCCACCATAATCTGTGAAGTAGTTGTCAGCCTAAACCCTAATTGGTTTGCCTCCTTCAACCCCCCTGATTTGCCATTAAAAACAAATCTGAAAGAAAATGGAAATGCAGGTTTAATGTTAGGCTTCATGGCAAATCCGGCATTATCTAAAGGGTGTACATAAAGGGAATTGAAACTGACTGACTTGAGGGACAAGCTCTTTTAAAGGTCGCTCTGTCCATTTGGTTCCAGTCACTCACCAGCTTTAACCCAAATTCATATAGAGATACTTAATGGACAACTTGTACTGTAAATGGTAGATGCATGAGAAGCACGGGCAGGGCTAAAAGAAATTGCTCAACATTCTGAGAAAATGTTTCCACATGGGCTTTGCTGCTACAGTAACCACACTTTTGCTGGTGTAGTTTCACTAGAAACTAGAACTAGAATTTTATTTCCTCTCCCTCTCACCCCACTCTTCTGCCACCTACACACTACTGTGTGTGCACTCCAGTATGCACGTAGGTTTAATTCAGTGTAAACACTTAGCTACTATAGGCCTACTTGATAGAGTCAACTATATGATACAGTAAAGAGTCTTAACCTAACACCTGGGATTCAAACTCTGGTCTCCCAATCTCACCCTTAAGTCGTATGAATAACAAAGAGCCACATTCTATATATACTGTGGGTAACCAACAAATAGAACCAAATTCTGTTCATAGTATTACTGAAATAAGTCAGCTGCTTTTGAGTTACTATTGGACAGAATAGTAAATATTATAAAACCATACCGACCCAGCCCGAAACTTCTGGGTTTACAATGTTTATAAAAGCCATGCCTCTGTCCAACAACAGTAATATACGGACTTAGGGTACACATTCCAATTGTACTGATTTAGTAGGATATGAACGTCTTAGTTAGGGTACATACTCTATGAGCAGATCGGCTGTGTCAGTCTGTGCTATTAATACAAATGAGGTGACATTGGGCTGGGTCTCCCATGGAAAATTCCAATATATTAAAGGACAACTTCACCACTTTTTAACTTATTTCCATGTAACGAATTTTCACTTATACCTCTTTTCTAGTCACTTATACACTAGTCTGTGTTTTGTTCGTACACCCTTCCACCATACGTATCATCGTTACGCAGACCTTTTTTAAAAATACAAAACATTTATTTAGATATTTTCATTATCATGGGAACGATGGCTAGCAGTACCCTATTGCAACGTTTCAGGACTAGAAAGCCTGCAGTTTCTATTACGTCCATTCTCCATCAATGGTGCGCATGGTGGCTGGGTCTCTGAACTGCCCACAGCCCTCCTATGAGACACCGAGTAGAAAACAATGGTGGTATCATTAACATTAGTGAGGACCAGGTTAAAAAGTGGTGAAGTGATCCTTTAACCACTAGATCAAAGGCATAACCCTATGGATCAGGGGAGAGATTAGACTTTTGAGGCCACACCGCTACATCGACCTCATCATCTGTACTGTCCCTTCTCTCGTTGTCAACATTAATTCCTGTCATGAGAACAGAAAGTAAATCTATTGAATAACTCATGACATCATCAACAAGTCACTGCACTACTGTCTGCCCACAGTAAGCTTTGAAATGTTACTGTATTCAGGCGTATAAATTATTGTTTTCCATATGAGAATACAAACCTTCATATTTCATTGAAGTGCTACCTGCAAATGTGATCAAAGTAAAAGAAAAACACATTGGTGCATGAACGCGCGTGTGTCTGATGTGTGAGAGAGATAGTGTTCTTGCGAGATACGGCCGGACACAAGATAAGATAATGAAAGAAATGAGTGACTCTACAAACACACGCACACACACGTCACTCCCTACCACCTATAAATCTCCATCCGCTCTGCCTCATCATTTGAAATTAAGAAAGAACATAGTGAGCAGCCTACTACAGTCGACCTATACTGAAGACCTTATGAAGACCTTCACAAACACTTTGATGATCTATACTGCCTTATATCCTGCAGCAATATAAACTACCTGAGAATATGCATGCGGTGTGAGGTTTTACTTGGATGATGCTCCACAATGGAGGCTCATAAGAAGCATCATTGGTTGGTTCTGCTTCCTGTGGTCTTACATCTCTCCACGGGACAATCTGAGCGAAGCCCGCAGCAAAGTAAGGGACCCATTTTCGTTACTATCTTTCTAAACCCCTTATGCTAAACCCCTTATCATTTTTTTTACTATTTGGAAAAACTTTTTGGAATAGTTCAACGTGCCAATCTATTGACACATTGTGAGCTTGTAGACTGGCCATTTAAACTATTGAAAAATGTTTTTTAATAGTTTAAAAACGCAAAGAAGTTAAGGGATAAGGGGTTTAGCGGTGACAAAAATGGAGTTCTAAGTGTTGATGCTGCATAATACACACACTCTCCTGGGGCGAATTTGGGGAAAAAAATTAAAGAACAAACAAAGAATGGATGTATAGTCATGGATATGTATCCATGACTATACATCCATTCTGATCTTCTGCACAGGTCTTCTCTGCCTCAATGACTTCAATAAAACCATCACATGTGAGTGGAACAGCACTTCTGCCTCTGACCAGAGCACCATGGCCGCAGGGACTAAGTGCACACTTCACGTCTCCATGAGCGTGTATAAGGATATAATGCGCAAAGCCTCCTGTGACCTGAGGACATTTGATGTCTCCAAACCAGCTATGAGAAGATGCTCTCTAGTCTTTGAAAATTCATATGTGAGTTTAGTGGTATATGTATTATTAATTATTATATCTGTCAGTGTTTAGACACAAGTCATCATTTGTTATTATTAATTGCAATCATGTCATCATGTAGGAGTTTGTGTAGGGAGCTTATCCAAACTAATAATACAGTAGCCTATACGATAATAATACGTCCTTATATTATATAGATTTTTAGCTGATGCCATTATACAGAGAAGGAATTAATTGTGAAAACATCAAGGATCTAATAATCAGGCTGTGTCCTTCAGATAATGACCATCTGATGAAGAAACTAGACATCATCACTAGACAACATCATTCCCATAAACAAATATATTATTGTTGTTGATCTTTTACGGTGAGAAAACCAATGTTTTTGTTTTTTACCGTATATAATCTTACATGTGTTCTACTCTTAAAGACGCTTTCTTTCAAGCGCTGCTCCATTAATGTATACTGTGGGTCTCTGCATAAGAGCAGCATGAACTACGCTCCTTGGGAACACAGTAAGTATAATAGATAACCCATACTAGATAACCCATACAAGCATAATACTCAATACAACAGGTTTCTTCTCTCTGTGTGTGTGTGTGTGTGTGTGTGTGTGTGTGTGTGTGTGTGTGTGTGTGTGTGTGTGTGTGTGTGTGTGTGTGTGTGTGTGTGTGTGTGTGTGTGTGTGTGTGTGTGTGTGTGTGTGCGTGTGTGTGTGTCAATCAATTTGTAGTAAAGCCTAATCCTCCTCGAACGCCTTCAATCAAAAAATCCTCCATTTCCTGGGGAGTCCTTAAGCATGCCAAAATAAAAGAACACAGCTACAATATCCAGTGGAAACGAGAGTCTCAGTCCTGGAAGGTGTGTGTGTGTGTGTGTGTGTGTGTGTGTGTGTGTGTGTGTGTGTGTGTGTGTGTGTGTGTGTGTGTGTGTGTGTGTGTGTGTGTGTGTGTGTGTGTGTGTGTGTGTGTGTGTGTGTGTGTGTGTGTGTGCACGCACGCAAACATGCATGTGCATTTATAGGCCTCCTTACATTTATAACAAATGAAATGCTAAGGTAAATCCCAAATTGCCTTGTCAGGATGCCAAGGAAGATAATAAAAAACATTGTGGGTTAGATTGTAATAAAGAGCTGAATCCAGAAAGCGATATGGAGCAAGGTGAAACGTACCAGGTGCGAGTCAGAGTCCGGGCCAATGACAGTTGGGCCAAGTCCACGTGGAGCGACTGGAGCCCTACTGCAACATGGACATCACGCATTGGGAGGGCAAAGACAACAGGTAATGTGACAGTTTAATGGCTACATGATCAACTAGGTAAAGAACACAATCACACAGTTGCACGCAATACAATGTGTGTTACGTTACAGTACCTATACCAGTTTGTCATTTTTACTTTTAGGGTTGCCCCGTTCCGATCACATAATTTTCAAACGATCAGATGTGGAGCAAATAACTGTGTTCGGAACATCCCTACACTATCAATATCAAATCCACATTATATTAGCCTAGCTGGATATTGCGTCTGATTTTGAATATTGTATTATTGTGAATTATTGTGATGTGTGTTCAAAATCAAAATCAGAATCACGCAGAACATGGCTGTGTCACACTGCACTCCATATTTGAGCATATAGGCAAGGCTGACAAGGAATTCAACTGATCATGGATCGCCTAAGAAATGTATTGCATACATATAGATGTATAGATGGGTATGGCTGTTGATGTCAGGACACGACTGCGAGCTGTGTTCACTTTCGTATTTACAAGCCTTACTTGTCTTCCTTGTAGTTATCACCATAGTGCTGGGGGTGAACGACCCTTAATGCTGTTGTGTTCTTCTGTATGTTAGGTGATCCCAGTCAGCTAGGATGGAGCACTATGGCAGTTATCATTGTTGTGGTTTTCTTCTCCATGGTTATTATCCTCTGCATAACACGAAGAATGAACTGGTAAGACAACATAAAAACAATACAGCAATTCAACTTAATGCAAATATATTGTTTGTTCTTTTACCAAAGAGAATATTGTGGTGACGTGGTGGTTTAGATTTAAAACATCATTCTGTTTCAGGGGTGATGTGGTGAAGAAGTTGGAAGGTCCACCTCTACCAGATCCAGCAAAATTCTTCCGTCATGATGGAAAGGTCAGCCTACAGAGGTTATGTTGATTCTAAAATGTCTGGTGTGCGGATGAGAATAAATGTTTGTTCATTCAACCATCACTAATCAATTCATTACTTAACAAACAAAATATGTCAATAGAATACAACGTAAAATCATTCAAAGTCCAAATACTGTAGTTTTGTAGTAGTAAAAGTAGACTAGTCTACTCTTACTTTGTCTATTTGTTAGCTAACCCTTTCCAAGTATTATAGTTAGTTATAGTTAGTTATAGTAAAAATCGGAAGGTGAAAGGGGGGCAATAAATGTTAATGGAATACAAAAACAAGATTTGCTTAATAATTATATAATATACTAATATATACTAGTAAGTAAGTATGCTAAGTAAGTAAGTAAGTATGCTAATACTGAGTTATTTCAGTCAATCAATTTCACTTTCTTTACTTGTTTGCCCTTTCCCTCACCTTCCTCCTCCATGCAGGCTTGGTCGAATCCTCTGCTTAACAAAGAATCCTTTCAGTCCCTTTTGAAACAAGTAGACATCTCCCCGATAGAAGTCACCAGCAGCCATGTGGATAAGTGTACCTTGTGTGGCCCAGAGCAGATGCAGGGCGGCAATGAGTGGACGCCAAGCGAGTCTTGCTTCTCCAATCCCAACTACAGTCACCTGTGTCCTCCCCATAATTTCTTTCTCGCAGATGGAAATCTGAAGCAATGTGTTAACAGTTTGTTGTCAAGCAATTCTGGCTTCTCTAATCCCAGCTACTCTCTCCTCTGTCCTCCCCCCATACTCTCTCTCCTTGCTCTCACTGAGGGAAATCTGGAGCGCTGCACCGCCGACTCACCCTACAGTGGCGGTCAGAATGACAGGGAAGAGGGGAAGGGAAAGGATATGGAAATTCTAAAAAGGTTATCCACTGGGAGCATTAGTGGAGGCTCCATTGAGTTATGTTCAGAGCAAGTTGAGAATCCCCAAGACGAGGGCTGTGGGCTCCTAAGCCCAGATTCAGGCGTGTGTTGTGGTGGAGAAGAGCAGGTCAGCAAAAACAGTCTTTACAATGGCGATGGCATAAGTATATCTGCTGGTCAGGGCAAGGAGGAGCTGCAAGGAAAGGCCATGGAAAAAGAGAACGACCAAGAAATACTGGTTTCATATGTATTTGCTGATGCAGGCATGGCCATTGGAGTAGAGGAACAGGCTAGCCAGGTGACTCTGAGAGATATAGATGGACTGCAGGGTGGATCCAAAGACATTCTGGATCCTTCTCTCTCCAGTCCTTCCCCACTGTGTGAGTTGACATCTTTAACCCCATTACCATTTGTGTTCTCTGAATTGGGCAAGAGCTCACCTATGGGGAATTTCCCAGGCCTTATGCAAGAAGGGCCCTGTACTTTCCCTCCAACAATGCTGATAGAGTTATCTAGTGGTGACTACATGTCAGTGAGTGAGGTACAAAGTTCTAGTGGGAAGGATTGAAATAATAAGAAAATAAGCCAACGAATCACACCCTAGTGGCAATATGCTTGAGTAGGGCAGTTCTGGTGTTAATTCAAGGCTCAAGACCACTGATTATTCACCAAGTGACTTTCATACTGTAATGGTAATCTATTTCCTACCTCCTCCTACTGCGCTTTATTTTGTATAGTACTTAATCTGCTTATATTTGCAGATGTCTTTATGTGTTGTCCTTTGTTTATTTGTATTAAAAATGTAGTTACAGGCTACATTATAAAAGTGGTTGGAGTGACAGTAAAGGTATAGCCACATGTTTCCTTTGACGTTCCTTTGATGTGTCAAAAGGACTTTTCCATCATCTGGAAACCGATTCAGTTCTTCCATCCAGTCCATGAGCCAAAACTCTGAAATTGGAACATTAAATTATGAAATCAGTAGGCAAAACCTACTTAACATTTGATGTATTACAAATCTTAAATAGTTCTAGGAAAATAGGCACAAAATGAAAAATGCTACTGTGGAGAAGTTATCATGTTAATTTAGTTATACTGATCCTATAAACATGGCTCATGGACTAAAAACCACCATACCAGCTTTTGTCTTGTTTTCGATTGGAATGCAGTCTTATGGTCGTACACTGAAAATATAATTCTAATCTATATAATGCAGTATTTAAAACTGCACCAGATGTGTTCTGCACGATAGCACCTTAGTTTGTCATCATCATAATTATGTTCATAATAAACTTCATTATTTTCACCATTGTGCCATATGCGTTTATTGCCATTTCCATTCATGTGAGTTGATTGTTGTACAAGTAACCTCACATGCCTTGTGAGTCGTGATGCAGCTTAACCAATCACAGAATGGATGTATAGTGAACTATATGGTCATTCCAATAAGTAATGATGTGAGCTGGGTGATTGAAACGTTAATAAAATGGCAATAAAACAGCAGAGCTTTTGCAACATTACCAGTGTGCAGACTCTATTCTCCTGCAATATTGTTGCCCATTTACCATTTTAAAGAAGGCCATTTTTTATCTATGGTACTAATAGTAACTACTATCCCCCCCCCCCTCTCTCTCTCTCTTTGAGGTATACAGTATATATCTATTTTAGTAGTAACAATTGAATTTGGAAAGTATCCAAGCCTTTACATTATACACCTGCCACCTATACACCTGGTTTTCTTGTTGCCAGTGGTAGAACAGGTGCCTGGGGATTATAGGCAAGCTTTATATTGCTCCTGTGAGATTTACTTTAGATTTGCATGAGAGAGCATCTCTGTTGCTGGGTGTTGACTAGTGATGTCACAGTACCTGTTGCTACATGCATTGCTGTTTCTTCCTCTATGATGCAAAGCTCATACTGTATCATGTAGTAAAAAAGGGAATACAAAACATATTTTGACTGGACGGATTGTGCTAAAGCACTGTAGGGATCAGTGAACATTCGTTTACCTCTGGACTTGCAAATAGGTTCTTTTCCCTTGCTGTCTATGAGCTGGATGTTGCCAACATGTCTGGTCAGACACTGAATGGAGAGAGTCGAGGACATTGGTGACCCACAGCCTCCACTGAGATGGTTCCTTGAGGAATAACAACAGAAGGAAGACGTTATGGTGACTGGTGACACAGGGAACCCTCCTACTCCATTTTACATAGTGGTCAGTATGCGGTTGGAATTATATTCTCTGATACATAGCCCTAATAACTGTTTTGAATGTAACACAATTTGGCAAAGCTAAATGGAATAAAACTCATTTTAGTCATGTTGGCTTCGCCTTTTTATCTAAAACTGAATCTAATTTGTTCCATGCACTTAAAATGAGCCATACTGTATCGGGATTGATACTCGACATCATCAGACCGTTTTGCTTTTTATGGAAGTCTATTATTATTTTCACCTATAACAATGGCATTCCCAGAGCTTTAGGGACAACGGGTTGAAAGTTGGCTAAACTATTTTGATGTCAAGTGGATTCAAAAATAAGTCATTGAGCTATTAATTAAGGGCAAAACCTAAACTGAGTTGCTGTGCTCCCCTCAGTCAGGAGGCTGTCCACAGGCTGTGGCCCCCTTGACCAGAGGGACTCCACCCTGCAGGTGTCTCCTCTTCTTCCGCTCCAACAGAAGGACTTCACCCTGGAAGTGTTTGTGGCTTCGGTTCTTCCTCACCAGTGTCATCACCATCATCCTGGCTGGAGCAGCTACCCTGACCTGGTACTTTCTGGGTGAGACACAAACAAATGATACAAACTTGGCAGTCTCTGCATGTTTCTTTTCAATGTTTTTTTTCTCTCGCTCGCTCGCTCGCTCTCTCTCTCTCTCTCTCTCTCTCTCTCTCTCTCTCTCTCTCTCTCTCTCTCTCTCTCTCTCTCTCTCTCTCTCTCTCTCTCTCTCTCTCTCTCTCTCTCTCTCTCTCTCTCTCTCTCTCTCTCTCTCTCTCTCTCTCTCTCTCTCTCTCTCTCTCTCTCTCTCTCTCACACACACACACACACACACACAGTTTGCATGATGCTAGGCAGGTGGAAACTATTTGCATCGGCTCATTCACATTGTATGTAACAACAGAATAGAAAAGGACATTGCATGGCAACCTCAAAGAGAAATACATTGGCTTGTAAGTGCAAGTATGTGACCATTAAGAACAACCTTGAGCACTAGGACAGTAGCTGACAGACACCTGCATGATAATTACAGCAATTACTTGCCCATAATCTGCATAAGTTTCATACACATACACAGCCAAGCATCTGCCTACTACTACTGTACATAATATAGGACTAATATAGGAATTATCATACATAATGCACACAAACACCCTACCCATTGCATTAAAATTTACAGAATGTACAAGGGATAAATATAAGGGGATTGGATTGCCAACACCAAAATACAAACATTTCCAATCTCATTCACACACCAGCACACACGCAACAAAATCCATTAGATTCTGCTAAACCTATCTTTATTAAACTTTGGGTCCCCCTACCCCTCCCTCTCTATCTCTGTGTCTTTTTTTTTCTCCCTCCCAGAGTACAAAGTATGGGTGTTGGACTCACGAGTGTTACAACAGTACACAGCTCGGGTGACTATCATCAACAGAAACTTCTCCCCTGGTCTCTCCTCTCCCAGCAGTGATGTGTTCAGAACAGAGGCCAAGGGAGTCCAGCACATGGTCAGCTGAGAAATCATTAACATGTCTATGGATAGGCTTTCAGATAGACTCCATTTGCAGTAGAAATCACTGTCACTAAACTACACTGGACTAGACTAGCTATTACTGTATGTTTGTGCTGTGCCTATAACAGACGATATCTGATCTCACTTGATATTGGAGAATATATACAATGGATCCATTGTGCTTGTTTACTGTATCTGATCTATATCTATTGTAAAGTCACAAGACTAGTCTGAATATGCTATGATAGGATTACATGCACATCATGGTGGCGTGCGTGTGTGTGTGTGTGTGTGTGTGGGGGGGTGTGTGTGCGCGCGCGCACGTTTAGTGTATTTGTCTGTACTTAAATTAGGATGACATTTTCTTTTTCTATGTCAGGTGGAGAGCATAGTGAAGGACTCCGATATGTCTCGATATTTCAACTCTACCACTGTGTTTGCATTTGGTAGTGGTAAATGGTAAATATATACTGCCTTTAACCAAAGCTCTTTTAAGTTTACATTTACATTATGAAGGAAGTGCCCATGCATATGCTGATATTTAGTGTTGAACAAGACCAATCTACCGATGTGTAAAGCATGTCTTCTTTGCATCCACAGGGAGGGGAGTGTGGTGGCACACTTCTGGGTAGTGCTGTCTATACCTGTCAGCCATGTTGGGAGGGTCAACCTGGAAAGGGTCACCAGGACCCTGCAGCAGGGTCTGGGGGGACACAGGGGCGGGAAGGAAGAGTCAGTCAGGTGGGGTGGATACGCCCTGTACCTTCCTTCCCTGTCTGTCACTGGTAAGGATGAGGAAATATGAAAAAAGTTAGAACACACAGGTCATTGAATACTCACTATCTTCTTTGTTGTCTTCTCATAGGATCGCCAAGGTGATCACACTACTCTTATGTTGGTGTTGTCTTAAGCATGCATTTTATATACCGTATTCTCCAGACTATAAGGTGCACTTAAAAGCCTTTAATTTTCTCAAAAAACAACAGTGCGCCTTATAATCCACTGTGCCGTATATATGGATCATTTGGGTGCAGTAGCTTCTATCCTGTGCTGACTGCAGTACCTTCTATTATGTGCGACTTATAATCCGGTGCGCCTTATATATGAAAACAGTTCTAAAACAGGCCACTCATTGAAGGTGCGCCTTATAATCCGGTGCACCTTATAGGGCGGAAAATAAGGTATATACAGTACATGTACCATTTACCAACTCTATAAAATACACAAGTTGTGTTTCTTTAAATTATGAAACTAAAAACAACCTCAATATAATACTATAATAAATTACTCTTGCATTTGGGATAATAGCAGTCAAATAGCCAGTTAATAACAGCAGACCTGAACCCTCTTTTAGACTGCTACCATTCCCATACGGTGCTCTCCAGCAGCCCTGTGGTCCTGGGTGACCCAGGCATGCAGGGCTCCTCCTGCCTGTGGCACCTCCAGACCTCCCCTGGATCTCAGCTGGAGCTGCAGCTGGAGTGGCTGCTCCCAGAGTGCAGGGACAGACTGGAGGTGTATGACTCTCTGTCGCCCTCTGGCTATAACCTCATCACTTCGTGAGTACAGTAATTTCTTATTGTGAAATACTGTATGTCTCTTTACTGCTTTTCAGATGTTTTTCCCACTCCAAACGCTATCCCATGCTTCTTTACGTGTTCTGTCAATAAATAAAAGAAAATAGAAAAATTCTACCCAATGCTCATTTGATCCTTGCATTTTGTCTTGAGAAAAACAAGTAACTTTGCCAGAAGGCCTAACACACACTATATACTGTAACAGCATGGATGCAAATACAAGTATCAGGCTGAATCATACTGTACTGTACAGTATGATTCTTCCCTCAAAACATTACATGAGGTGAAAGTTGGAGGAGAAACTCAGGTGTCTATTTCTATGTCTCTCTCTCAGTGTGTACGGCTGCAGCAGGCATGAGCGCATTGTCCGCATCCTGTCATCAGGGGAGTGGATGACAGTGATTTGGAAACAGGGTCTGTACAAGTACAAAGATCCCTTCTCTCTTTCTGCGCAGGCTTGGGGCAGCCAAGGTAAGATTGAGGCTCTCTAGGGCCAATAGGTCTCGAGGACCCTAGGGGTAGATTCAACAGACTAATTAATCAATCAGTGATGACGGGCAAGCGTCTTTGTCTATGTCTGTCTCAATCTACACAGAGTGTAACTCCGGCATAGAGCTCAAGGCAGTGGCAGGAGTTCAGGGCAGACTGAGGACTCCTTTCTATCCCAGCTACTATCCCCCTGACACCAACTGCACCTGGAGCTTCACTGTAACAAAGCCATTCATCCAGCATTGTTAATTTGATTTATTGTGTTCTATTCATTAATTACATATACACACACTGTCTGTTCTGTTCTGTTCTGTACTGTGCGTGTGTGTGCGCACGCGTGCATGCGCGCGCGCGCGTGTGTGTGTGTGTGTGTGTGTGTGTGTGTGTGTGTGTGTGTGTGTGTGTGTGTGTGTGTGTGTGTGTGTGTGTGTCTACAGCTACCCACTGCAGGGATTGGCCTGACTCTGGAGTTTGAGGGCTATAAGCTGAGCAGAGCCTCTTCCATGCAGGCCTGTACTGAGGGACAGTGGCTCATACAGAACAGCAGGTGATGATCCACATGGTGGACAGCTATTACCTAGTGCACTGGTTTCCAACCTTTCTGATCCCAGGGCCCACTATTTATTCAGCATTTGAGCCACAGACCAACATTTGAGGAGATTTTAGCCCAACAGACTCCAAAACTAAAGATTCTTTTGCTTGTATCCACAATTCCAACATACAGACCAAAATGACCATTCATCTTCTTCAATTCTCTAGTTGTGTAGACTTGGCCTGGGGACCACCTGGAACCATCTCAGGGACCGCTGGTGGTCCCTGACCTAGTGGTTAGATATGGAACACTGGTTAATTCCCCTCCAACTGGGGATGTCCCGATTACATTATCTGTTGCTCCCGGTCAGATTCTGGACCGTTGTTTATGTCATATCACAATAGTACAATAATGAAAATCACAGACAATATCTAGTCCCCCATCCGATCAGGACAACCCTAGCCTACCTCCAACTCCAATTTTGACACATCAAAGGCAATAAATAATTTAAATTTAAAATGCTGTAAATTAAAATAAGGTCTGGGAAAAACAGCTCCTATAATTCAAATGAACAGCTCCTGGTACATTACATTATGTAAATACATTATGTATATGTTTTGGAAATCAATTAGTTAGAAGCTTAAAAAAAACTAAATCCACCCTGCTCCATAAACCATTGTTTAAATCCAGTTATTCTGGCAGTCTAAAATACAAATGCACTATTAGTGTCATCATCAATATGCATTTAACCACATAAACTCTTGCCTATTCTGGGAGTGACCATTCAGCAGAAATAGCAGATCTACAACCTCACAGCACAACTGGAGTTTAAGTGTGACTGATGACTGAATGGCCTAAACTGACTTTTTATTTGCTCTATTGGTGTGTTTCAGTGTTCTTTTCTTTTATTTTTTATTTTAATACTGTTGAGGTGGCTAAAGCACCAAACCAATTTTCGCTGTGCATTAAGCAATGACAATAAAGATTTTATCTCTTATCTTGGGAGAATACTGTGTGCATATACTGCACTATAATGGCAAAGTCTCATCATTCTGCCAGTTGGTATACTATACTATAGACAATAGGGGGCACTAATGCCCCACAAGAGATTGAGCTAAACAATAGCCAAAATATCTCCCTCTATGATCACATCCCCATGTCCTTCCTTCACCCAAAAGAACTCAAATTGTAGGAGGGTTTTATAAATGGAGGCAAACCAAAGTGAAAATGAGATTTATTCGAGATTCAATGAGATTCCATTTGTATGGATGAGTGCAGGCAGCCAACAATATCACCTTTTGCAGAAAAGGTTGTTCATGTCTTTTGGAATTTTATGCATGATACTTTGATGCATTAATACTTAGAAGTTTAGTTGTTTAACAATTCATTGCCTCCTAAAGCTGTTCCACTGTTTCTCTGCTGACCATTGCTGAAGTAAGCCAAACAGTGCCTTGTTCAAGGTTATTTCCACAAATAAGACCTGATCCCCACGTTGAAAAACTTTATATGCAAACTCTTGAAAGAGTCACCTTTCATACAAGCCACTTTACAAAAAGTACAATGGATTTTATATTAACTTCATTCTCTTATATGAAAGGTGCCACATTCAAGATATGGGCGATTTTCCATATGGGCGATAATGTCCTAAAGCTAATTATGAATGAGGGAGCGCCACACTGATGCGGGACCACGCTTTGTTGGGTGGGGATATTGGCTAAGATTTATGCTTTTGCAATGGGGAGAGATGCAATGCATCCTATGTGTATACATCACACGTACAGTTTCTCAACCAATGAATGGTTCGTTGGCTATCATTTCTAAATAATAATGAATCAACCAGACAATCGGTTGCACCTCCACTTCTTGAGATTCTACCTCACTTTTTCTGCTGAATTTCTTGAGCAGTAACTTTCAGTAAAATTACAGTCATCATACTGTAGGTCACTAGTCTGACTAGGACTTTCACTTCACTGTTTATCAACTAGTGGAAAAAACAAAACAAATCCTAATCAACAAATACTAAACGAATGACGCGTGTCTATTCTGTAGAATGTAATTACAACCACAGTGTTGAGTAATATCGATTATCAATATTATCAATTGACCAATGACCATACACAGTATGTCAATATTCTGCGTCTTTCCCATTGTGTCAGATTTTGTGGCACCAGGAGCCTGCAGCCGTACCGTGAACGCCTGTTTCTCCTCTCCACCAAAACCACGGTTGTCATGACATCAGAGGTGTCTCTCACAGGACCAGGCCTTCAGCTGCACTACAGCCTCTTCAACCTATCAGACCGTAAGTCAACAACACACGGGTCATTAGTTGACCATCATGCACTATTCGCAAAGGCAGCAGTTATGCTCTCATGCCAGCGACTTTTACACTTTGGGACGATGAGATTAATAAGGTAAAAGCAAAATGTGCACTACCGTATGTACTGTAACTATGAATATATGGTTAATATACTCATATAGGATGTGGTATGGAGGATGGAAGGAAATATAGAAGCAAACTAAAATAAATTTCCCTATATTAGTTGTATTAAAATGTATTGTGCGTGCAAACGCGTTTGTGTGTACATACACGGACTGGTGTGTGTTTGTGTGTAGCTTGTCCGGGTCAGTTCCTGTGCACACTGAATGGCCTGTGTGTCCCTGCCTGTGACGGCGTCAAGGACTGTCCTAATGGTCTTGATGAGGACAACTGTGGTGAGTCTCTGTCGCTATATACCATCTTATATCTGCTTTGTGACTAGGTTTAGGTAGAACAAATTCCAAATGTATGTGTGTGTGTGTGTGTGTGTGTGTGTGTGTGTGTGTGTGTGTGTGTGTGTGTGTGTGTGTGTGTGTGTGTGTGTGTGTGTGTGTGTGTGTGTGTGTGTGCGTGTGCCACTGCCGATGTCAGTGTGTGTGGCCCAGTACCAGTGTCCTGAGAACAGGCAGTGTGTTGATTACTTTAAGGTGTGTGACCATCAGCCAGACTGCCCTGAAGCCATGGACGAGGAGAACTGCACCGGAGGTAAGCAAGTCCTTCTTATGGATCATCATAATGTACAGCATAGTGTCACACATGCACTTTATGACAATGGGTTATATTATTGCAATGGAAGGAACTCAGCATCAAGGTGATCTCCAGCGAATTTGCTTTAGCTCATTTATAATTAAGGAGAGGATGTTTCAAACAGGTCTTGGTCAAGTGTGACTTTTAAGTTTAATTGTAACATGTTGTCTATACATACTGTACAAAGTGCAGGAGAAAGATTACATGGGTTTGGAACTTCTTTCTGTATATTTCTATATTGATATTTTCAGGAGTGCAGTGTACAGATATGACCTATGTGTGTGCTGACGGAACATGTCTGAAGAAACCCAATCCAGAGTGTGACTTCATCACTGACTGCCCTGATGAGTCTGACGAACTACACTGTGGTGAGACTGCACACGCGCGTGTACACACACAAACATGATTTATTGCTGGACTGTTGTAAGTGTGTGTGTGTGTGTGTGTGTGTGTGTGTGTGTGTGTGTGTGTGTGTGTGTGTGTGTGTGTGTGTGTGTGTGTGTGTGTGTGTGTGTGTGTGTTCAGAATGTGGTCTCAGGGAGTACTCCAGCCGTATAGTGGGCGGGGTGAATGCATCGGAGGGGGAGTGGCCATGGCAGGTCAGCCTGCAGATCAGAGGTCAACACATCTGTGGCGGGGCGCTGATCTCCAGCCAATGGGTGGTGTCTGCTGCCCACTGTTTCTATGACGCCCAGTGAGTGATGATCAGAGTCAACATCATATCATGTTTGAGTTTCTCAACTCAACTGATTTTCTTCCTCGTTTTACTATTTGACTTGGGCCTTGATACGAAAAGGGTTGAAAACCACTGCTCTCTAAGTCATTATACAGCATCCTATCCATCTACCGTAACCAACCCTGAGAAACACCGACTTCCCTCCCTTGCACACGCCGCCTCTCTCCCCAGGTTCTCTCCCTCGCTGTGGACGGCGTACCTGGGTAAGCTCCTGCTGAGCGGCAGCAGCGGCCCCGCAGAGGAGGGTCCGCTGCGCGTGCAACGCATCTACCTGCACCGCTACTACGCCCGGGCCACCAACGATTACGACCTGGCTCTGCTGAGGCTGGAGCGGGCCTCCCCACCTCCTGCGTCCAGCCTCGCCCGGCCCGTCTGCCTGCCCCCGCCCTCACACCAGCTGGAGGCCGGCCTGATCTGCTGGGTGAGCGGGTGGGGGGCTCTGGAGGAAGGAGGTGAGACTGAATCTCCAAAACACTGGGTCAGGAGGACCAAGCCCCCAGTGGCCATCCAATGTTGAAGCAACCTAGTGGGTAGAGAGTGAACAGCAGGCAGATCCATGGAAACCCCTAGTAGCTGGAGTTTAACATCGAGCTCCTGGTAGAGTTGGACCACCAACTGTTGGTGGTCAAATGCAGTTAGTAGACGGTTCTTCCAGGTGCTTCAAAAACACCACTGAGCAACTTCTACAGAACAACATGGTACACCCATGTTGTTCTGTGTGGGTCGACCCATTGTTCCTTTAATTTTTGTTTCCTGTTTGTTTTTGTTTTTTTTATTTCAAAAACAATTTTATTTTTAAAAAATGCTATTTTCACTAGTTTGGGTCCCCTGCAAGTACAATACCTAATCTTTTTTGGGCCATATACTGAAAACGTTATTATGAAAAGTGTCATTATGGGAGTCATACTTTCTTGTGTGAAGATTGACAGAAAATGGGGACAGAGAGAAGGGGAGAGACATGCACCAAAGGTCGTCATGAATGGGATTCAAACATGTGACACGTTGTCAGGCCAGTATGTAGCATGCGCCTGGACCACTAGGCCAGGAGGGGCCTGTTTCACGAAAGGAGGAATAGGGAAAAAGCCAGGATTCAACTGATATCCCGGTTTATTATATCCTGGATTAGCGATCATTCGGTTTCATGAAAACTGGGTAATCTTGCCAGATTAACTTGACCAGTTAACCTGGATATGTTGAGGCTTGATTTGGTTTCATGAAAGCAATGCCACATTAGTTCCCATGGAAACTAATGCTATGCACTTAGCCTGTTCCGGACCAGGCTAACAGTCAGGTTTAACCTAATCCTCATGTCTTTGCTGTTTATTAGACCAATCCAATGACGTTTTACACTGTTATTTCAACACCTGTGGTTGTATATGGACTCAACTTGATTAGCTCCGCAGGCGTGCACTTCTGTGTGGAGGGACCACCACCCGTGCAGTCGTAGATTTTCCTTTTTTATGTCTAAAATAATAACAGTTAGCAGCACAGAATTGATTTATCCACCTTCACTTATGATCCTGGCTAGCTAAATCCGCGGATTTTGAGCCTTGCTTGGCTTTGGTGGAACCGAATGAACCAGGCTTTAAAGACCAGGATATAAAAGCATGGTTTTTGGCTTAAATCCCCGATTTTCTAATCCACCTTTCGTCCAGGTACCTGGAGTCATACATTTTAATGACACCACATCAACCAATTCAACATATAACATTTTCCCCTTTTAAATATATTCTTTCACATTGTTATAATGGTCATTAGGCTTAGAGCAATAACCCACATATGGTCCAGACTCCCTCTAAAGTCAGAGTTCAGAGTTTTAATGAATGTAGAATTATGTGCAGCTGCGGGATGTAATTTACATACTGCTGGTGTTGTATTAGCTGGTGTTTCCAGACTCGCTCTGACTCACAATACCTCCCTGGTGTGGTACAGAATCTTTTGCTGAAGCTGTTTGTTCTGTGGTGGGTTTATTTTGTTTTGTTCTTGGTGTTTTGTGTTGTTGACTGGAACACAACTTTCTGGACACCTGGGACTGCAGTATTGCAGAGCCAAACTGATTCATGATGCCCTCATCCTATTCCAGTATCCACTTGCAAACAATTGGGCAGCTTTCACATTCTCCCACAAAGATAAACCTTTAGATACGGTAGCTAGCAAGCAGATGTCTATATTTTGCCCTTACATCTAAACTATTAACCAAGACTAATAATTTTAGTATATGTATACACACCACACCTGAGGGTTGCTGTTGTCAGTATACATCACAATTTAATGACGTGTCATTCTTGTGTTTACCTTCATAGGCGGTAGTAGCAACGTTCTCCAGAAGGTGGACGTACGGCTGGTCAGTGAGGAGGACTGTGTCCGCACCTATCGCCAACTGGTCACTCCCAGAATGCTTTGCGCTGGATACCGTAGTGGCGAGAAGGATGCCTGCCAGGTGTGAGGGAGGAACTATTATCTATAGGTCTTGTTGGCATGTCATAGTGTCAGATGGACCCTATCCATCTGATACTATGAATGGAGAGCACAATAGGCCCTGTACAGGCCCAGGTTTCCATTGGCTCGGCAGCAGGTTTGAACCAGAAAAACACAACACCTTCATAATGTCTTTGCACTTCCGGTTCAAACCTGCTTCTTAGCCAATCAAATGAACTGGATCCAAGCTGATTTATGAAGCCCCCTAACTTCTATTCTAGCATCCCCTTACAAACAAATTGTAACAGCTTTGACCTTCCCACACATAGCTATAGTTTTGGGTCAGTGGTTTTCAACCAGTGGCCCAGGAACCACCTGTGGTGGTGGTTCCAGGGAGCGTTCCAGGTGGTCCCCATGCAGCTATGTGACAGAGAGTTGCTAACCAAATGGACCCATATGAGATTGTTAACAGTTGAGAGTGTAGAATGAAGCTAAATGAACCATTGTGGGTCCATTTGGTTTCATTTTACTCTTCAAGAGTTCATGTATTGTTGTTAAAACGTCTGAATTAGGCGATTCCAGGAATTTATGCAATTAACTAAGGTAGAAGAATTGTTGTTTATCTCTCCTCAAAGTAGCATGGGATAGTGAACATAAAAACAACGGTTGAAAACTACTACTTTATGTAGAAACTAGCTTATCAGGACTACAGATGCCACTCGCACTCATTGCAACCTGTGTCACAATGTGCACTCTGCCTATGGGTATCTTTATTTCAGAGAGAAGTGGGTATGAGCAAAGGAATGGCATAGGGAGTCTGAATCTCATGTGCCTTTCTGTACCTCTCTGTCTTTTTCTCTGCCTCCCACAGGGGGACTCTGGGGGTCCCCTGGTGTGCCAAGCATCCTCTGGCCGCTGGTTCCTGGCTGGGGTGGTGAGTTGGGGGAAGGGCTGTGGGCGTCCAGACTACTATGGAGTGTACACACGCATCACCAAGCTCACCACGTGGATCAAAGGAGTCATCAGCCACAACCCCTGAAATCATCAAGATTCATTGGAGATCTTTGGAATCACCAGATTTCACACCGTGCGAAGGAATTAACCCCCTTCAAGGACCCAAGACCCCACCAGTACTCCTAAAAATGTCACTGCAGAAAAGGAAAAACAAAAGTCTTCCAAGGAATGTCTGGTTTTAATATACGCAGTTAACAGCATGAGAGCTGGCATTTCGAAATGTCTGATGTCAATATGTGACACTTCTTTTCACTGTCTGTTTTATGCTTTGAAAAGTTCAAAAGCAACCACTTCAATATAATGTACTAAGTGCAGTAAAAAGACAAAGGAGATAACAACAATAATACAGTTGACATGAAGATCCCTTTCCTCTCTCTCTGTTCCTGTCAGACATCTGGACTCCTCCAACACAAACGCTCTCCCTCTGCCCTGACGTTGATGTACCGAATGTTGGAAGTTGCCTTTGCACAAAAGTGGTATTTCATCAGGCTGTAAACTGCTGTGACAGTGCTGATATGCTGAATATACTGTACACCTGATAATAGACAAAATGTCTATGATTAAAAAGAGTAATAATAATAATAATAAGAAGAAGAAGAAGACTCTCAGCCACAAAGCCATCAAATCTCAGTTGACATTTTAAATGAAATGTCTTCAACTGATAGCCAACACAACCTGAGTAACATGTAAATGTGTTGTTTTTATTTTATATATATATATATATATATATATATATATATATATATATATATATATATATATATATATATATATATATATATATATATATATATATATATATATATATATATATTTTTTTTTTTTACAAAGTAATGATATAATATATTACTGCTTCAGCATTTATCATTACTGGGTAAAATCATAATAGCACAGTAATATATTACTAGTAACTTGTTACTGCCCACTGCAGTCTTACTGAAGACTGTGATGAGCAGATTTTGTGCACCAAGCTGATGTCGACTGGCATGCTCAAATTGCAGCAAAAGGAATAAGAGAAAAAGGAGATTCTCCATCAGTGAGAGGAAATGGAGAAAGTGATGGAGGACATTGAGGGAAAAGACCTGCTGAACCGTGCTGATTCTGAACAATGATTCTTTTGAGTTTGTAGAGAGCCGGAACAATGCAGACAATCTGAGCTGTATCATTTTCTAAAAGCACCATAATGGAAAATGTGAAAGCATGGCTGTGAAAATCTATTCTACTTTTCAGTAGCATTGTATCCTGATACAGAACAGGACTTCCTCTGCTGATTGGTAGCTTGCTTGCATGGCAAAGATGTGCACAAGCACATGTGTGTGCACTAGTGTGTGCAAGCAAGCCTGAATGTTTTGGCAGCTAGCTCCCTGTTAATTGCATAGTGTTTGCCATACAAAAATAAATGAACATCACACCTGTCACAGACACGCGCAGTAAATAGGTTCAGTCAGGAAACTCATTGGGCCGCCTCAGCATCACATTCTCATTCACACAATTCACTTCATCCAATCACACATTCAATTCATCTAAGTTCATACCGGCTATTGAAGCTGGACGTTTGTACTGCTCATCCTGCCTGCTTGCTCACTTGCTTGCTGCTGAAAACATCAATACTGCTGTGCTGCTGTCTGCTTAAACGTTTGCTGCTCACCCCCCTCCACGCCAGCTACCACCTGTCGTTTTGGATCTGCTGGGGATTCAGAGTCCGTATGGTTAGGACTGATGCGCTTAATCAGAGTTGTCTGGACTGATCTATATTGTACAATATGTAGTATAATCTGTCCAAAGGAGCACTACACATCACACACTCACACAATTAACAATATATGTTTTCAAAGCGCACTGCGGTATTTGATTATTTGAAAATAATCGATAGTTGCGATAATTTGAATATTCTCTATGAGTTTTCCGACAGCAGTTACTGGTCTATTTCACAGCCAACTCTTTCAGCAGCTGCTCCCAGTCATTTCTCTTTCTCTGTCTTTGCTTGCCATGGCTCAGCCTCTCCAGATAATGTGTATTCCCAGTGTGACTCATAAACTATGTTCTGCTGTCTGCATGCACCTAAAAATGCGATGTTTCCCCTACAATTTCCCCTGCAATACATCGCATTAAATATGCAAGTCAGTTACTTTATGCTCAGGGAGGTAGACAGAGGTTGTAAATTCTTGTATAATGATCTGTAATCCTGTATAATAAATCATTGTTAGTGGCGCGAGAGGGGAGTGACTGCTCTTCTCTCCTACCATCAGCTGTTGTCAACGGGGTTTTGGGCTAGAAACTAATATAGTGGAGCGGTTTAGCTCTCTTATTAGGGCAGATTGTTCACTTTTTGAGAAAAGCGTGAAAATTGGTACACACATAGTCAAAGACATTTAAAAAATATTTGGATGTGGAGGCATCTTGAATTCCAAGATGGCGGCCCCAAAATCCAAGATGTCTGCCCAGAAATGTGGTTTTTCCTTCATAACTTGAAATGCATTGATTTTACGCCCATAGATGTATTGAACGTTAATACAAAGTTGGCCATTACGGACGATTTGGTACCAAGTACGTGTCTGTATCTCCTACGGTTCTTGAGATACAGCATATAGGTACTTTCACAGATCGAGGAGAGCAAGACATTTGTAACATTGATTCTTAAGTCAATCCAATGGTCATACAGACATGAAAATTGGTACACACACTCTGCAAACCCCACTATTTCTAAAAGTACTGCATGCCCTGCAAAATTCCAAGATGGCAGCCCCCAAAATCCAAGATGTCTGTCCAAAAATGTGTTTTTTCCTTCATAACTCGAAATACGAAGATCTTAAGCCCCATAGATGTATTGAACGTTAATATAAAGTTGGGCATTACGGACAGTTTGATACTACGTACATGTCTCTATGTACTACGGTTCTTGAGTTACAACATATCCGTATTCATGAGGCACCAAAAGTGTAACATTTTGGCACATTTCACTATTTAACTCAAAGATCCCTTAATCACTTTCAGCAATCATTTTCAGGAAATGGACCTACATGTATCTGCTATCATAAACCACTTCAAGTTTCTCAATTGATGAAACGGGTCAGGAGTTATTAAACCGATCGTAAAGGGCTGTTTCAGTGCTAAATTTGCTGCGTATAGTTAGCGAACATAAGCCACCCAGAAATGTCTGTCTGTGCATCTGCCCTTCACAATAAGTGTATATCTCAAGCGGATGCAGCAAGTGCAGCATGTGTCCTAGTATAATGGTATAATATGCTAATAGGCGTAATAGTGTAATAGGGCTAATAGTGTAATATATGCAATAGCGGTATACTGTAATAGGGTAATATATGTAATAGTGTCATAGTGTAACATGTGTAATAGTGCATTAGGGTAATATGTGTAATAGCGTAATAGGGCAATATGTGTAATAGTGTCATAGTGTAACATGTGTAATAGTGTAATAGGGTAATAGTGTCATAGTGTAACATGTGTAATAGGGTAATATATGTAATAGTGTCATAGTGTAACATGTGTAATAGTGTAATAGGATAATATGTGTAATAGTGTCATAGTGTAATATGTGTAATAGTGTAATAGGATAATATGTGTAATAGTGTCATAGGGTAATATGTGTAATAGTGTCATAGTGTAACACGTGTAATAGTGTAATAGGGCACTATGTGTAATAGTGTCATGGTGTAACATGTGTGATAGTGTAATAGGGTAATATGTGAAATAGTGTCATAGTGCAACATGTGTAATAGCGTAATAGGGTAATATGTGTAATAGTGTCATAGTGTAATATGTGTAATAGTGTAATAGGATAATATGTGTAATAGTGTCATAGGGTAATATGTGTAATAGTGTCATAGTGTAACACGTGTAATAGTGTAATAGGGCACTATGTGTAATAGTGTCATGGTGTAACATGTGTGATAGTGTAATAGGGTAATATGTGAAATAGTGTCATAGTGCAACATGTGTAATAGCGTAATAGGGTAATATGTGTAATAGTGTCATAGTATAACATGTGTAATGGTGTAATAGTGCAACATGTGTAATAGTGCAATATGTGTAATAGTGTAATATGTGTAATAGGCTAATACGTGTAATAGTATAATATATGTGCAATAGTGTAATAGGGCAATTACACTATACAGCTATTTCATATACCACACTCTTACCTTAATGCACATATATTACACTATTACACATATTAACCTATTACCCTATTACACATGTTACACTATGACACTATTACACATATTGCCCTATTACACATGTTGCACTATGACACTATTACACATTACCCTATTACGCTCTTACACATGTTACACTATGACACTATTACATATATTACCCTATTACACTATTACACATGTTACATTAAGACACTATTACACATATTACCCTATTACACATGTTACACCATTACACTATTACACATATTGCCCTATTACACTATGACACTATTACACATATTACCCTATGACACTATTACACATATTATCCTATTACACTATTACACATGTTACACTATGACACTATTACACATATTACCCTATTACACATGTTACACTATGACACTATTACACATATTACCCTATTACACTATTACACATGTTACACTATGACACTATTACACATATTGCCCTATTATACTATTACACATATTACCCTAATACACTATTACACATGTTACACTATGACACTATTACATATATTCCCTATTACAGTATACCGCTATTGCATAGATTACACTATTAGCCCTATTACACTATTGCATATATTACACTATTACGCCTATTAGCATATTATACCATTATACTAGGACACATGCTGCACTTGGTGCGTCCGCTTCAGATATACACTTATTGTGAAGGGCAGATGCACAGACAGACATTTCTGGGTGGCTTATGTTCGCTAACTATACGCAGCAAATTTAGCACTGAAACAGCCCTTTACGATCGGTTCAGTAACTCCCGACCCGTTTCATCAATTGAGAAACTTGAAGTGGTTTATGATAGCAGATACATGTAGGTCCATTTCCTGAAAATGATTCCTGAAAGTGATTAAGGGATCTTTGAGTTAAATAGTGAAATGTGCCAAAATGTTACACTTTTGGTGCCTCATGAATACGGATATGTTGTAACTCAAGAACCGTAGTACATAGAGACATGTACTTGGTACCAAAATGTCCGTAATGCCCAACTTTATATTCGTTCAATACATCTATGGGGCTTAAGATCTTCGTATTTCGAGTTATGAAGGAAAAACCACATTTTTGGACAGACATCTTGGATTTTGGGGGCTGCCATCTTGGAATTTTGCAGGGCATGCAGTACTTTTAGAAATAGTGGGGTTTGCAGAGTGTGTGTACCAATTTTCATGTCTGTATCACCATTTGATTGACTTAAGAATCAATGTTACAAATGTCTTGCTCTCCTCAATCTGTGAAAGTGCCTATATGCTGTATCTCAAGAACCGTAGGAGATACAGACACGTACTTGGTACCAAATCGTCCGTAATGGCCAACTTTGTATTAACGTTCAATACATCTATGGGCGTAAAATCAATGCATTTCAAGTTATGACAGAAAAACCACATTTCTGGGCAGACATCTTGGATTTTGGGGGCCGCCATCTTGGAATTCAAGATGCCTCCACATCCAAATATTTTTAGAATGTCTTTGGCTATGCGTGTACCAATTTTCACGCTTTTCTCAAAAAGTGAACAATAGTTTTGCTAACCCGCTCCACTAATAAGCCCAGAGCTCAGTGGACTAGAGTTGACTGATTATATGGTCCTGTTACAAGGTGAGTGGCAGACTATAGGAATAATACAGGGGTTTTCAACCTTTTTCATACCAGGGCCCACCATTTATTCAGCATTTGAGCCATGGACCACCATTTGAGGACATTTTTAGCCCCACATACACCCCAAAACTAAAGTTTTCTTTTGCTTTTGTGCACAATACCAGACTGGATTTGGGAAACAAAACAGGCAAACATACAGACCTAAATGACCATTAATCTCCTACATTCTCTAGTTGTGTGTAGACTTGGGCTGATTAAGATGATGAATATTTTAACTCTTGAGAGTGTAAAAATGAAACCAAATGGACCCGCAAGGGTCCATTTGGTTTCATTTTTACGTTCTCAAGAGTTACATCTGGTTAACCAACCTAGCTGGGGACCACCTGGAACTCTCTCAAGGACCACTGGTGGTCCCCGGACCACTGGTTGAAAACCACTGGAATAATACACAGGGTCATGATGACAGGGATTCAAATATAGTCAGGAAAACTTTTAGTAATGAGTGTTATCAATTAATCAAATAGTTGAACAATCGTTCAATTTCATTTAGTGCAAATGAATTGTCAAAGTAATTTTGATGTAGAAAAACTGCTAGATCCTGCAGCTAATCTGGCATGGAATGCTGATTATGTTATGGACATTGGCCATGTTATATTTGTGAAGTTTCTGCTTTGCTGTTGAGCTGGTCACAGCAGACCCAAGAACACCATGAAATGTGTTTATGTTGACTCAGTTCTGATCCGTGCCACAATATGTATTCATTTAGCAAATAAATAGATGAATCTGAAGCCAATTAAACAATTACACATGGTGATACGACAGTTGTGAACATCTCTGAATATTCCATTCACTAATAGGATAGGGATACACTATGAACCTGCATGGAAACTGCACTCTGAAGCCCATTTTGGTGTCTTTTATTTTCCGCTATTATTATTTTAAATTATAAAAAAGGCAGATCAGTGGTAAACTGCATCTGCATTGTCTAGGGGTTCAAATCCATCACTGTGCTTTGCCGAGCGTCTATAGTACAGCCACTGGGCTGTGTTTACGGGAGGAAAGTCAGGTGGCACCTAGCCTGAGTCCGCAGGCTTACATTTGTACTGTGAAATGAAAACCTATGAAAACCTGGGGACAACTAGAGTACTATAAAGGAGAGTACTGACACGCTTTGATCTCGCGTCTCGCGCTTTGCGCCTGCACTGACTGGAGCTCTGCTATCAATGCATGTGGATGGGCGAGAGTGGTTTGTTTGGAAACATCTTGGTGGTTTGTTTAGAACCAGCAAGAGTCACGTGCGCTTTTCAGCCAATAGCCATCGTCACGTGTACCTTTCAGCCAATAGGCGTCTCTGTTCAGACGTAGCATTGGGAGTCAACGGGAGTGTCAGTACTCTCCATTATAGAACTCTAGGGACAACCTACCCCAGAGAATCTATCAAAAGGCTGGGCTTCCGGGGCTGGGCTTAAACCTTCCCCGGAAGTTGCCATATTTTAGCCAATTGTGGCGCGGTGCTCCGGAAAATGTGTACCACGCAGAACATTTTATGCTCGCAAAGACATTGTAAAGGTTTAAAAGATGTGCACTTTGCGCACTTCTATAACTGCTTTGCTTGTTGAAATAATGTATTTCTTAAAATAAGAGCGAACAAGTCAAGACGCAGGTGAGGACTGAACAGGGTTGTTTCACTGGGGACTATAAATACAGCAACTTCTGCAACTACTTCTGATAGACTCTAAAGCGTAGGTAGTGCCCACTTTGGCTCACTCATTTCATGTATTCAACAGGCTGGGGTGGCACTGCTACCTGTCAGCAGGAGATCTTGGCCAGGAGGATAATGAGGGTTCTCCCGTTGGGGGCTCCACACTTATGCTCACTGGCAGGTGTGTGGGTGGGATACAACAGAAGCAACAACACAGGAATTTGTGTGCAGAGAAATTCACTGGCATAATGACTAAATTGACTACTAAAAATAGCTATAATTCTACAGAGCTAGGCAGTCCCGCCCCCTCATGACGTCGCCTGTGTTCCAGAAACGGATTCCCCATTCAAAATTATTCATATAAAGACGGTTATGCTGTGGACAAAGCCAACTTGGGTCGTGACAAATCACGATGACACACACAATCTTTTGGGACGAAACTAAACAAAAACTGTTGTATCCTGCTGTTTTCTACTTGCTAATTAGATACTGCATGATAACATTGTGTTTGTTGTCATGTTTGTCACTTTGTCCGCGGCACAATCGTGTTTTTTATTAATCAATTCAAAAAGTCTATGAGGAATATGAATGAGGATTCCGTTTCTGGAACACAAGCGACATCATGAAAGGGGCGGCACTGCACAGCTCTATAGAATCGTTTTATATAATTGATTTATAAATTATACATGTATATATACTTGACACAGCCTAGGTGTGATTTTTAATTTTGTTTTATTTAAAACTCTTCTGCACTGCCATCATGAGGTCTAATAACTCATGAGTGCAGTGGTGTGGCTACTATGTGGATCTCTGATGTCATGCTATGCATATTGATCTCAGCCGTCTTGCCAGCAGGCAGATACAAGGTAGAGGATATAGGGACCCTACACTCAGTACAGGTTATAGTTCAACTGTCTGGGCACCTATACTGCCTGGCCATCCTGACGGCGTGTCGAGGGTTTGACTCCCGGCGGCCTTTGAAGCGTGTCTTCTACCCATCTCTTTCCCCCTTTCCTGTCAAGCTACTGTTGATCTAGCGATTTTTTGTTTTGTTTTTAGAGAAAAGTACAATAAAGCACACATATCCACTCACTAAAGCCAGGTGCCAAGGTAGTGGCAATAGAACAGACTAGACTGAACAAAACATAAAAACATTGCATGAAGGACCCAGACAGAAAGTCACACTGAGACCTGAACTAACATAAAGTAACGGTCAGGGAGAAAGAGGGCAGTGCAACAGATCGATAATAAAGGAGAGGAGAGCTATTCCAGTTCACACCACCAACCGAAAACACACACAGTCTGATCCCATTACATCGGTCATAATATAATGTCATGCTAGTGGCTCATAAGGCTGCACATACACACATGTACCGGTATCTAAACGAGGGGTTTTCAACCTTTTTCATACCAGGGCCCACCATTTATTCAGCATTTGAGCCACGGACCACCATTTGAGGACATTTTAGCCCCATAGACCCCGAAATTAAAGATTTCTTTTGCTTTTGTCCACAATATCAGGCTGGATTTGGGAAACAAAACAGACAAAACACACAGACCAAAATGACCATTAATCTTCTAGTTGCGTAGACTTGGGATAATTAAGATGATGAATATTTTAACTGTTGAGTAAGTGATTTAAAAATGAAACCAAATGGACCCGCAAGGTTCCATTTTTGTTTCATTTTTACGTTCTCAAGAGTTACATCTGGTTAACCAACTTAGCTGGGAACCACCTGGAACCCTCTCAGGGACCACTGGTGATCCCTGGTTGAAAACCACTGATCTAAAGAGATTTGAAAGAAAATTCTAATCCGTCATTTTAGTAATGCGTAGGCCTATTTTCTGATGATTGCTACAATCAATAATTATCTCAAAGTGTCCTGACATAATGGCCCACAGTACACACAGATGCATCATTATGCCACCATAATTATGTGTGTAAGTGTAACAGTTCACAACAATTCAGTGCTTGAACACTATTGTGTTGTCCTCAATCTGGGAATGTCATTATAGGTGTGAAGAACCGGGTCTACTAGCTGGCTGCAATGCGATGACTGTTGATCTTGTAGATGTAGATGAACTGTTTTCAGAAAAAGAGATGTGCTCTAAAGAGAAAAAAGTAGTTCAGTGGTTCAAGTAGTTAACCCACAATCCCAATGTAATGAGCTAATAATAAAGCAAATCTGCGAAGTGTAAACTCACACATTTACGTATATGGAAGACATTCTACTTAGCGCAGGACAATCATGTGTCATCCACTGTCTTTGTGCAGCAACATTACAGGGTCCTTCAGCAGAAGGATGTTTTTGTCCATTTCAACCTCTCCATCCATCCATGTCTCCCCAGGGCACCTCTTCCCCTACTGAGGGCGTTGTGTGTTTTCATTGTGGTTGTCATCATCTAGGGAATAGTGGTTAGACTGCAATACGGGCAGGGGGAGACGGAGATAGGGATGTAAAGAGAGAGAGAGAGGGAAGAGGAGGCTGTTTGGGGAGTCCAAAGGCGTGGCAGGAAAAAGAAAGAAAGAGAGGCAGAGAGCGTGGAAGAAGTACTCTGATTGTTTTAAGTAAAAGTGGTAATACTACAAAGTATAAATAACTTAACTGGCAAAGCAAAAGATAAACATTTTAATTACCAACCTAAGAGCCGACTAAAACGCCCCTATTTGTGTCAACTTTTGACATCAGTCACTTTATATTTAGTTCAGGGGTGCACCACCAATATGGGAATTCTTCGCCGACCGATGTCTGTTTAGTTTTTGTTGTAATCATTTCCTCCTTTTGTGCCTGGAAAACTATACATCTTCGGTACAATAAATACATGTTCAGAATCTATAGCTTGGTAGACTAGAGATGGCCAACTAACCAACACACTCAATGCAAAATGTATGCTTATCAACAACAGATAAACATCGGCTAGTGCCATCGGTTAATGTCAGTTTTATTTGCCGATACTGATATTGACTGATAACAGCAAATATCAGCCAAACAGATATGTAGACCGATATGTATACATCGGTGCATCACTAGATTACCTACTGCACACATTACTGTATACCTATACAGTCCTATGTAGATGTTTCTGAAGTTTTAATTGCCGCTGCTGATGTGTACTTAGTTAACTCCACGACTGAATGAGAGGAAAAGAGGCAAGAGGAGGGTCCAGAGAGAAAGACCACTATTCGAATAATGTCTTTTGAGTATGTCTTTGCAACAGATTATCAACAGCATGAGTTAGAGAGGGAGTGAAAAATTGAGTCAAGGTGACTGTTAGAGACTTGTGGAGGAGGAGGAGGGGGTTGAAAGACCAGAACGTGTGGAAAACAAGGGAGCTGACGTGTGGTGTGGTGATCAATTGAGTCATGCTGAGTGAGCGTAGGGGTGAAGGGAACCATGTTGAGAGACTGTAGGAGGCAGAGAAATAAAAACACATGCAGGGAGAGATGACAGGACACTTAAAAGAGGCTGGGTGGGCGGACAACGCCCGCATGCACTGCGCGCGCGCACACACACACACGCACGCACACACACGCACACGCACACACACACACACACAGTGTGTGAGTGAGTGTAGAGGCAATAAAATAAGTTAGAATAGCAGAACAATGTTCTTGGGCCAATTAAGCATTATCAGTTACTCTTGATAAGTAAGCATTATCAGTAACTCTGTATGTGTGTGTGTGTGTGTGTGTGTGTGTGTGTGTGTGTGTGTGTGTGTGTGTGTGTGTGTGTGTGTGTGTGTGTGTGTGTGTGTGTGTCAGAGAGAGATAAAGGAAATACCGGTATACAAATCAATCTTTCATCTCCCCTTCCTCAGAAAACACACAGGACTCACTTTCTCCATCTCTTCGAGGGAGTGGGTGTGAGAAACATTCAGCAAAACTAGGACAAAGCTCAGAGCAAAGGCACAGACAGGGATACTGAATAGATGCTCAATTCATGCTCTGGCTAATGATGGTGTCACATGGCCAAAAATACAGAATCTAGAATCTTACAACGTGCCACATTATCATTCAGGCTTAACAGGGACAGAACTCAGAGTAGAGACAAAGACAGAGCAGCTTATTACAATTTTAAGCTTAATGAACAAGTGCTTTGATCAGTCAGTCAGTCTGTCCAGCATCCAGTCTCCTGACACAGACACGGATCCCAGTAGACTCTACTAGACTGAAGTAATTCCATTGCAAAAGATTGCAGAGGATCTTTGAGAGTGAAACAGAGAGAAGGCTGTAAAAATGAAGGAAAGATAGAGGATGATAAGAAGAACTCAAAAAGAGAGAGCCTGCAAAAGCAATCCTCGACTGTGACGGGTGTCACGTTTTGCATAACAATCGCAACTGTTTTGCATAACAGTCAACCGTTTTGCATAACAGTCACGGCTGTTTTGCATAACAGCCAACCGTTTTGCATAACAGTGACGGCTGTTTTTGCATAACAGTCGACCGTTTTCCCTATTAAGCCTAACCCCTAACCTTAAACATAACCTCAGTAAAGCCTATGCCTAATCCTAACATAACCAAACCTAAAACTAATCCTGAACCCTAAACATAACCTCAGTAAAATCTATGCATAAACCTAACCTTAACTCTCGACCATTATGCAAACCGCCGTGACTGTTATGCAAAACAGTCGTGATTGTTATGCAAAGTGGTTCTGACGGTTATAAAACCATTGCGATGGCCGTCGTGGTCGAGGATTGCTTTCGCCCCTCCTACAAAAAGATGGCAGGACACAAAGTCACTGATGCAGCGCACAGATGCCATTACAAACTCAGAGACAAATTAACACAACAGTAATAACGACTTTGGCCTTGCTGACCAATCTTTAGCTGTCAGTAGCAAGTTATTATGCATGAAGTTTTTGAACAAAGCCGCACAAATCTCACTGTGGTGTTTAGTATTGCAAATTGTCCTGTAAAGTGGCTACAGGAATAATTGAGAAGGCATTGTCCTTGCAGTGAAACTGCCAGCAGACTATTGTGCTGATGATCAAAGTCCTACACATGGGCAATATTGCTGTAACTAATAAATATATTCCTTGGATGAATTTGATTTGGGCGCCTAGTAGTGACTGTCTTGATCTCCCACTTGGCAAAACAACACACAGCCTACTGTACCAATAGAGCCAAGCGCAATTAGTTGTCTTTTCTGGGGCACATCTTGAACACATGTGGTCAAACCTAGACATAAATATGCCACTTATCCTTAAGTAACTCATGAAATATTACATATTACTGTAATATTATTACCTTTTCCATCAAAATTAAAGTTAAGATATTACTCTGCTAAAATGTGTAATAACTTAAGCAATATGTGACTCTGCTAAAAATGCCTCATTACTTTGATGTTGTTGTTGTTGAAAATAGAACAGATTTAAAGCTATCAACAGATAACAACAGAGATGCGCAGTAGTTTGTAGACCCTAATCCACCACAGCATTCTATAAACATGATCTAAACTAGAAGTAATCACAGTTGTCGCAAGTTGTCACTAAACAGATTGTGTTGTACATCTCTATTCCTTTGCGGGTCCGAGGGGGGGGACTTGGGAAAGTAATATTATAATATGTAATATCTTATTCTTTGATTCTAGTAATGGGTAGGTTAATATTTTTTCTAAGGGGTCATAAGTAAAGACATAACTCTCCTAAGTAATATTGCCCAACCCCGTTTATTACACACACAGAGTTATATATACGGTAGGAGAGTAGATCTATGAGGTCCCAGACTATGGAAATGAAGAGAAGCATAATGAGCAGCAACAAGGATCTCACATCTCATATCATATTGCATATAACATCAGTTCCTCTGATACAGTAGTGGACAATCATTCTGTCGTAGTTATCAATATGCATATGCAGATAAATGTATTGTCACTGAGTCAGGCAGCTAAGGTCATGAATTATAGCAGTTACACTCCTACTATAACAGTATGATGAGCTGTGATTGGTCTTGTAACGGGATATGCCTACATCCTGTAAAATAACCTATAAAAAAGTTTGACAATTATTTTCAAATTAACTCAAATGAAACCACACAATGGCAGGAAGGTTTGTTGTGAATGCGGCAAATGCCGAGCCGCATGAGAACATGTACGTTACGCCTGATGAAGCTGAATGGGTCTGTTTCTGTTGAAGGTTCTTTCAAGGTTTATAGCCGTCTGTCTCATGAATGAAGAGTTACTGAGGTTGCAAAATGTTTCCCTTTCCTTTCTGTCAGGAATCTGTAAAACATAAAAAATGTTACACTGAGATGGAGACGGTGTGTGTGTGTGTGTGTGTGTGTGTGTGTGTGTGTGTGTGTGTGTGTGTGTGTGTGCGTGTGTGAAGGGGGGGGGGGGGGTGTTTTTGCCATTAGGTAGACTAGGCAGTTGCCTGGGGCACCATGAGGGGCAGGGGGCACCGGGGCGACCACCAGACATGCTTTAAAAGGATCCCAGGCTAATACTTCTCCTCTATAACTAGAATTGAAATTTAAAACACTTTTTAGTTCATATTTTTATCCCTTCGTGGGTGCCATTTTACTGTGTCCGTCATAGGTATGGAGCCATCACTGGAGCCAACTTAACAAATGGACCGTAAGGGTCCACTTGGCAAGGGGGGCTCCAGAGAAAATCTTGCTTGGGGCTCCAAATTGCTTAGAAACAAGAGAGGAGGACAAACTAACGGGCAGATGGAGACAGAGCAGTGGGGCCAGACATCCAGATATGAGGCAGACAGAATGAAATCAGACAGAGCAGTGACTTCAACAAAGAGGAGTAATAGCGTAATGGCTGGTGCCAGAGCAGCACCCCAGAGACATGCTGCCGCAGTAAATTAAAGTCCTTCATCATCAATGATTTATACTGCAGAGTCGCCTGGAGACATGAAACTCAAACAACCTATACGCACACTACCCCCAGAGATATTAAACTCAACCAACCTATACGCACATTACAGTAAAGTCCTGAGTGTCCATTTCACAGCGCGCTAAAGTAAATGATCCCACTGTCAGAGATAATGACAGAGACTTTCTGAACCTTCATGCCTATAGTATAACGAATGCAAAGTTGAACTGAACCGAACTCGGTAAAAAATGATACAGTAGAGTGGGAAAGAGAATTGGAAGTATACAGTGCCTTAACTGTGGCAATAAACAATTGTAGTCATGAATGAATTCGCATATTGTGTGTGTGTGTGTGTGTGTGTGTGTGTGTGTGTGTGTGTGTGTGTGTGTGTGTGTGTGTGTGTGTGTGTGTGTGTGTGTGTGTGTGTGTGTGTGTGTGTACACAAAAGCTCTCAGATAAGCTGCTTCTCTGTAATCATCTTCTACTCTGCCGTCTTTCACTAAATTATCAACTTTGTGCAGTGCTCCCCCAACCCACCCACGCAGACACACGGACAAGTCATTTTTGTTAGAGAGAGAGAGAGAGAGAGAGAGAGAGAGAGAGAGGGAGAGAAAGCGCTAGAGATGAAATATGGAAACATCACCAACTTCCCAAGCCCCCCCCCCCCCCCCCCCCCCCCCCCCCCCACACACACACACACACACTGTCTCTTCCTCTCCCCCTCAGTCCCTCAATCCATCTGCCAGCTCTGCCTTCATGTTGAGCTTTCCCAGATGGAACCACATGTACCACCACCTCCAACACATCACTGTCACACTGGAGAACTTCTACACAACACTATAAACACCTTTAAAGGACAGGGATAGAGGAGAGGGTGCAGCATAAGGAGAACAGCGAGCGACAATGAGTAAACCAGTTCCATTGCAGAACAATGTTTTTATTTTCTCGGTGGTGGAGGGGAAAAGACAGAAAACCAATCCCGACCCTAATCGTCTCTCCTATTTCCTCTACAGCTGCATCATCCAGGGTTCGGTAACCCTGGTTCGGTAACAAAGAATGATAAAGAAGAGGGGCATTTCATAACAACTAAGACCTATACTACACATGATCATGTATTATTTCTATTAAAAAAGAAACAAAAAACAAACAAACAATGGCAATCTACAAGTTCACAAAAATATGAAAATTATACTGTGGGAGTTCAAAACAGGATTGGGCTGAGACAAAAATACTGGCCAGACATTTTTGTGGAATTTGGCCCATGCAGACTGGCCCACAACAACCAGCATGCAGATACTCTAGCCACTTTTCAGGACATAAGTACGAGTTGGCCATGACTGGCATGATTGTGTGTGAGAAGAGCATGCAACTTCCCTCTGCTCTGACTCTTGTCAGAGGTACACCATGCCTATAAATCCTGTTTGAGAATTCATTACCTTTCAGCATATTTTAAGCTCCCTATATGTACTGTATAACTTTGACACGAAACGGTTACGTCATCCACATTCTTTTTGTTTTTACATCATCAGCCAATTGCTGATTGGTCGAGCGAGCCACCAAAATATGGAGCCAATCAAATCCAATCAGTTAAGGGAGCCAACGACATACACATACGCAGCAAGCTGCCAATGGATTGATTAGCCAAGCGCTGCAGGCAAAGATACACAATCCCTGATTGGATTGGCCGAGTGACGCCGCCGAAGATACACAATCCCTGAATGGCCAAGGGGAACATCAAAATGCTCAATCACTGATTGCCACACACCAACATACGCATCCTGAAAGTACAGTATTTACTTTGGGGCAGGCCTGTTTAGAGTTTAAATGGACAGGTATCAGTCAAATGGGAGACATTGAAGAGGAAGGATGGATGGGGAAGGATCAACATATGGAATGTCTGACATATCCATATGAATATTGATAACACTAGGGATTTCCATATATGGGCTTAAAGGGGAACTCCACCCATTTTCAAAAATTTCCTGAGAGGATACAAATGTGAACTGTCTCCTATGACAGTGGTTTTCAACCAGTGGTCCCCAGGCTAAATGATGGACTGTTTGTTAACCAGATGTAACTTTGAGAGTGTAAAAATGAAACCAGATGTCAACCAGATGTAACTCTTTGAGATTGTAAAAATGAAACCAAAAGGACCCTTGTGGGTCCATTTGGTTTCATTTTTACCCTCTCAAGAGTTAAAATAAAACTATAGAGAAACTATAGAGAATGTAGAAGATTAATGGTCATTTTGATCTCTGTTTATAACACACACACACACACACACACACACACACACACACACACACACACACACACACACACACACACACACACACACACACACACACACACATCCTTGTTTTTGGTATAAAGTGAGGTCCTCCCAAAATCCATATAAACTGAGGACCACCACTTCTGATTGATTTACGAAAATACCAAGGGTCATTCTGGACACTTGGGGGTACCCTTATCCCAAATACTCACTTAGATTAGCTGAAAACCTCTTTTTTAAAAAATATTTTTAACAGGAAAGTGAGGACACACACACACACACACACACACACACACTCCTGTTTGTTTTTGGGGCATAGTGAGGACCGGCCACAACCTGTAGATTCTTAACAGTTATGTTGGTGTGTTGCTTATCTGAACTAGCGTTAATAATGAAAATATTTAGATAAAATGTAATTATGTAACAAATTACTGCATCTATAGACCTGTAAGCCATGTCTTTTGTTCAACATGAATAAAAACATTTAATTTGAACTTGCGCTGCCTGCTTTCCCCCCCTCTTGTGTAGATACACTGTATAAGCAGATTCAACCTACCATAAAGTACCTTTGGGATGGAGCCATCTGTGGGTTTAGTGTGTAAGCCAGTTATTTGTATAAGGGCCCTATGCTCAGCAGTGGGACAAATTGAATATAACAATTATAATACAAGAGAAGTTGGAGCACTTTTTACTTGCGTCTTCAGAGCCAAATGTTGAATTTACTACAAGTCACTATACCCTCACATGTCCTTCCAGAATCAGCATCTATTGTGATGGAGCCAGATAAATGTAAACACTAATATACATGCACGTTCCAGAGGTGGAAAGACACAGATGTAGAGAATCTAGAGATGGTTTCATTTCCTTTTATTGCGTACAACAACAACTTGTTAGGCCTCTTCCTCGTTCCCCCAGGGAGCTCCCAGGGATGATCCAAGCCAAGTGTTGCCAACTGCCGAAATCCAAATGCACTAGAGTAGTGGGTTTCAACCATTTTCATATCAGGACCCATTATTTATTCCTCATTTTAGCCAAGGACCACCATTTGATGTTGATTTTAGTCCCTCAGACTAATTTAGGTGAAATAAGTGGTAAAATGTTTGTCAGAATAGCATTTCTTCTACATCTTCTAAATGTGTCGATTCTTGAAAATTAGGTAATTCAGATATAATATAATTTAACTCTTGAGAGCGTAAAATGAAACCAAATGGACCGTAAGGGTCCATTTGGTAGGGTCCATTTGGTTTCATTTTACGCTCTCAAGAGTTACAGGTCTATAAGGGGTCCATTTGGTTACCAATGGTCCTTTCTAGGAAGGAAGGAGGACTCATCATCATAGAAGTAAAAATGGTGAAAAACAAGGGTTTTGTCTCTGGTGACTGTCAACCAATTTCGCTCCAACTCAAAAGCACCAGATTTTCCACCAGAAGATTTTCACTAATTTTGGCGCTTGGTCTGAAAAAAAGCTAAATATAGTGACAAATGTGCCTAGTATTATGTATATTATCCATGTCTTCATCCTAGCACTAGTCTTTGTAGGAGTCAGTACCATGTCACTACTTGTTACAGGATACATGTATGTGCCATCTCACATCTTGATCAATCTCCTCATATTTATAGGAGGAGACCTGTTTGATGTTACGGTCATGGATATTAATTACAATCTGACCTCGGATCGACAATGATCTCCTCAGTTTTATCAGTGTTAATCATCACATAGTTTTCATATGTATTTTCAGTATGTGTAGGATTGGATGATCAGGGTGTTTTTTTGTGGCCTTTAAATGGCTAAACAAGGAGCACATGCAAGTAAGAAGGGTGTACAGACCGACACTATGGGAGCATTGCATCGGACTAGACTAACAATTCTGATGCCCTCTAAACTAAGGGCCTGAGTAGATTGTCCTTTGAGTTGGCTGTGGTCCGTCAGTGTATGTAACAATGTGATGCTGATGTTCTATCAGTGTGTAATGGCTAGCTCTCTCTTCTTTGCAAATGCACCGGGAGTTACATACATACAGTACATACATACAAATGTCCTCTCTTTGTCGGTTAAAAACCCACGCCGGTCCTCACTATGCCCCAAAAACAAACACACACATACATTGCCCAAGACATAATCAACAATAACAGGTTGGTCAGGAAAGCAAGTTCTGTCATGAAGGTGCAGCCAAATGCTATATATAGAGCTATCTATTATCTATGTATTATGTATATTATCCATGTCTTCATCCTAGCACTAGTCTTTGTAGGAGTCTGTACCATGTCACTACTAATGACACCAATTACTTTGCAAGCAAGATATCATCAGATAACATAATAGATGTATATATATGTATGTATGTAACCCCCTGTGCATTTGCAAAGAACAGCGAGCTAGCCATTACAGACTGATAGAACATCAACATCACATTGTTACATGCACTGAAGGACCACAGCCAACCCATATACGTTTCAACCCTGTGGTATGCAGATATTTGAGATCTAATCTGTCTTTGTCACATTTATGCCAATATATGGAGATCTCGGTATTGTTATTCCTCCTTATATGCTGCCCAAAGCACTGTTGTTAACAGACAAACTGAGCTTGTTCCCAGCTACAAGTACCTTGGCACAATCATCAATGAGAAATTGTAATTTGACCTCAACACTGGCATGTTGTACAAAAAAGGTTGACAGCACCTACATTGTTTGAGGAAACTGGCTAAGTTCAATGTGGATAAAACTATCATGAAACTGCTCTATGGTGCTTATGTTGAGTCTATTATTACTTTCTTGATTATCTGCTGGTTTGGTAATCTTAGCGTCAAGGATAAGAACTCCCTTGTGAGTTTGGCACCCAAATGAACAGTCTAGACCACATCTATAATAAGCAGGTGTTCCTAAAGTTAAGTCCATTCAAGCTGATAGAGCTCACCCTCTATATGTACATAGTACATACTGTTACCGTCTGGGCGCCTGCAAGCCCCCCTCATTCATAAGAATTGCTTTATGTTCCTTTGTCCCTAACTCCATCGGCTGCTGAATGCTGCTGAGGGAAGGTTGGGGAGGTAGTTTTGCACTTCAGTACTTGGTGACCGTTTCAGCTCTGTTCTATCGCTGAGGACCTGTCTGTCAATGCATGTGTAGCCCCAAACGAAATAACCAGCATGCAACAGCCCAGCTAATCGGGCACTGCCCTATACTTGCGTAATACTACATTCGGCTAACAAGATTTTGGAAGCAGGAGTGGGTGATGGCCGGGCATTGACCAGGCCCACAAAAATAGGGTATGCCATCACAATTGAAGGCAGGGAACCCTCTTGAAAAACCCAGTGAGTTAACCTTGGCAAACCACACAGAATACCAGTATGGTGAAGATAAGCAGACTGCTAAAGATTTATTCACCACCTGTTTCCTATAGCCTACCGGACCACCCATAAGACTGCTTCTTTGACATAGGACCAGAGATGAATGCATGGTTACGTGATTTTTTTTTTTTTTTTTTACTTTGCCCACAAGCACTGTACTGCATCCAACAGTTCCTGGTTAATTGTTGACAGTGTAACACTGGGTCAATTATGACTTAACAACCCCACTATCACATATAGGAGTGAGAGATCCTATAAATACATTAACCATAGCATGAACCATATACTGTTACTGTAGGTACGGGCTCCGTATGAATAGAACCAGCGGCTGATGTATCAAAAGTGTAAAGTTTATTCACAATTAGAAAGACTACTTTAAAATACAGAAGGGAAGCGGGGGTTATATTAAGTCATATCAATATATATCATGATGCTCTAGGGCGGATGTATAGGCAAACAATAGTAATAGATTTACTGAGTCCTCAAAACTAAACAAACACTGCAAATCAACCACTCCAAATCAAAGGAAGTAACTTATGTAAATAAAGCAAAATAAAGTAATCATGGCAAACAAAACTCAAATCATGCAAATAATTAAATAATTAAATAATAATTAAAGGCCCAGTATAGGCCTAATACGTTCTATTATTGCACACAGCCCGACTCATAATCATTGCAACACTCAAACTTTCAAATCCACAATAAATATATGTATGTATATGGCACGTGGGAAAAACTGTGATTTAATGAGCAGATTGGTCCTCCAAGTCAGTATATTTTCAGCAGCCCACTGTATGTAGTGGATTTGTGAATAGCTCGTCTAAAGGACCTGGACGCACTGAAGGCTTGGTTGTTGCTTTCAGCCACTTTATAATTCAGTATTATCGATGTCACCTTTGTAGGACTGAGCACCACCTGCTTCCAGGTCACAAACACTCTGGCACAGGCTCTGGCCAAAACAGTAGGCCTTGAGCCTTAACTGCCCTTGCATTAAATACCATACAACTCTATTTTGTATGGATTTATATATATATATATATATATATATATATATATATATATATATATATATATATATATATATATATATATATATATATGACATTAAGGGGTTAATAATTAAAAATGCCCGAGGCATAATCAGTGGGCACCCTCTTGAATTCTTAAGAGGTGACTCCAAGCTACAAGAATCACTACTATATCACATCCAAAACATTTTCTATCAATATTTATTTTAGCCAGTTTAAATACACTTATATTATGTGATTAGAATAGATGTTTGTGTGAGGCAAAAATCAGTATGATGCAATAATAGGATACTCAGATTTTTTTCTTTCACCTGTCAGAACAATTCACTGCTGTAGTTTCTGTAAGCTCAGTTCAACTGCTGCCCTTCCCCCATACTGCCACGGTTGGGTCGTTAATGTAGCAACACAGCCTAATTAACGACCCTGCACTCTACTCTATGAAGGGCAGAGCAGAACAGTTTGGAATTTGGAACAGTATCTCACACCTTGGACCTTGGTAAACCTGTGGAACTTTCTTTTTGTATTCTTATGAAGAAACCATGATGTACATTTTTACAACGATCATATGTGCATTATTATATATTAGTGCATATTGAAAAGTATGCCTTTCTGGAAAGCAGCAACCCTTGCTTTCCTGGTGCTTCCTGGCTGGTGCTCTCTCCTGCAGCAACTAGTCCACTCTATTCACTGAACGGATCAAATTGGAACTACTTGACTTATGTTAAATGAGTTTGAGACCCCTGTCCTACTGCGTGTTCCATGCTGAAAATAGAGCAGCTCTGCAAGCTCACAGCACATTGTGTCTGCGTCGCGCTGTGAGCTTTTAGATCAGCTATTTTCAGCTTGTGGTGATGTGAGAGCTGAACTGAAAGCCTTCACAAACAAAAGAAAATAACTGGTCTTGGCGCCGTTCTGGGCTCTGTTAAAGAAGTGTTTCACCCCAGACTGTTTATAAGTTATAAGAGACTGAGTAGACCATAAGATGACCAAAAGTTTTTTTTTTTTTTGTTTGATTGTTTTTTTTGTACTTGGTACACTGCCAAATCAGTTGATTTACAGTTAAGTAGCCAGTGTGGCCGAAATGCACAGGATCGAAGTGGTTAATGCTTAAGTCATATCTCCAAAGTAAACCATTAAGGATTTAAAGGTATAGTAAGTGGTCCAAAACATTTTCTGTTAAAATGCTCCATTATAAGGTGTGCACTGTTGCACTTCATTCACTGTAAAGTATGAGCATGTGCACATACCAGGAGGACTGAAGGATTTCCCAAATCACACAAATCACTAACTATACCTTTTATATAACTGTAGTGGGAAATGAGCCTAATACAATGTTTGGCTCTGAGATAGTGCAGTAGAATTGCCTGTAATCAATGCACCTGCGCAGCCCCCCCCCATCCCCCACTCCACTCTACTGTAGCATTTTGTAAAGCTGCTACAGAATGCTACAGTAGAGTGGAGTGGGGGATGGGTGCAGTCTAGCTGACAGTTCAACTCGGAGCATAAATGAAACAAGCTATTGAAGAGGTCAGACCAACTTTACACACAGCTCCAGTGTATACTGTACCCCAAGGTGGGCACTGTTGCACTTCACCCCACTGTAGAGTATGTGCATGTGCACATCTTGTAACCAGGAGGACTGGAGGGTTTCCCAAATCACACAAATCACTTACTATACCATATACAGTATATAATTGTAGTGGGTAAATGGGGCTATGTTTGGCTATGAGATGTAGTGGAGTAGAATTGCCTCTAATCACTGCACCTGTGCAGCCCCCCCACCACTTCAGTCCAGAAAGCTGCTACATCCAGTAGGATTTTCCAAATCGCCCAAATGACTTATGGTACCTTTTAGGAATCAAAGGTTCCTATTTTGGATAAACTTTATGAGCTTGCTGCTTTTTGCTGCAAGCTGGATGGAGCCCGCACACCAGATAAGGTACAAAAAGACTTTCTTTATTTGGACGATCCAAATAAAGAAAGTCTTTTTGTACCTTATCTGGTGTGCGGGCTCCATCCATTTTAATAGTATTCTTTTAACCCAGCACCCATCAGTCGATGTGCGTTGCCTATTGTCTTCTTCATGGTTCTATAAAAGGAACAGATTGTAATATTCTCTTAAAGTAGAAGATAAATATGGCATTTAAATACTTGCATATAGTCTAATATATTACCTAATAGAGCATTCAAATAATAAATAGCAAGCCAAGTAAAAGTAATTTCATAATATAATATACCAAATCACATCTCAATCAAATGCATCCATCCATAAACATCAGAGTCAGGGCATTTGGACTTACATAGATCAATGTTCAAAGACGCATGGCATCATCATCAGTTTGTAGGAAACACAGCAGGCTCTGCTGGCTGTGAATTGTTTGTAGACAATAGAATACTGGGCCTGGGGATCCAGGCCTGTATGTAGACTGTGACAAGAAGTGAGGTGGTTGTAGGTTCCATGCAAAGGGGGTTCTACTGAACTTGTGTCTCCTTGTGGAGCGGAGGGGAAATTGTGAAGGAACCTTGTAGTTTGTGACAGGATGGGCAGCTATATAGCCAACATAGGCTAAGTGTTTATATTTATAGTCAGATGAAGGAATAAATAAATTATCATTACAATATATCATTAGAATAAATAATGACAAATAAACAAGTATCCCGATGATAGTATAATGTGTGCTGTGATGGTAATAATGTGCTTGATGTAATGGATACCAATACTAGTAGGCCTAGGTGTCCAAATTACAACTAATATCTGTAAGCTGGGGACTCAGCTGTCAGGGGGACCTTTGCGACTACATGTAGGCAGTTATGAATTTGTTGTACTTCTTCATCAGAATCTGGTTCACACATGTTAGTTAGTTAGTTTATTTATTGTCCACAAGTGGAAATTTGTCTTTAGTCTCATGTACAAAAAACATTAAAAACGACAACAAGATCAACAACAAGCAACAAACATTTACACACAAAACATCTTAACAGGCAGAGAAGAGCACAACAAGGCATAATACTGCACCAAGCCTTTGGAATAAAATATTTTTTAAAAATATTACGGCTACGGTTAAACTTTGGTGTTCTATAACGTCTACCTGAGGGGAGTAATTCGAACTCCCTGTGGAGTGGATGAGAGGTGTCATTGCTGAGGTTACCATACCACATAGCTATGTTAAAGGTCATGATTCCCTCTATGAGGTTCTTGTAAACAGTCTCCATAATGTATTTGCTCACTCTGAAGGAGTTGAGCCTGTGCAACAAGTGGAGACGTTGGTTACAGGATTTAAAAATATTATCTGTGTTATCATTGAAGTCAAGGTTGCTGTCAACAATAGATCCTAAGTATTTTGTTAACTATCTCTACATTTTGTCCCTTCATCTTAAAGGGCTGCACAGGGTCCTTTTGATAAATAACCAGTTCCTTTGTTTTTGTTATATTAATATCTAAGGAGCTTACGTCGCACCAGTTTTGGAGAGAAGACACGTGTCCTCTGAATGCTTCTTCCCGCACTATTTCTCCCTTTTTTAGCATGGCAACCAAAGCCATATCATCAGCATACTTAAAGAGACTAAACTTCTGATCTAATTTGAATTCATTAGTGTACAGGGAGAAAAGTAAAGGTGATAGTATTGTCCCCTGCGGAGCACCTGTGTTAAGCACAGTGATGTCAGAGCGGGTGTCATTGACACGGACCTGTTGAGGACGGTTAGAGAGGAAGTCTCTGACTAGGTGGATGATACCACCATTAACCCCTATATCAATGAGTCTCTGCAGGAGAGTGTGTATCTGCATGCTATTAAAAGCAGAAGTAAAATCAATAAACAGGACCCTGGCTGACAGTTGCATCATCAGTTCCCCTCTGACTTTTATAAGCAAATTGTAGATGATCAAAACAATTAGAAACAGACTCTGTTATTAGTCAAGCTATATACTCTCTCAAAACATTTCCCCAGAATAAAGGTAAGGGCAATGAGCGTGAAGTCTTTCAGTTCAGTGGCTCCAGGCTTTTTGGGAAGAGGTACAATGCAAGACATTTTCCATCCGTTGGGCATAGTTAAAGAATCAAGCAGGTACTGAAAAAGCTCCAAAAGAATACCTTTAAGTACATAAATGTTTTTTTTTTAAGAACTCTGCCTCTCAGGCCATCAGGCCCAGGAGCAGAGTTGGGCTTGATACAGGACAGGCTAGTTACAATCTCATGTTCATTAAGTGTAATAGGGACATATTCAGGAATGGACCTACACACATTATCACGCTCTGTACTGAAGTCGTTATTATCAAAGCGACTAAAAAAGATGTTTAAGTCATTAGCAAAGGATGGAGAGGGGTGTGACAGGGGGGTGCGCTTTTGCTTAGAGTCCCTGGCCATCATCACCTTTAAACCTTCCCATGCTTTCTTGGCATTTCCTGAAAAGTAGTGATGCTCCACTTTATCCTTGTATTCTATCTGTCTCCAGCTCGCATCGCATTTCCTCCTTACAGTCCTCTGTCCAAGTCACAATCTCCTTTTTTACTGTCTTTTCCCGTTTCAGCCGAGCCCTGTAACGTGGAAGAAGATGTACGACCTTGTGGTCTGACTTCCCCAGGGCAGGCTTGCAGGTGGCTTTATAGGCATCGGGTATGTTGCCGTAGCACTTATCCAAAGTGCGTGCCAAGCACGTCGGACAGTCTACATACTGATGTAGGTTGGGGAGGTGATCGGACAAGTCACAAGAGTTAAAGTCCCCAATAAGCAGCACGGGTTGATTCGCTGCACGGGAAAGTGGACGCATAGCGCGTATTTCTTCTTTCTTGTTGGTCAACGAGCAAACATTGGAAAGAGTTATTACCGGCAAGGGGGGTCTGCTGCCTCGTCTCCTTAGCCGTTCTCTCACTCCGCCTCTCGATCCTCTTTTCTTGAATTTAGTCCATTTTCGTGTTCCGGTATTTTTAAATTCTGGATACTTATCCAGCAAGTCGAAGTCAGAGTCTCCTGGTCTGGCTGGTTGCCTGAGTGACAGGAGCTGGTCCTGGCTGTAGGTGAGGACCTTGCAGTTTAAGCTCCATACTTCAGCGATTAAACAGCTGACAAGGCACATAACCAGCCACAGTATCATACCGATCTTGAACTTGAAGCTCCCCCGGAATTCCCATAGACTGCCATTATAAAAATCGACCCGGAAGAAAGGACTACTGAAAATCGCTTGCAACTGGTACATGGGGTGACAGTTCATCAGACTTGGGGTCCGTTACTTTCCTTGCATTACTTTAGAAAAGGTAGTGACTCAATATGATGTTATTATAAGAACTCAAAAGGTATATTAATGACATAGTACAATGTTGAATGAAAAATTGTGCTCTTATATACCTGCATGTGAGAAGTAACAAAGAAGAAACCTTTAACCTTATAACTTAATCTGTAATTATTATTGGAAGTTATATTCAAGCATGTTCAAGGCCATGAAGAATTGTGAATGTCAAGTACAAACCATTTATTCCATTTTTGGTTATGCATCCTGGCACAACATAGCTCCATTATGCTTAGCAATAAGCATAAAGGAAAGTGAGGACCGGTCGACCGACCGACCACAGCGCTGTAGGGGGGCGCTGTGGAGCCCGGTCCTCACTTTCCAAAGGTCCTCACTCTATGGGTTAAATATGAAGTCAGTCCTCACTATCCCCCAAAAAAGTGAGGACCAGCAAAATGTCCTCACTTCCCAAACGGTCCTCACTCTGCAGGTGGAAAGCACGTGTGTGTCCTCACTTTATACCAAAAACAAACACACACACACACACACACACACACACACACACACACACACACACACACACACACACACACACACACACACACACACACGGCAAGCATCTAGGGCATTCTAGTGCATTTTTGAAGTGCCAGTAGTGCATTTTGGATTTGGGCAGTTGGCAACACTGCCCTGAGCTGGCCTGGTTGAGGCCAGATTGAATGGGCATGGGCAATTGGGCATACAGATATTCCAGACCTATCTGCTAACAGGCAATTTTTTTGCCACCAGCCGACTTGGTCTGGCTTTAGCCAGGGTAACCCAGAGCTGCAGGCAAGTAAAATTGACTCTAAGCCTAAGGAGCAAAGACAGGAGGGGAAGGAAGCATACTACCTACCTATCTAGACGTGCTGCGACGCGACAGCTTGGCTGACAACACTACAGAGATCAAGAACCTGACGTTGGATAGGAAATTGTGAATGGCAGCGATCCAGATGGTGTTGGCTAGACATCACTCTGTCAGACTGAGATGGGGGCTTTCCCCATGTATGGGGATTTTACTATTGTGTGTGTGTGTGTGTGTGTGTGTGTGTGTGTGTGTGTGTGTGTGTGTGTGTGTGTGTGTGTGTGTGTGCGTTTATTTAGGCAACCTTTGGGGACATTTTTCAGAATACACACCAGTTGATTGGGGACCACTAAACAATTGGGGACGAAATTTACCGTCCCCAAAGGGAAATCCTTAAATTTCAGTATAATCATATTCCCCATGCTCAAAAAGGGCTGTAGCCTTAAAATTACAATTGCCCCCAAAAGTGACATATTTGAGGATTTTGTGTATAATTTGTGTATAACCCCGCCCCCAAAATCCCTCAGGTGTGTATACTCTACATTGCCCCCTATTGGAAGTGTGAAAAGTTGCAGCTACAAAGCTCTACAGGAAGTCCCGCCTAGGTCCATGTTAGACCCAGAAATGTTGTTTTCTGTAAACTTGTATGATTCAGATATCATCTATAGGCTTGGCAAATGAGATTAAGCTTGGTTGCTAAAAGTTGCACTTTGAGCAATTTGCACAATTAGCTATTATATATATAAAATATAGGTAAGATAAAAGTGAAAGTTCAAGAATAATCACAGACTTCACAGATTAGGCTTATTTTAATGTTAATGTACTCTATAGTGCATATAAAATAAAACAAAACATGTCTAGCCTATCATTATACCTTTATTAAAATAATAAGCTATTATATAAATTATAGGTAGAATGTAAGAGAAAATCTAAAAATAATCAGACTTCCCAGATTCCCAGAAAAATGTCTAGCCTCATCATTATGCCTTAGCATTATAATTAATGACCATCCCATACTCATCTCACGCCTCAAAACCACCCTTGGAATCATTGACACGGCACACAACTGTATCTTCCCTCCAAAACCATCACAGCCATCACCCATTCCACCCTCACCTCCTGCCTCAATGACATAAAGACCTGGATGCAAACTAACTTTCTACAACTCGACTGCAATAAGTCTGAAATTATCATCATCGGTTCCGAGTCTCTCACCCGCTCATGCCATAACTTCTCCCTCACCATCGATGGATCCACTGTCACCCCCTCAACCCAAATCCGCAATCTCGGGGTCATCTTGGACCCCACACTTTTCTGTAAAGCGACTTTGGGTACCCTGAAAGCGCTATATAAATTGTATGTATGTATGTATGTATGTATGTATGTATGTATGTATGTATGTATGTATGTATGTATGTATGTATGTATGTATGTATGTATGTATGTATGTATGTATGTATGTGTTATTATCACTACCCCTAATAGTACATCAAGAACTGTGATGACAAAACTGACACATTTAAAAAGTCACAAAGTGGCCGAAGGTGGGTAAATTTCTGTGGAAACAGTGGTCATGATAGCCCCTCCTTTAGGAGCTCCCACCCAAATGTAGTTATTTCTCTTGTCTCTGTAAATGGGCTGTCTCTGATCTCAACATGATCTGAAGATGATCATACATTACTGTATGTGCAGCATCATGTTGGCATCAGCTTGAGGAAGCTTTTTAAGCTGAGTGTTGTTTTCCTCTGGTAGCGAGCAGTACTCATACTCTTGCCCTTCTTCATCCTATACTGTTATCTGCACTGAAAGTTCTCCGGGGAAGTCCCATACCTTGTTGAATCTAATGCCACTCACAGTGACCTAAAACATACAGGTGCAGAGTATTACACCTTGCCCTTTCCACAGAGACAGAATACAGAATCCCATCCTGATAGAGCATGGATCCTCATGAGACCCTGGCATTTCTCACCCAATGCCCTTACAGTGGCATTCATGGATGGTGCCATCCCATTTCCCTATCTGCACTGCAGAATGAATGTTGGCTTTCCAAACCTAGTACACTAACAGGACAAATACATCTGTGTCATCTCTTAAAATGAAGGCATCAATATTCAGCTTTTAAACCAAAATACGTGATTTAGAAGACATGATTGATCGCAACGTATACGTAACACACATTGCCACCCAAAAAACACTGGAAATATTCTGTTCATTTTCATACAGGGTTGATCATTTATCGAGAAGTATTTGTTGAGAATGAGATACTTTTTTTCTCTCTTTCAAATTACTTCCACATTCCTTTTGTAGTCTACGTGCTGATGTCATTATTCAACACAATCCCACAACCCCAGTCATATACTGGGAAACAAATGTTTCAAGAGGAACACTTATTGCAATGATCAAAGATCTACAAAAACACGTAACTAGACTGACGGTCAAAATGGATGAAAAATATCAAGGAGAGAGAAAAAGCGTACAAGCCAACCAGCACTGCAGTTGCAATACATGGCACAAGGCAGCTATGGACTTAACATTACATTGTAAAATGTCGATGTCTAATGGCTTGAGACAACCTAAGCCTTTCCAGATGCAGCCCTACACAATGTACTAATCAACTGTCATTTTCTTATAAGCCATTAGGTTCTCAGATTGGCACAGTTATAGAGCAGAACAGAGACACTGCAGGTCCAATTGATGAGTAAGTGTGCCTCAGAAGTCTGTGATCATCCAGTGTCATTGACCTTGATCCCCACCCACCACCAGCCATTGTATTAACATGTTTTTGAGAGAGGACACTAAGTCCATTCAACAAAGGCAACTTAGAGTATATAGATCATAGATTTAAATAAAATGTACATGTACATTTTATTTACAGTTCATGGCACCATTATGGGTGTAAGGGCCACACGATCAACATCCCCTCCCCAATAATTGTTCCAAACCATGTGACTTAAATTCCATGCTCAATTATAGGTTCTCTGTTGCCAAGTTGCTCAGAGTGTGTGTATTCTGGAGAGTAGTGAGGTAAAGGCAAAATTGTAGACCTGTCCACTCTAAGTCCAATCGGGGACGTTTTAGTGGGGGAGGGGTAGAGTTTAATGAGTCCTGCAACGGATTTTAAAATACTTGGTGTGTAGTCAAATAGAGTAGGGAGCTATACTTCTCTAAGATCTTGCTCAAAACCATCTGATAGTGAGGCCATCAAGCCCTAGCTATCTCTCTCTCTATCTCTATTTCTTGCTACTAGTAAGACACCTTAAGGGCGAGACGCTTCTTGCCCTTATGGGTCTTACTAGTAGTATAGGTCACTCCCATAGGGTTATTTGCATGTTATATGTCTCCTTATATGGCCATAGTGATGGACACTATGGGGTCACTCCTATATATGGGTCCCAGGCATAGATACTAGAAATTGAGATTGATACTAGGGCAATGTAAGATTACCAAAAAACACAAATTAATGCTCCTGCATGGGCTTTGTCCAGACTGCTTCATTAAACCAAAAGATTTAGGCAGTTTGCCTGTAGAGTGCAGGGTCGTTAATTAGGCTGTGTTGCTTAATTAACGACCCAACCATTGCAGTATGGGGGAAGGGCAGCAGTTGAACTGAGCTGACAGAACAACAGCAGTGAATTGTTCTGACAGGTGAAAGACAAAATCTGAGTATCCTATTATTGCATCATACTGATTTTGCCTCACACAAACATCTATTCTAATCACATAATATAAGTGTATTTAAACTGGCTAAAATAAACATTGATAGAAACTGTTTTGGATATGTGATATAATAGTGATTCTTGTAGCTTGGAGTCACCTCTTAAGAATTCAAGAGGGTGCCCACTGATATGCCTCGGGCATTTTTATTTATTAACCCCTTAATGTCCAAAAAAAAAAAAAAAATCCATACAAAATAGAGTTGTATGGTATTTAATGCAAATTACTTGGTCTAAATGCATCAAATTTATCTTTATATAGTGTTTGTGAATGTGGATATGCACAAAGTATATGGTTAATAATTATTGAATTGTTAATTAATGCACATTAACCCCTTTATGTACCGATCTCCCCCAAATCCAATAAAGACTCGGTTCAGCCCAAAAACAGCGCGCCGGCTCCCCGACTAAAGTATATGGGAATGCTAAAGAACATATTAAACTAGTGATTAGTGCTAAAATATGAGAAAACAAAGGATTGCTTTCCAGAAAGGCATACTTTTCAATATGTGAAGACACACATTGTCTAAAACATAACATCTGCCCATGATAAACATCTCTCACTCTTCATTGGCAAGTATTAGAACCTCATGCAGGTTCAGCATAATAGCTTTTTCACATGGACAGGATACCACCAAATATGACTTACTTCAATAGTCTATGCTGGGCTAATATTGTTCTGCTAAAGACATGGAGAATTTGGAAAAGTTACACAACCAGACTGCTCTAACAGGGAGACAGCATGTGTTAGGATGTTGCTATTTGCCTTATAATTTACTAATAGACATAGATACTAGAAATTGAGATTGATACTAGGGCAATGTAAGATTACCAAAAAACACACATTAATGCACCTGCATGGGTTTTGTCCAGACTGCTTCAACAAACCAAAAGATTTAGGCAGTTTGCCTGTAGGGTGCAGGGTCGTTAATTAGGCTGTGTGGCTTAATTAACGACCCAACCATTGCAGTATGGGGGAAGGGCAGCAGTTGAACTAAGCTGACAGAACAACAGCAGTGAATTGTTCTGACAGGTGAAAGACAAAATCTGAGTATCCTATTATTGCATCATACTGATTTTTGCCTCACACAAACATCTATTCTAATCACATAATATAAGTGTATTTAAACTGGCTAAAATAAACATTGATAGAAAATGTTTTGGATATGTGATATAGTAGTGATTCTTGTAGCTTGGAGTCACCTCAAAGATCAGAGCAAAACAATCTGCAAATGTCATCTTATTCTCCTATATTCGCCAATTTCCAAGCTCTTCATGCTGCAAGTGTGTGAGCGGATTGCAACATATACCATCATAGCCTTTTCAAAAGCAGTAGCAGGAATGCAGATACGCAGCAGCACTTTGCTGACATACATGTTTTTAATCCAGCTTTGTAACTACAGTTTAAAAGGTCAAATTGGGCTATCAACCCATACATGATGACTTCCTTGTCCCACCACCCAATGTGGTGATGTCCAGAGCTTTTGGATCAAGGTAGTCTGCTGCTTTCTATAACAATGAGTGCAGTGTCTGGTGAATGGGGGATTGGGGTACTGATTTATTACCCTTCCGACTTACAAGGCAGATCTTCTGAGGCATCCTTACTCATCAACGGTGGATATACCGTAGGGACTGGGCCGAGTTTGTTGTCAAAGAAGGTAGAAAGAAAACTGTATATCCCCAAACCATGTGCCTTCAATTCCATGCCCATTTAGGTTCTTTGTCACCAAGTTAATCAGAGCATGTGCTTGTCTTCCTGGGAGAGAGGTAAGGACTAAAGTGTAGACCTGTCCACTTAAGACAGATTGGGGACACTTTGATGAGGGGTTGTTAAGTGGTCCCCAATCAACTGGTGTGTATTCTGAATTGGTGTGTAACTACAGTTTTTAGTTTCAGTTGGGCTTTCAACCCCGACATACATGATGATTTCCTCAAACCCCCCCACCCACTCCCCACCACTTGTAGATCGAGGTGGTCTGCTGCTTTCTACAGTAGCAATGAGTACAGTGTCTGGTGGGTTGGGATTGGGGTAGATGACCCTGGATGTTCACTGACTTATTACCCTTCTGACTTACAGTATAAGGATGCCTCAGAACTTCTGAGACATCCTTAAGGCCAGTGCATACTCCTTCCGATCGCCAAACTTTTGTTCTTTGAGTAAAATGGTAAAGTTTGGCGGTCGGAAGGAGTATGCACTGGCCTTTACTCATCGATGGCGGATGTACTGTAGGGACTGAGCCGAGTTTGTAGTCAAAGAAGGCAGGAAGCTCTACTACAATTAGCCAATAAAAAGATATGCGAGGGTGCATCATCCCATTTGACCACTACCGATGAGCTGGTGTAGAGACAACTGGAGGCAGTTGGATGGTGAAATTGGGTGTTAAGACCAAATGACAAACTTTCTCACTCAATTGTATATCCCCAAACCATGTGCCTTCAATTCCAGGCCATTTAGGTTCTTTGTCACCAAGTTAATCAGAGCGTGTGCTTGTCTTCCTGGGAGAGGGGAAGGACTAGTGTAGACCTGTCCACTTAAGACAGATTGGGGACACTTTGGTGGGGGTTGTTAACCTCTCCCAGGGGGAAAATCCGCCTAAAACGTATGCTCAAATGGGAACAGTTGTGGGCAAAAAACTACAATGGTTATGGCTACACTTGGATCACCAAATAGAAGGCAACTTCTGAAAATTTATGAATGCGGTGTAAAGCATAACATTTTTCTCTCCAAATTGTCCCTCTGTGATCACTTACTCAGGAGAATATAGCTGAAAATTATCTCCGTCTATGGAGATTTTGTATTCTGAGTAGTGAATGTGCCTGAAGACCTCATTGAACACATAGAATTGAGAAAATGTCCATCACAGTGTCAGCAGTTGATAGCAAAAAAAATATGAAAATGTACCAAACTATGTAAATTCTACAGATATTTTAGTGGTATTATTGCTGTAATATTAGTCATGTTAACGTATAGGGAGAAAAATTATAGAAATAAGTAACAATTAGGTGTACTAATCATGTAATAGGAGTAATGTATGGATTATAAGTACCCACTGTAACAATAATCAATGAAATTCTTGTTTTATTTGGTCCCTATTGATTTATTGACATTTATTGGCGGAAGTTCAGAGGTCAAAGTACTTGCTGCCTTACGGCGGGGGCCATGGGGCCCAAGAGGTTAAGAGGTCCCCAATCAACTGGTGTGTATTCCGAAAAATGTCCCCAAAAGTGTTGCTGTGTAACTACAGTTTTTAGTTTCAGTTGGGCTTTCAACCCCGACATACATGGTGTTTTCCTCAAACCCCCTCCTCCCCCCACCGCTTGTAGATCGAGGTGGTCTGCTGCTTTCTACAGTAGCAATGAGTGCAGTGTCTGGTGGGTGGGGATTGGGGTAGATGAATGTTACCACTTCTAACTTACAGTATAAGGATGCCTCAGAACTTCTGAGACATCCTTACTCATCAATGGCGGATGTACTGTAGGGACTGAGCCGAGTTTGTAGTCAAAGAAGGCAGGAAGCTCTACTACAATTAGCCAATAAAAAGATATGCGAGGGTGCATCATCCCATTTGACCACTACCGATGAGCTGGTGTAGAGACAACTGGAGGCAGTTGGATTCAGCTCAGACTGACTGTTCATGGTGAAATTGGGTGTTAAGACCAAATGACAAACTTTCTCACTCAATTGTATATCCCCAAACCATGTGCCTTCAATTCCAGGCCATTTAGGTTCTTTGTCACCAAGTTAATCAGAGCGTGTGCTTGTCTTCCTGGGAGAGGGGAAGGACTAGTGTAGACCTGTCCACTTAATACAGATTGGGGACACTTTGGTGGGGGTTGTTAACCTCTCCCAGGGGGAAAATCCGCCTAAAACGTATGCTCAAATGGGAACAGTTGTGGGCAAAAAACTACAATGATTATGGCTACACTTGGATCACCAAATAGAAGCCAACTTCTGAAAATTTATGAATGCGGTGTAAAGCATAACATTTTTCTCTCCAAATTGTCCCTCTGTGATCACTTACTCAGGAGAATATAGCTGAAAATTATCTCCGTCTATGGAGATTTTGTATTCTGAGTAGTGAATGTGCCTGAAGACCTCATTGAACACATAGAATTGAGAAAATGTCCATCACGGTGTCAGCAGTTGATAGGAAAACATTTATGAAAATGTACCAAACTATGTAAATTCTACAGATATTTTAGTGGTATTATTGCTGTAATATTAGTCATGTTAACGTATAGGGAGGAAAATTATAGAAATAAGTAACAATTAGGTGTACTAATCATGTAATAGGAGTAATGTATGGATTATAAACACCCACTGCAACAATAATCAATGAATATCTTATTTTATTTGGTCCCTATTGATTTATTGACATTTATTGGTGGAAGTTCAGAGGTCAAAGTACTTGCTGCCTTACGGCGGGGGCCATGGGGCCCAAGAGGTTAAGAGGTCCCCAATCAACTGGTGTGTATTCCGAAAAATGTCCCCAAAAGTGTTGCTGTGTAACTACAGTTTTTAGTTTCAGTTGGGCTTTCAACCCCGACATACATGATGTTTTCCTCAAACCCCCTCCTCCCCCCACCGCTTGTAGATCGAGGTGGTCTGCTGCTTTCTACAGTAGCAATGAGTGCAGAGTGACTCTTACCACTTCTAACTTACAGTATAAGGATGCCTCAGAACTTCTGAGACATCCTTACTCATCAATGGCGGATGTACTGTAGGGACTGAGCCGAGTTAGTAGTCAAAGAAGGCAGAAAGCTCTACTACAATTAGCCAATAAAAAGATACGAGAGAGTGCATCATGTTAGCCCCCAGGCCCCACTGTTTACTTCTTGTAGAGTTTGTGAAGGAAATTACATTGCAAAGGTCAGATTTTGTGTAGCCAAAGGCAAAGGTCAAAGTGTTATCACATGCATAGGACAACTATTTATTTGTGTAGTGACAAACATTGTGACATGGAAAGTGACAAGACAGAGAAGGCATACAGATATCACTGAAAAGTGCAAAACATATACCAAGAATAGCAAATCATACACAATGAAACACTAGTTCAATTAGATGCAATTTAACATTATGCTTTCTGGTGGTTCTGGATAAAGGGACGGTATGAGTGGGTAAAAAAATTACGTTTTTATTGTAGCATATAGGAGTGTTTTCAGGCCAAAGATCCACAAGCAGGGTTGGAAAGCACCAAGAGAGCCTTATCTGAGGATTTGAATCCGCACAAGGGCTTGTAGCAGACCATCAAATTCCCTACAGGCCTGTAGAAGCCTCTCAATGTGGGGCTTTAAAATCTTATAATCAATTCTTTAGCTCATAGGTAGTCAGTAGGCTATAGAGTAGCCAGGATATGTCCCCAGAACTGGACCCCAAAGGTGGCTTAAAGTAAGCTCTGTGTATAGACTAAGGCCCCAAAGGTGACTTCCTGTAGTGTGAAATAAGCCCCGCCCCATTCCCCAAAAGTGGCTTAAATATGATTTGTCCCCAATCTCAGGGTAAAAAATCATACTTTTGAAAGAAAGGTTAAATCAAAAGTATCAAGTCATATTGGTAAAGTGGGTATCCTCTGGACGTCAACAGTGGTCGCAGCTTCTCTCTAACCCATTCAGAAAGGGTAGCCCCCGAAAGGGGGGTGTTCTGTCATCCGTCCCCAAAGGTGGCTTAATTAAACATGCGTGTGTGTGTGTGTGTGTGTGTGTGTGTGTGTGTCATAGTGTATGTGAAGTGAGGGGCACTCTTATCACCTTACACGATCAATTACAACCTAATGTTTGTTTAAGCCACGAGGACCCTGCAGGTCTTATAAGGATATGTACAGGTATGTTACAAATATAGACAATGTCAATATTGCTGAACCAGTGGGAATAGACAGTGAAACAGTTGTTGTCTATTGGTCCTTAATTACTGCAACAACAGGAACTGTGGAAAGTTTTACAACACTCCTGCTGTGAACTTAACACTAGTATTGGCCCAAATAGCTAGAGCAGAAATTAGTGTAGATCAGATTGTACACTGTAGAACAGGCATTCTAATTTCTAAAGATTCTATTACCGTATACCTGTACGTGATGCCACCTGTCCGTGGAAAATGCCTGGGTCTTTAAGTGATGACTATGCTTTGACTGGATTATGAAATGAAAAATCTAAAGTCCACTACACTGATCATTCGTGTCATTTGCCCCCTGTTTTAAAATAGGCAAGAATAGCAATAGCCTTGTAGATTGGTTCTTTTCGGTTAGCAAATTTAGTAATCTGGTTCCACCTTGTCAACTAAAGAATGGTCCTGTAATGTAATTCTCGCAATAGAATTGCTGGTGTGTTAGAATGCATGACAAACATGTTTTCCAGCTTGAGAGAATCATACCGTAGTGAAAAAGACAGGCATAACATCTAAAGTGTGTGTAGAAGAGACCATCCATGTGCCAACTTAAAGGTAAGGGAAGTGATTTCACTTTTGTCAGATATCACCCCCTTTCTGTTAAAATGCTCTATTATAAGGTGTGCAGACCATATATGGAGTTTCCTCCTCCCCCACGTTAGCAGAGGAGCTAATAAAAGTTCCCCAGGTGGAGGGTGAATTCTCCTCCAATCAGGATGGAGCAGCAGGTTCACATAGTGTAGCTACTCTTGGGTCCCCCTAGTGCACCAGGCTGGTATTACACAATGAATTTCAAATCACTTACCCTACCTTTAAGTGTACAAAACAGCGAAGGATGAGCAAGCTTTTCACTTTACACCGGTAATGAGGGAGAATGCTGTGCTATGAAATTACTTCCAAATATATCCACAGCACTGCACAGAGGGATTTTTAACCAATTAGAGGCCAGCTCACTGCCAAGGCTCAGAAAATGGAACAATACTAACATGATGTGAACTGATTCAACCCAGTGTTATCTCTAAGCATTGAACTAATTGATATAGCCACACTGACTTTTTTCCTTTTCTTTTCTTTTTTTTTTTTTTTTTTACAAGCAACAACGAAAAGTTATATTTTGGGGATTATTTTAATCCACAGAGCAGGTCCAAATCAGCCATTGGGCAGAGGCTCAGGGGGGCTTCAGAGAAACTGGACTGCACACTACTGGGTTTGGGGTCACTCTCAAGAGTTAAAATATTCAGCATCTGAATTAGCCCAGTCTACACAACTAGAGAATGAAGAAAATTAATGGTCATTTTGATCTGTATGTTTGACTGTTTTGTTTCCCAATCCAGCCTGGAATTGTGGACAAAATAAATCTTCAGTTTTGGTGTCTGTGGGGCTAAAAAGTCATCAAATGGTGGTCCTTGGCTCAAATGTTGGCTCAAAATAGTGTACGCTGGTATGAAAAAAGTTGAAAACCACTGCTTACAGGCTTGTTTTAGTCCTGTGTATATTAAAACTAAGGAGAGACACACAGACATTAACGTGGTAGTCACAATGTATTGTATCCATCCTTACCTTTCTCCACACCACCACCAATATCGCACCCTTATGATCGCTTATGATCGCACCCCAGAAACTGGTGTTCCCCCCAAAAACGTCCGACCATCCCCCGGTCTGAAAGAACAGATCTGTTCCACTCTTTCCCCACAGCGCAACCAACACACGTGAATGAATTATGAACACATTCCCCTTAGAATATTTAGGTTGAGTGCAAATGCCAACTGTTTTAAAGTATTATGCAATAACAACTGAAGCTTATTTAATGTTTATGTTGTAGGCCTACTATTACCAGGCCAGGCCTGCCCTACAGAACATCTAAAATGAAGGGCTCATTAAAGCTGGCCTTAGTGGCCTCACTGGCCTGTTGGCTGGGTCCACTGCATTTCTACTTACGCTTACACCCGGTCCAGAACTCGTCCCTATGTTTCCAATCCAAGGCTCTGGGAAATATGACAAGATCAGAGAGAGAGAGAGAGAGAGAGAGAGAGAGAGAGAGAGAGAGAGAGAGAGAGAGAGAGAGAGAGAGAGAGAGAGAGAGAGAGAGAGAGAGAGAGAGAGAGAGAGAGAGAGAGAGAGAGAGAGAGAGAGAGAGAGAGAGAGAGAGGAGAGAGAGAGAGAGAGAGAGAGAGAGAGAGAGAGAGAGAGAGAGAGAGAGAGAGAGAGAGAGAGAGAGAGAGAGAGAGAGAGAGAGAGATGGCCAACAAAGGTAGTGATTATAAGGTTCATGAGAAATACGGTTATCTTTGGAACTCACGTTGGTCAGACGGAAAGGTTTATAGGCTATATCCCCCATTCATTAACTGACAGCTACATTATGGATGGAGAGACCGAGGACATGAGAGCTGGCTGGCTACTTAAGCATGTCTACTTTGGCTTAGTTTTCTTCCCACTCGTAATGGTGATGGGGAGGTTGGGGGTAATATTAGAGAGGACTGAACAGCTGATGAGCCGATGGACTAATAGAGGAATTCCACCCATTTTCAAGATTTTTGTCTGAGAGTGTACAAATGTCCATTTGTACACTCTCAGAAAAAAGGTCCTAAAAGAAAAATCATGAACATGGTGAAACACAACTTCATGATGTCATCAAGTTGTGTTTCACCATATTAATGTATTTTTTTTTTTTTTTTTTTACCCCAGACGTCCATTTCTAGGAAACACAGAATGGGGGAAACACTTTTTATCATATCCACACAACATAAATGGGTGGAATTCTCCATTAAAGAAAGTTGAAGAGAAGAGCTGGGAGGCTAAAGAGGACAGAGAGAGCGAAGAGAGAGAGGGGGGGAGGAAGAGGAAGAGGGAGAGAGAGAGAGAGAGAGAGAGAGAGAGAGAGAGAGAGAGAGAGAGAGAGAGAGAGAGAGAGAGAGAGAATGTGCAACGTGCGCACAACTTGTGTCACACCGGGGGCTTCCAGCTGTTTGACACACCAGCAGCTGTCTAATTTACTTTGCGCGAAAACAGACGGCGCCGTATGAACTTCCACGAGGTAAGTGACTTAAACATTTTGACATAATTTCAAACCTTACAACAACGACCAGTAAAAAGCATTTATTGACACGTCTACAACAAAAGAAGTTGGCAACGTGCCCAATGCACGGATCAGGCGCGCTACTTGCAAGCTTTCCAAAGCGCACTCTTTTGGAAAAGTTGTTCAGGACCAAGTATAGTATAGCACTAGCAGTGTTTTATCAGAATCTGAGAAGTTATAGCCTACTGTCATACTCATTCTTCTTGTCAGATTGGATTGGATACGCGTGTGCTTTAGTTGGCTCATACTGGACTAGCGCCAATTGCCAAACTTTGCAGACGTGGCTCCTAAATCAATGCATCATTTCCTGAGGGGTGTTAGTTTAGCTGCCATTCAACATTTATTGCAGTCCACGATTGAGGGTTTTAGTCTTTCTTTGTTGTACGTAGTGAAGAATATGAAATGAAACCAAATGGCTGTGATTTCACAGGCAAAGACTTGTATGTTAATTATAGCCTAGCTATTTAGAATATCCTGTTGTCACCTTCGAGTTGATCAGAGAAGTTCTGCAATGTCAGCTCTCTGGTGGACCCCATGGTGAGACAGGATGGGCACAGGGACACATTTGGGTACAGTGTTTGACAGGTGACAGGTGACAAAGGACTTCCATGTGTGACCATGTTTGTTTCGGTTCTAAGAACAACCCCTTGGTGACAGCTGTCTATGTGAAATGTGTATTCTTGTTTAAACCTGCATATAAAGCTCTGTTACTGTATTAGTCTCGGTTCAGTCAGTCTGCCGGCCACCACACCTCGTGGCTGGCTGTTTAAGCCGAGGGCTCTCTCGGAGCCCGAGGCCATGCTGTATGCTGTTTGCTGTCTGCTGAAATAAAAGACCATCATCTTGAGACCAACTCTGCTGCCTGATCTTCCATTCCGCTCCGATCAACTGTCTGCTTTTTCTCCCAGTGCAGTATGTTTTTTGGTATATTGACGCTGGTACATATGCAACTTGTACCGGTTAAATTTACCACAAATGGTGCCCCGAAACCCGGTTGCCTTTGGACGATTTTTTCGTGCCAGGCATATAGAACCAGAGGACTTCATTTTTTCAGTCTAATGAGTGTTTTTTGATCGGCGACGGAGCGCGGAGTTTGAGATCCTCCTGTCTACCGGCGGAGGAGCGCCCAGAAGTGGGATGGGTGCCACGACGCCGCGAGGGTGATGGCGAGCCGAGGACCGCCAGCGAGGAGTGTGGCCACCTGCGACCCGCGATGCCGGACCATCGGCCACGGGCTGGGGCGAGATGGACTGCAGCACACGGGACCGGGGAGCGTCATAGCCGAGCGAGGGGATCCTTCGCCATCATCTTCGTCAATATCATCTCAACGTGGACAGGCGGGCGGCGATGGAACGCACGCGCGACACAAAGCGTCGGGTTGGCGAGGGAGAGTGCACGCTCCTTTGTCGGCTTGGCGTGGCGTGGTGCGCGACGGCGTCAGCAGGAGTGACGGACAGCGGCGGCGACTGACCCACAAGGAGTGAGACCTTTTGCGTGCCCCGACTCGAGGCGGGCCGTAAATGAAGATACGTGAGTGGCCTTCTTCTCTGCCCAACCCAAAGCTGGCCACTTTGAGTTGGGAGGGGGGGAGAAAGTGAGACTTTAAAGATGGATGATGGACTCCGAGCTGCAAGAACAACAGCGGGAAACATCTCCCACTAGATCCACGCGGAGCGGACATTTCAGGGTAAACTAAGAAGCAGTAGCCTACAGAAAGAAAATTTTCGTTGCTCCATGTCAAACTATTTTAAGACGGACATTCCTTGTAGTTTGACTTCAAAATTGTACGTGTGAGTCTAAAATCAGCAAAAATGAAGAAGGCAAAGTTGATTTTATATATGTATTTGTTGTGCTAATTAGGTACATTGACTTAAAACAGCCTATTTGAGTCAAATGCGGTTATTTTGCCTAAATATGAAAACATGAGTTATTAATAATTAAACTCTGGCGTTTTATCAGCACAGCAGAGTTTAATACAATTATAAATCGTGAAGTATTCGTATTCTAAAAATGCTCTTTTGTGGGAGCTTAAAGCAACAAAGTCTCGTTTAAATGTCAGTATGTAAATCTAAAATTCCATTCAATCAATATTCCAATATATTTCGGGATTGCGTAGTTGTCAAAAGATTAAATTACAGAGCAAGTAGTGTCGAGAACTAACTCTTGGAGCGTTTAAATTGGGGACTTAAAATGCGTTTTTTTTATTTTTCTTATTTCGTGCGGTTTGTTAAAAGAGAACAAACAAGTGTTGTGTCATGTGTAGGTACTCCCAGGTGAGGAGACATGTGATGGTTATTGTTTATTGTTATGTAACATTTTCAGTCTTAAAAGTTTGAATGACGTTAAGAGAATACTCCACTAAGTGTAAAAGTAATGAGTCATATGGTAACGTCGTGTAATCTTAAATATCCGTCAATCACATTGGGGAAGATTCTGTTCTGTAACTACTGAACCTATAGATACTCAGGAGGAAAAAAAAAAGTTTGTTGTGGATCTAAGGGGGGTGTGTACGTTATTTGGTTTCATTTTTTCATATCTTCTGTGTGAAAGACAAAAGTCTTTCAAGGGGGGATGTGAAGAATATGAAATGAAACCAAATGGCTGTGATTTCACAGGCAAAGACTTGTATGTTAATTATAGCCTAGCTATTTAGAATATCCTGTTGTCACCTTCGAGTTGATCAGAGAAGTTCTGCAATGTCAGCTCTCTGGTGGACCCCATGGTGAGACAGGATGGGCACAGGGACACATTTGGGTACAGTGTTTGACAGGTGACAGGTGACAAAGGACTTCCATGTGTGACCATGTTTGTTTCGGTTCTAAGAACAACCCCTTGGTGACAGCTGTCTATGTGAAATGTGTATTCTTGTTTAAACCTGCATATAAAGCTCTGTTACTGTATTAGTCTCGGTTCAGTCAGTCTGCCGGCCACCACACCTCGTGGCTGGCTGTTTAAGCCGAGGGCTCTCTCGGAGCCCGAGGCCATGCTGTATGCTGTTTGCTCTGCTGAAATAAAACACCATCATCTTGAGACCAACTCTGTTGCCTGATCTTCCATTCCGCTCCGATCAACTGTCTGCTTTTTCTCCCAGTGCAGTATGTTTTTTGGTATATTGACGCTGGTACATATGCAACTTGTACCGGTTAAATTTACCACGTCTTTCTTTGTTCTCGCCTGTACTCGTTAGTGGTGTGCCTATATGGCTATTCTTTTCACATGTTGTAAGTAATGAAATGTAAAAAGAGCAGAATAGATAATTCACAGAATGCTGACATGCTGAGTGAGTGCAATTCCATCATCTCTGCCTGGTTGTGATTGTGTTGGAACTCCATAGGACACGTTGAACTCTTTATTTTCTTAAAACCAGTGCAAGACAGAGAAATATTGAATGGGATAAACACCCCCCCCCCCCTCTCTCTCTCTCTCTCACACACACACACACACACACGCACGCACACACACACACACACACACACACACACACACACACACACACACACACACACACACACACACACACACACACACACACACACACATCCAGATTTGCATCCAGATTTGATGCAGTTGTACTTGAATTGTACTGTAATTCTCCAAGCTGTTATCAGTTTTGTAGCAGTGTGTACTTGACTTGTGCAATAACTCTCATCTCTGTTAAATAAAAATTTCATTCATTCATTCATTCATTCATTCATTCATTCATTCATTCATTCATTCACACATCCATGCTCCATCCATCAACCCTACAAACTGTTAACAACATTCTTCTCCAGCACTGTATGCAAAACCCCAGAGAACCTCTGTATCCTCCTGTCTCTGCGTATCTTTATCTGTCTCTCGTCATCGCTAAATGGCATCCTGCCTTGTTTATTTGCAAATTTAGCTAAGTATAGTGACTTGGGTGGGGCCTGGGGTGCCCATGGTGGCTTGTTAGAGCACTGACCTTATTATGTACCTTGATGATATCCTATCATAGCAGGCAGCAGTGCACAGTAGGTGGGCTGTGGGGACCCTTGAGGAGGTTCCAGGGGCTCCCCATGACAGCTGTAACTCTGAGAGTTTACAAATGGAACCAAATGCACCCATAGTATTTGTACACTCAAGTTAAGGTGGTCCTATAGAATTATATTCATGGTATTACTAAATTATTGCAGTTTCAAATGACACAGTTGAGGGGAGCACAAAAATATCTACAAATTGGGTAGCAGGCTAGCAGCATCATAAAACCAGCATATAAACCATCATAAAACATAACCAATGTTGAGGTTTAAGGAGATAAGAAATAAGTTGTTTCAATTTGTACTGATTATGATGCCTCCTAGTCATCTGTGAACAATCATGCCATGAAGCCAGGGTTGATTAGTGTGCACTATAGGATTCAATCAAAATCAACACTATAATTACACACCCTTTGTCTTTTGAAAACAATTAAAGTGCTCCACTTTAGAACCACATGTCTGTACACGGCCTGTATGTTTCCAATACAGCAGGGTAATCCAGAGAATTCAAGATATTTAGCTGACTAAATCCTCTGCCATATGCTTGCCTCTCACAGATGACATGGTAACATTATGTTCACAGCTGGCATTCTTTTTGCCTACAATAAAGAGTTTGTCGAGCAACCACATGTTTTGTCAGCTATATGCCCCACTTCTTATAGATATTTACATTATATTTTGTACAGGGTGCCACTTGCAGTCACTGAGCGGCACTGTTTTGAGTGATGCACAGCAGTGAGGCACAGCAAGAAAGAAAGCGCAGCTGTCAAAGAGAGGAAAAAGCATGCATGCAGGTTCATGCATTCATTTTCATTAGCCTCATAACTTGCGTGTGTTATCCACAATATTTAGTCAGGAAATATCATTTATTGTATGATACAGTATGTGTGATTGCGGCGTCCCTATTCTGGGCCTGGAACCTTTAAAACATGTTCAAACTATTTTCTCCTTCTCAGAAACAGCAATCCTACAACAAAAACAAAACAGGAATTCATGGTCTTCATTATACTTCAGACTTATCCCACTAATTTAAAGGAAATCCATGGAGCCAGGGCTCCTAAACGTTGGATGTATTACAGTACAACTCTAAAGACCTCAGCCAAGATATCCAGCAATATCACATTGTCAACTATACCAGCAATTCAATTTCCTGGACCCTAATTTGATATGCATGAGGTCATTGATCCTACAGGGCTCCTCCTAACTACATATTAAAGTGTCCCTGGGCAAGACATCCCAAAATGAACCCCAAAATGCTCCCAATGTGCTGGTTGATGCCTTGCATGGCTTCCGCCACAATCATTCGTGCATGTAAAGCACCTTGAGTAAAGGCACTATATAAATGCACCATTTACCAGTACTTCATTTGTATTTGCTTCTGTGGGACCCCTGGGATCCTTGTGGACCACAGGGGTCCCTGGGGTCCTGCTTACAGTGAGAACCAGTCCTCTCCTCATGTGCTCCTCTCTGGTGGATTTTCTCTTCTTCTCCTTCTCTCCACATGCTAACCCTGAGCTGATGATGTAACTCAGTGATTGGTTACAGCTCCCACTGTGTCCACTTCTCTGCCAAACTCTATTACCACGCTCTGTGTGTGTGTGTGTGTGTGTGTGTGTGTGTGTGTGTGTGTGTGTGTGTGTGTGTGTGTGTGTGTGTGTGTGTGTGTGTGTGTGTGTGTGCGCGCGTGCGTGTGTGTGTGTGTGTGTGTGTGTGTGTGTGTGTGTGTGTGTGCGTGCGTGCGTGCGTGCGTGTATGCGTGGCATGCGTATGTGTGCCGCATGTGCGTGTGCTAGTTAACTAAAACCACGTGTTTTAGTCACTCAGATTGACAGATGCAGGTAAGAAGCCACAGGCTGTGTGTGTGTGTGTGTGTGGGGCGGGGGGGCGGGGGGGGGGGGGTAGTAGATGTTGAAGAGAAAATGTGAGTGAGATTCTTTGCTAAATGGGTCAACAGGTCAAATTGTCAATGGCAGTGTCTATCACAAGTCATTATGTTTTTTTCATATGTTGGCTCAATGAATGTGTTATGTTGACTTGATTTTTTCATTGCACACGCCATATCTTTATCATGGCTAAGAATGTGTGCTGGAAAACAACATAGAGGCGTCTATTGGTGGAGGCTTCTTGCAAGGAAATATACCAACAAAATGTATATTTCCATGCAAGAAGCCTCCATGGGGTGTACAAACCTACAGCTTGTACACCCCCAATGATGTACAACCCCTGGACATGATTCTAGTATGTCACCCCTGATACAACCATTGATACATAGGTAGGCACTGGGTCCATTTAGTCTTCTTTGGTATGACTCACCGCTAATGACATTGACGGAGGCAAGAAATAGCCTGCATCAGTATTTCTCAGTTCTGCCGCATGTGCCGCAAGTGTGAACTCAACTTTTTCAGTGTCCAGAGATGGGACAGGTCAATTTTATTCCACTTACACTATTGTGTTGCTATTGTGTTGCAGACCTGTAACTGTCCCATTGGTTCTATCATTTAGCTGGGGACTGCTTGAAACCACCTCAAGGACCCCTGGGGTCCCTGGGTAGACATTGAGAATCCAGTAGTTTCTACACTATTCTACCTGGTCTGCAAATTTGACATCACAGGTGTTTTGGTGAAATGTTGTATAAAACAATGTATATAGGGTGTCCAGACGTCTGGTTTCACGACAGACAGTTTTGTATTCACCTATCCTCCTCCCACCTAACCCTCTGGAAGGACACATACCAGTAATCGTCAGTTTATTTGTGATATAGGCTTACAGTGCTTGTGTTAGAACTGTCACTTACGCGTCTCAAATCCCCACAGTGCTGCTCTGCAGGAAGCCATGGAGCCAGCCATACTCCCGCTTTTTTCATAGTTAATTGTTTCTCTTCCAAAACCAGATAACATTGCGAGCGACGCCCACAAGTGTCCTCCTTTCTGGGGTTGTGCAGGTAGCCACCCTAATTGTATGGGATTTATTCGCGGAATTGCAAATACATGCAACAAACCAAGAAGAAAACAGATTTAACTATAGGAGCGTGATCGGCACCACCAACCCATTACCCATTTTTCTCTCTTGTTCCTTCTCACCCCCTCCCAGGTGTGATAGCCATGTTGCAGGCGTGTCTGTCTGTGGTGCTGCTCCTCCCCCTGGCCTGCTGCGTCCCCTCCCCCTCCCGGCCTCCCGCCAGAATCTGCAGGCGGTGCTGCGATCACCTGGAGCCACCGGCGTCCACCACACGCATACCGGAGGTCCACACCGTCATAAACATGACCATCCTAAAAGGTATACAAGACCATCCCAATCTGCCGCTCTGGGAACTTTCAGTACAACATGACACAGGAAGGTGACTAGATTTATTACTGTATATACTGCTGCTGCTCACTGTCTCTGTTTTCTCTTCAGTGACTTTTACTTGATCAAGGAAGTCAAACCTTTCAGTGCATTTGTTTTACGTTTTCTCAGTAAAACAACTCACAGGGACAAGTATGTTGAGGCGTGCTAGTAAGGAGGATCATGGGTGCATGAGTGTGCATTGATGCAGTGTGATGAGGTGTCAGTCAGTGTAACTCAGAAGAAAAGACAGTCCGACCCACACACAGTCCGACACACTGACGTGACGTCTGCAGGCTGAAGAAAGGGAAACAGTGGCCAGGTGCTCCCAATTACCTCAAAGGCACCTCAGCTTCACCCAGCCACAGACGCGCGCGCACACACACACACACACACACACACACACACACACACACACACGCACATGCACATGCACACTCACACAAATACTGTACACAGCAGACGTGAGCGCACACAGACACACACACGTTACGCAGGCTGAGCGTGCATGCACATGGCTGCAAAGGAACAGAAACGTTCTACTCCATGGCAAGCAGCCATTGCCACACCTGGGAAAAGAACTGGATTTTTTTACGGAGCGCATTGATATCAATGAGGTCCAGGTTGACAAGTGGGTGAAAGTAAATATATTTGACCTCTAGCTGGCCTTTGTCGGACAATCCATTCAGAAAAATAGTATGTCATACCTGATCTCTTGTTTTTAGATATGCACACAACTCTATATAACTACCATATAAGCTGTCATCGTGAGACTAGTGGTTAACAGGCTGTTGATTGTCTCATGATGTCAGCCCATAAAGTATTACTAAACTTATGCTGCTCAATAAAAGAAAAATCACGCCCCAGACACATAGGATATTCATTGTCAATGCCAATTAATGTTTGTGTTATGACAAAAATATACACTATAGCTGAATATAGGAGGGACTAGCGCCTCTCAGAAAAACAAGACTGTAGAAAAACAACATGTGTTATGTCCCTTTCACAATGACTTGAGGGAATTCCATCTAATGTTTAGCACCATTTTCCCTCCCAGTGCGATCTATCTGCCAGCTGGAATCGCCCGACCAAGGAAGTGACGTACATTTCCTTTCCTTCTTTACATAGTCTTAATGTCAACACACAGAAAGGCCACAAGTTCTGGGGCTGTCCCACTGGCCAGAGAGGAAACTTCACCCTGCCATCAATAGAATCTAACCCTTGCCACAATGGGGGATAAAACCGTACTGTAAGTCTGACCTGAGGGTGGTGCTAAAGAACAATTCATTGGTTTGCATTGGCCAACCCCGAATAACAGTTCTAGTCAATGTTACGCCTAATTCGCCTCAACAGTGGTAGCTTTTTTGTGGGCTGCTCTCTCCTATGACCAGCTTTGCGGGTTTGTGTAAACACAAACCTGCAAACAGTGAAGATGAAAGTGAGGACGCAGGTTGTGATTGGCTGGAATGGGGTGATGTACTAGTCTGTGTATGGTCATAAGAGCAATAGATCGATAGATCGATAGATAGATAGATAGATAGATAGATAGATAGATAGATAGATAGATAGATAGATAGATAGATAGATAGATAGATAGATAGATAGATAGATAGATAGATAGATAGATAGATAGATAGATAATGCAGTAGCAGGTTCTATGGTACTACTTTGCATGAACATGGTATTCTAAAATGTACTGCTCTTATTACAATAAACCCAGACAACCACGCCAAGCCTGTGACAGCATTTATGAGTAATATCTGCTGTGCTTATCTAGTAACCACTGCCAACCTGATTAAGAGCCAATTTGTTGCGTGTGTGTGTGTGTGTGTGTGTGTGTGTGTGTGTGTGTGTGTGTGTGTGTGTGTGTGTGTGTGTGTGTGTGTGTGTGTGTGTGTGTGTGTGTGTGTGTGTGTGTGTGTGGTGCATCCAAGTTTCCTAGAGCCATTGTGAAAAACGAGAACAAGAAAGAGAGAGAGAGAAAAAGAAAGGCGGAAAGACATAAAAGCACACTTTCTTTCCAAGCATCACAATCAAAGTGGAGCAGGGCTTTGTGGAAACACGTGTATGTAATGTGTGCGTGTTGGCGGCCAGGCCAACCAGAGCAGTCCAAACGCTGTGTCATCAATCTGTTTTATCTGGTGACCTTGCCATGAGTGGAGATTCCAGATCTGTTCTGACCTGCTGTCGACCCTACAACCACTCTGAACTCTAAACCAAGAATAAGAAAGAGAAAACAAATATGGCTTTGCACATTCAACTTTGGAGTTTCACATACACGCATGCACATGCGCATGTGTGTGTGCGTGCGTGCGTGCGCACACACACACACACACACACACACACACACACACACACACACACACACACACACACACACACATACACACACACACACACACACACACACACACACACACACACACACACACACACACACACACACACACAGCAGTAGCTCATGGGAACCGGACATTTCCAAGTTCGATCCCAAACTCTCTCAGAGTTGCTGTCGAAAGTGCTAAACCCCTAATTGCTCCTGATGTGCAGGATGGTGCCTTGTGTGGTTTCCTGGCAGACAACAGCTGTGATGTTTTGACACAGAAACATACGTTACAAGAATAATAAGGGGAGGATTATCCTACAGGATTATCCTAAGGGCATGTTGGGCCCAGGCCTAGGGGCCCCTGAGCTAGGGGGCCCTGAGGTTGAGTGTCCATGTGATCGCTTATTTACAGAAGGCTTATTCATTTTGTGTTGTGGATTAGTTATTTTGACAGTTAATTATTTTCAAGCAATCCCTTACAGTAAATCCTGCTGAAATGCAGGTGAATATCGCATGCCTACTGTACAGTATATGTCATAATTGATATGTGTGTGCACTGTGCAGACACTATGCGCCACATCGAGAAGAAAAATCCTCCAGTGTAGGGGGGGCCCTTTGGCTGGTGGTGGCCCAGGGGCCCATAATTTCTAAATCCATCTATGATTATATGGGGGGAAGGAGGGGGACAGGGTTTCACCTGACAAATATGACCATGTCATCGTTTCTTGTTTCTCCATCCCTTCTGACTGTGTCTGCACTGTAGTCTGCACGCATGTAAATACCCAAACTATTCATGCATGAGTCTCTCTCCCACGCGTGCTCACTGCTCGTTCGCCCACACACACACACATGCGCTGTCTCTCTCCGTCTCTCAGATGTGCAGAAGTCTAGGCAGAGGGACCTTTTAGCTCCATGTCTTCATGACGTGTTAACCCCCGAGGCTGAGGAGCCGTGCTGTGTTTAAACTTCGCTCTGAAATCCAGAGTGCAGCAGAACAGCATAACTGACGTGCAGCTGTGCAGCGAGGAGGAAGGTCCCAACAGGCTCTCTGACCTGGCACCCAACCTGCTTATGTGGCAGAAATCACACACGCACGCACGCACGCACGCATGCACGCATGCACGCACAGACATACACACACACACACACACACACACACACACACACACACACACACACACACACACATGCATGCGCACTTGTCTCACCGGCTTATGTATGCACTATGCATGCTGGCATGGACAAATATTACACACACACACATACTGTACATGCCACATGTATGTATGCCCTAGGCACACTCGCATAGACAAACACACACGCATGCATGCACGTGTGCGCGCACACACACAGACAAAACCCACTGACACTGACATTTAAAAACAAGCAGAATTAACTTGTGTATTTGTGTGTTTTGCACATGCATGTGCTTGCGTGCTGTTTTGTTTGCTCTCATAGCATTGTAGTGATTCCTTGCAATAACCACGGCAAGAAGGAGCCAACAACAGCCAAACCTCAGGCCAACTCTTAGCAGAATGCTCATCCATTTCCAAGTACAACTGAATGGGTTTTTGATCTGTCATATGCAACACACTGTATATGAGTAGCGATCCAGCTTTTACGTTTTTGATTTTGGCCGCCTTCGTGGTGTGAGTTTGAGTGTAAACCTTTTTTGTGTGTGTAAACTATTTTTTTTTTTTCAAACAAGGTTCATGACAAAAGATATGCAGGATCTACTGAATGTGAAGAGGGAGAAACTCATACTGTGACACACACACACACACACACACACACACACACACACACACACACACACACACACACACACACACACACACACACACACACACACACACACACACACACACACATGCAGTAGATCTTTTGTGTCCAGATGTAATTTCCTGTGGTCTACCGTCTAGCTATAGTAAATAATACTATACTAATAGTGTTTTATACCAGAATACATAAGCAGCAAAATGCCTTCTCTAGTATTAACAAGCTAAAGCAGGAACATTGTTTGGAAAAATAATAATAATACATTTGTCAGTTGTTGTCAATATGGAGCCAAATACCTCATGAATAGATCTGATGTTTCTTTCTCCAAATCCTCACCTAATCCATGGTGGTTTAACATCAGGTCTGACATAGGCCTGGGAGAACAGTTTCATTTACACTGGGAGCAGTTCAACTATGTGTGGTGATAAGCAGTGTTAAGGCAGGACCTGAAGCTGTCATTTGATTGGAAGGCCAAACGATCGTCCATATATGGTCACCAGGTGTAGCGACTCTTCCGGGTCTAACTCTGAGAGTGTGCAAATATAACCAATTGGACCCTTTAGATCCTTTTGGTTGCCATTTATACACTCTGAGAGTTAAACCATACCAAACTGGGAGCCTTTGAAATGACAAAAGTTTGATACTCGCTTGTTGAGGAGAAATTGATTCCGCCTGAGGCCTATGGGTCACAGTTGGCCAAATAAGGCTCCAATTTGGATATGTCTTGGGAGGGATTACTCCCGATCACCAGTGTTTACCCTATAGGTGTCTATGAAACCGAGTGTTCTGATGCTGTGGGTCATGGAAGCCTAGAGAGGTCTTGGTCTTCTAGCTTTTCACTGCGGATTAGTCAGAGCAGAGGTGTTAAAAGCTGATTCTGAGAGCTCATCGGATGAGAGGAATTACACTCCTTATATTGCTCAGTCAGATACTGGAGACAGACCCACAGCATTAGGTCCAGTTTGAAGGGTTTGGATTAATCCAATTCCATAACTTGACAGATCAGGGGAAACTATGGGGAAAACCTATGAATCTCCTGGATGTTTGTTTATTTGGGAACATACATGGAATGTAATCAGCTTTCGCAAATGTCCTCTTTCACAATCACATGGAATAGTTTGTATACTTTCAACAGCAGTTTCACAACATCTGGTTTTCAACGCAAAGCTTGACTGATGTTTTTTTTTTGTTTGTTTGTTTTTGTTTTTAAATCCTACAACGATCAACACTTTTCTAATTCATTTCAAGTAATGAATTATGTCCTTGAGTTGGGGCACATGCTTCAAACCAAGGCATGTCAAGTCAAGGCATATTTACTTATCAACTACTTGGACCACAAAAAAGAAAACAAACAAAAAATAGTAAAGGGAATGAATTAATTAGCCTTGAACGTGTGCATGCCTGTCTGTGCCTGTGCGTGTACACATGATCACAGCACACCTAGCGTGGTGCGTGTTGTGCTTGCTTACCTTTTGGTGACCTTTTCTCTGAATTCAAGCTCTCAATCTACAATATAAACAAAGAGAGTTGGCATTTATATAAGCAGGCGTCTTTTTTTTTTTTTTTTTTTTTTTTTTTACAAGATAGAAGCTTCTTTCACACATGCAACTGCAACCTTGATCTTAGACAGTACTTATCTAGACATTAACCGGAGGGGTTGTATGTAAATGTACAACAGATAGAGAGCTGACAGTACAAAGTGTGTACTACTAGCGATTGAGCCCCATGGGCTCAGTGCATGAATAGAGCTGTTCATTGTCTGCTGAATTCACACCAAGCCCGAGTTGATGACATTTGTATTGAAATAGCATAAAACCGGAAGAAAACTGACGAGACACGGAGGTTTGACACCTCGTTTATAATTTGCTTGTCGAGGAGCCAAAGAGCTTGCAGCAAGGACACACAAGTAGATCCTTTGCATGTGTTTTGTTTTGTTCAGAATAAGTAACATATGAATTGAAATCTGTTTAGGTAGTTATTGGATACTTTCAACCATCTCAGGATCAAATCTAAACTCTGGACTATGACACGAGTCAGCACAGCACTCGGGGCTTGTTTACATTTAGGCAAATGTTACTTGACTAAACTGGTAGAGAGATGCAGCAGATGCTGCAATTCCCCATCTGAAAAACAGCAGCTGATGCTGTTTATTAATTGAACATTTTTAGTAGTTGTACGGCGTAGTATGGTGCAGTAGACTACGGATACTATTTTCACGCTGTTCAACACTGTCCCACTCTGCGTTCCCATATCCCTGTCCTGTTTCTCTTTTTTACAAATTGAAAATTCATTATATAAACATTTAAGCATGTGTAATACTAATACGGTTCCAATTGCCATAATGGTGTCTGTCTTTTTTACAGTTTGTTGTGCATTGGGGGGGATCTGGGTGACTGCGTCATCTTGTTCAATTAAAAGAACACAGGCTTATGCATATTTCACATTTTATTTTCACATCACATTATGCTCTGTGGAAGGAAATTAATAAAATATTGTATTTCATTTCATCGTCATAAAAATGATGCCTCCCTTTGTTGTAAATACAGATTACTTACAGTAAATGTGTGCCTCCTAGCTGCGTGCACCATCCCTCGCCTAAATCAAACATATTTTCCGTATATGAGAACGCATAGACAATCTACTGTTGTATAATCTTTGGCACAGATGAATAAAAACGCCACGACATACATGAGTATGTAGGAGCAAAGGACCACAGTGCTGGACGGATGGATCGACCATCCGACATTTCACTAGTGGGGTAAAAAAAGAAATCCTTTTAAATGTGATTCTTCTTGTCCCCTCAGGTGATAAAGGTGACCGGGGAGACAAAGGAACTCCTGGCAAGCTGGGTCCGGAAGGCAGCCGCGGCCCCCATGGACCTGTGGGACCTAAAGGCAGCAAGGGCCCGGCGGGCGCCCCGGGGGACGCCTGCAAGATACCCCGCTCCGCCTTCTCCGTGGGGCGACGCAAGTCCCTGCACAGCGAGGACTACTACCAGGCCATGGTGTTCGACACGGTGTTCGTCAACCTGCACGAGCACTTCAACATGTTCAAGGGAAAGTTCTACTGCTACGTGCCGGGCGTCTACCTGTTCAACATCAACGTGCACACGTGGAACTTCAAGGAGACCTACCTGCACCTGATGCACAACGACAAGGAGCAGGTCATCCTGTACGCCCAGCCCAGCGAGAGGTCCATCATGCAGAGCCAGAGCGTCATGCTCAACCTGGCGCTCAACGACGAGGTCTGGGTGAGGCTGTACAAGCGTGAGAGGGAGAACGCCATCTACAGCGACGACGTGGACGTCTACATCACCTTTAATGGCAACCTGGTGGCGCCCAGCCTCCTGTGAGGACGGAGGACGCCTGTCGCCCCAGCTATTGATCAGCAACTCTGCATCATGGTTAGGTATCGGACAAATACATTCCAACATAGGCGGATTATGGGCCCCTACTGGGACAGCGCCACGCAAAAGGGCCACTCCCAGCTTTTTCTTTCCTTCACGACGTGGTGCATACTGTCTGCACATACGCATAACAATTATGACATATGGGCCTGCGATATTCAGGATTTAAAGCAAGGGGTTGCTTAAAAATAATAAACTGCCAAAAATAACTAATCCAATGAAATGCAAACTGAGGTTGGAGCCATCTTCACGGTCACACTGACGCTCAAGCTCAGTGGCCCCCCTCCTAGCTCAGGGGTCCCTGGGCCCAACAGGCCCATTGGATAATCCTCCCCTGCATTCCAAAATAGTTTTCATCTGAGGTCTGGGTTGTTCCAAGAAAGAGATGAGGTGTTGGAAGTTGGAGTGTTGATGAAACAACAGATTGTCTTCCATCAGGCATGGAGGAGAGGGTGCCTCAGTAATGGGTTCACTTTAATGGGGACTACTTCATCACAAACCATTTGTTACTATATTACTATATTTAATATATTTCCCAACATTAATTCATATTTCTTATATGAATCTTACAGTGTGACACGTTAACCAGTATACCGTATAAAAACATAAAAGGTACTTAAAAGGTGCTAGATAAAATACAGTGGTTATACCCACACCTTTTCTTGTCAAGGACCTCCAAATTGGCGCCCCTGGTACCCCTGATCACTCTTTGGGGAGCACTACGATTCGAGGCTGTATTATAGTGTTGCTAGGGAGAATTCAAACTGCAGAGCAGTTGAGATGATGTAAATAGCTGTATAGTCCACATGTCTTTATGACCGAAACCTCAGCCACTCAACTTTCAATGTTGTGGCAAAGGAAAATGTTGATGCGTGTGTTGTTTTATCTTTACTGCCTTAAAACAATCCTCTACAAATGTGTCGTTATTGTGGATGACTGTGTAACTAACTAAAGACAACTTGTGTGGAAAAAGTAAACCACTAGAAAAGTTCTTCAAATGTCACTCCAAACCACTACACCAGAACTGTATTTCAGACCCCCAAATTGTACCCCCCCTCCCCAAGTCTCCCCCTAAAAAGGGGGGGAAATATTGGCTATCTTTCATTGGAAACGAACGACCAAAGCTTGCAGAAGCAGTGGGTGCATCTGTTGTATGCCAATGCCATCTGCTTGGCCATATCGCTCCTATTAGTTGTGTTGCCATCCTCAGGGAAGCTTGCTAGAGGAAAACACTGTGGTGCCGCTGTAAATACTTTAAGCCACATGGTCAGATCTAAACACATCCCAGGGGAAAGTAAAGCGGGGCGTCAGAACACTTCCCCCGAATTGGATGCTGTCAGCTACCTGCTGTGGCTCACTAGCAGAACACTCGTCTCAGTCTGCTCTCAGGACTTTATACAAGCTCACAAACCTGAACTGGGTTCCAGTCAGTTCCATGCTCATTAAAAACTGTGAGGCGACTCTAGCATTTAACCACATGGCTTCACACAGTCAGGAGCAGTTATCAGCCTGTTGTAGTTAAATTCCCTTACAAGGCATCCAGCCAGTTGATGCCATTACAGCTACCGGTAATCCTATGGACATAAACAATTGAGAAGCTGAAATTGCCTTCCCGTTTTTACCACTGTTGTGTGCAAAATACTGGCAAATAAAACAAATGGGGGGGGGCATCACAGGGATTCCTGCAAAGCAAAGCAACTCAATTCCCAGAGCCATATTGTTCTGTTCCCACAATAATGACACAGGTCGGGGAATGCAATTTTATGTACTTCTGTGTCGATCCAATTCATTGCTTTCACTTAACGCCACAGACCTGGTTGATTGGTTCATCATTGGTCATTGGAACCTTTTTCCCCCTCATTTAAAGGATCCATTCCAAAGTTATTGTGTGGAAAATCTCTGCTACTGCTTTCCTTTAAAGAAAGAGATGGAGGTGTAGAGTATGTTGCTGGTGGAAAGGTTATGGCGTGTAACTGTGTATTATGAGGCAGTAAATGACAGGTTACAGAGGTTTATTTAGGGAAGGAGGCAGAAAGGTTGAAGGTTGGAAGGACATTTCCTTCTACGATCTCTCTGACGCATGACTCTCTTTCCCTGCGTCTCACTCATGTTTTCGTTTTTTTTTCTTTGCTTCTCTTTCGTTCCCTCTCTCTCTCTCTCTCTCTCCCTCTCATTCTCTATAATCTCTCTCCTCTCTCGCTATACCTCTCCCTCCTCAGCCTTTCCTCCCCTCTGGCTGTTATTCTTCAGATCAGAAACAGGATGCATGGCCATGCCGGGTCGGTTCATTCCTAATTACAACCAGATGACCTCTGACCACACACATCTGTCAAAAAGAGTGAAAGGGGAGGCAGAGGCAGGAGTGGCGATGGAGCAAAATAGAGAAAATGATTGTGCAGAGGAGAGAGGGTGACCGTTGGATGTACAGAGAGAGAAATATTCTATATCGGCCAGAATGTCTGCATTACAAGATTACAACTGTAAGCTTGTACTACTGTAGATAATATAGCCTATGAAAACAAAATGTTGAAACATTACAGGGTTCCTGCCTTACCAGAGATAATACCAAAACAAGAATATACAGTAGCCTACATCTTATAATACACCCGATAGCTGTTCCACTTTTTGAACTCTTTCTGGTGTACATGCCTCCAGTACTTCTCCTGCAGTAAATTCTATTCTAAAAACGAAAGCACGGCGATATAAATCTGCAGAATCTACAGTTTCTAGACCCACAGTCTACTTTTGCTGTATAAACACAACCAGGAAGCCGAACTGAAAAGAAGAAAACTGCACTTGGATTGAGCCTCTCTAAAGTAAACAACATCATTTCCAAGCATTTTTGAATTATACCCCCTTCTGGACAGTGTTTATATTAACACCGGTTAGAGTTACTGTGTATGGGGGTGTGCATGCTATGCTCGTGCACATGTGTGATCCTGGTATTGTTTGAGGTTGGCAGGGAGGCTACAGGCAGGGTCATTTTGGTGCTTTCACCCAAGTCTTAAGGTGAGCAATGCTTTTCTGGCAAGCTGGACAACATCACAGATTTTACCACTGTTGATAATTTGTTGCCAGTTTAAACACACACGCACAGTCGCACACAACCACATAAACATGCACACTAGGGGCCTGTAGAGACAGAGAGCAGCATAAGGAGAAACACAGTATCTTAGTACAGTATCTTCTACCCACAGCGCTGTAAAATATAGATTCAATTCATCCACTCAGTGATGGAGGTAGTGGCAACCAGGCAGGCTTTTGGGGGATGGGACATTACATTTCTTTCTGTCTTCAGCACCTATAGCCAACTATACTTTGTCGTATGATAAGTCTGCAATACAACTCATAGTGAGCGTTTACATTTTCACTATTTAAAAAAAAAAAAAGGAAATTAATGAATTTCATTCAGTCTGATCCAGGAGCAGAAATAAAACCTAAAATAAATAAATCCTCACTGATTAATTAATGATAGCAGAGGCATGGGTTCCCCCCATCCCTCCCCCCAGCAAATCGAACCCTGCAGGCAACTTAATGCAAGAGGTCAGTTTAGGGGTCCAGTGGCATGCTCAAGGACAGATCTACACAAAACCCAAGCCAAATCTTCCAGTTCCCACAGACTCATGTACTACCCGTTGAGGCCCTGCTGTAACCTCAGTGTGCTTGTGGTGTGTATGCGGTTGTGGATTTATGTGTAGAGGTACAGTCCTGACAGAAAATAAAAAAGTGCAATGGGTGATGTTACGAACAAGTGTGCATGAGCATGCATGCATGCACACAAGTGTAGAATTACATGTTCAGTTATGTTATCGGCAATGCTTGGCAATATGCAGCCACTGTAACCAACAGCATGTGGACCTCTCCGCCGAACTATCAATCATCCAGGAAAACGCTTCTGGCATTGCCTCCAGGCTGTCTCGATAACACAATGTCCAAGGTTGGAAAGTCATCTGTGACTGTCTACACTACAGTAACTGTAATCTGTTGCAAATTACATAATACCTTCCTGTAATCTGTCAGACAATGGGGGGAACAAAGATTCTGCTCTGACTTGAAAGTGAATTCACATAAGAACTGTCATTTGCTTATCAGCCGATTAGGAATTTGAACTGCATAGGAAAACCTCATAAAATACATTTCCGGAACCATTTGTTTGGCTGTACTGTACAGTTAATGGTACTACAAAGTGCTGTTAATTTCTATTAAAATGGTGCTTTAACATTTCACACAGATATAAAAACAAATTTGTACATACATTTTGTTAAAATGGTAGCGCATATTTGTAAAAATAATGCAATAAAGGTGCTTTATTTCATTCATCAGTGTGTAGTTTTGAACATTTTGTTGTAAATCTTTATCCCACTCACAATATTATGTTAAGTTATTTTCAGTTAACCTAAAGTCATTTGAAACATTTACTCTGTAAGTGTGAGTGGGGTTTAAATTATAAATATTTAATCAATGAAAAGAGCTTTTGCCCAACAATGGGAGATCTACAACCAAGTTGTGAACTTGAAGTCAAAAATATTTTCAGTCTGCAACACGGCAGATGAAAGAGCCAAGTATAACTCAGGCAGTTCCATCCTGGGTAGCAGTGCATGAAGACAGGACACTGCCCTGCCTTACTCAAGTATCTATCCATCAGAGGCCAATATGAGCACTTTGTTCTGAGAGAGAGAAGACCCGTCCATGAGGACATACTGTAGATGGGAATTTTCTCTTTTCTTTATCCAGGCTCTGGGTGAGCTAGAACAAACGTTTGACTCCTAAAAACTCCCTTATCTGAACCCTGCACACTGGTTTGTAGAGCTGTTTGTATCTAAAGACATGTTACGCATGTGCGCTCTGTGTGTGTGTGTGTGTGTGTGTGTGTGTGTGTGTGTGTGTGTGTGTGTGTGTGTGTGTGTGTGTGTGTGTGTGTGTGTGTGTGTGTGTGTGTGTGTGTGTGTGTGTGCGTGTGCGTGTGCGTGTGTGTGCGCACACACACACACACACACACACCGGGTATTGGCCATCACACTAATTATATGTATATCAATATCAGCCCACATTTCTCAACGGCACTTCTCTAGACGCAAGGCATTTGCTGTTGCCCTTAATCCAACCTCATAAAAGCTGGGTGATAATTATTTAGTTTGGCACATACTTACAGACTTATTTATTCATGAAGACTATTAGAAAATAGCATTTCATATCATTGCATCAATAGATTAACAGGCAAATTAGTCATAATAGTCCTGTTGGGATTTCCCCAGTGTGAAAGAGAGCTCTGCAAACAGCCTGCCTCGCCATTACACACAAAAAAATGTCAACATTATCTCCTACCCTAATTTTAGTTTTCTCTTACCGGACATTGTACATTTTTGCTCACTTATTTAATGTCACAGTAATGTACCAGTGGTTTAAGGTTTACGGGTGTAATATTTTTCACATACATTTGATTTGTAGTTAACTCTAAAGTTGGGCCTATTTCGCTGGGCCTCTTCCAATGTGGCTTATGAGTTACATTAAGTTGCTGCATTTCTAACATCAAATGTAGTAACGGCTACAGTTCTTATGGAGTAAAATGTTCATTTAACTCAAATGGCCCCATGTATACAAATGAGTCCAATTAACACTCTGGACTTTATAGTGTACTTGAATGTCCTTTTAGTTTGCCTCACGGACTCTATTATGTTGAGTCAGGTAAATGAGGCGAGGCAGTGGAGTTGAAGTTTCCAGGTCATGTTCTCCTGACCAGCCATTAGTCAGCCAACATGACAGGCATTTAGAACCGCACAACACATGCAGTCCTAATGTCCTGCTTAACATCAGCTGGATGGCGTTAAACATGTAATAGCCTATATACTGTATACAATATTGAATTTGGAAACGAATGCATGAAAATATAACTAGCAAAGCTACTTTTGTGCATTAACTCAAGCAACGTTGTAGAGTCATTGTAGGCCTACTGTCCTGCGTTGTGGTGTTGCTGCATTTACTTGAGCTTGAGTACTCCTTCAACCACTGTGGTTGACGCTCACACAAACGCTCACAAACGCTGACACACGCACACGCACACACGCACACACACACACACACACACACACACACACACACACACACACACACACACACACACACACACACACACACACACAGTCTCCACTTTAACTCAAAATTACAGACAGTCTAGCCACAATGGCCCCACCCAGTGCGTTTCAGGGCAGCAGACTGACGCAGACAGGCAACCATACACAGTACACACACTGACACTGTACATGTATGCACGCATGCTTCCCTCCTTTGTTTGCTGAATGTAGTCTCCCATATGTAATCCATAACCTGCTCACACAACATTGTTCACAACATAGGCCTATACTCTCGCTCAAACACTTAAAATCTATATACATGTATTTGTATACTCTTGTCCCCCATATTCACAATACAATAACAACCCAAAATTGCTGATCGCAGCAACACAAAGTGTTAATTGTCTTAAAGACAAAACATTTTTTTCAGGTGGGTGTCCAATTTATTTCAATTAGGAGAGAGTGGTACACCATCAACATAAATTTAATTGTTTATCTTTTGTCTAATTTTGTGTTATCACTTCCAATGTTTTCTAAAATCCTCAATCTGATTTCTGTCCCAAGTGTATAAATGGCTAACCTAAAATGCATTTGAAGAGACAAGGAGACTCATGTTATTGAACAAATCTGAATACTATCAGAATAAAGAGCTTGGGGTGTATGTGCCCACCATGGTGACAGTGGAGAGTGTTGGGCAGTAGGAGTGGGACAAAACTACAGGTGATCCAGGACTAGTGACAGCATACAGAAATGTCTGGGAAGAGGAAGCAACTGGCAAAATGACTACATTGTGAAGAAATAGGTCTAAAATGCAAAAAAAGAAAGAAAAGGGGTAACAAAAAGACAACAACAGCAAGTTATTTTCACTTATGAAAGAAAATCACTTCTCTGACTCCGGAGACGTCACTGCATGCTACCTACTGTATATGCAATTGGAACGGCCAACTGCAATATTGTTACATGTTTGTATGTACAAAGAGTACACATAAAGATGTGACATTATAAACATTAATTTGGCTCCTCCAACACCCCATCATCAGGGGTCTTGGGGGGGGGGGTATATTCCTTATACCGTATACTGCATATAATGTGCAGTTCATTTTAATTCTGAGTGTAGGCCTACATATTGAGCCAAATGGACCCCAGTTACAGACCCATTGTATGTTTTGTTTTGTGCAATGTGAATAATGTTGATACAACCTTTGCAGTATACCGGTACGTCCTTTGTTCTAAAATGCTGCCCAGTATTTTTATATTGGGAGAAAAAGAAGGACCTTTGGGTGGGTTCTGGATCCACCCCTATAGATCTAGCCCTGCAGGTCTCCTGTGTGGAAAGCCAAAACGTTATCCTCTAGGCCAGGAGTGAAGATTGGAATTCCCCTTCGGTCATTGGGCTTTTCGGTCATCAGACAGATGCCTCTGAGCCACTACTGCTGCACTCACCCTCTTTTGACCTCCCCCAGCAGGAACCCCTGGCACCATTAACGCCTGGGAATCGAACCAAGGTCTGTGTTGTTCGAGTCTGCCCTCTCCACAACAAAGTTAAAAAGGGGAGCTGTTTCCAATTCAAGTCCTTTCCATCTGTCCACGATTTGGACGGAGAAAGTGGTTGATATTGCTATGTTTTCATCCTGTCTCGATTATTGCAACTCACTGGACAGAGCCCTTCTGCCGCTTATTATTTTGTTAATGTCTTTCTAAATGCTTTGGTGGTAGGTCCTATATATTATTGTATTATTCGTCTACATAAAAATGTATAACATGATTAAACTACCGTAATGCTCTTTGCAGTGTTGGTACTGACAGCAAGTTATATGTCCTCAGTCAGCAATTTTGTGTGGACTGACCTATAGGCCTACATATGGCTTAAGTGTTCACTGCTTGGAGGACACATAGAGATACATTGTCCAGTTATTCACTTTAATCATGTAAAATAAGTTAACAGCATGCTCCAGGAGAGATGCTGTCAGAACAGGAGCACATACAGTACTGTACAACACACCTTGCTGATTCACCACTATACTCCCGACCACAACCAGGACTCTTCAGCCCGGTAACACCTGTTTTCCACTGAAAGCAGGTGTTGCCAAGGTTACTGTTCACAACTGTGATCACAACTGTGATCACAAAACTAATATAATTTTATTTAGCTGATTTTATGAACCAGTCTGCTCCCGGAGGCGTTTGTCTGTACAGTACGTTTACTTACAATAGTAGGCTTTGAGCAAAGCCTACTAAGTGAGCTTGGAATTATGATATTCTACTCGTGTTTAACATAGACTTGCTCTCTTCTATATGTAGTCTATAATTAGACTGAAAAAAGACCCGTTATTTGCAAGGTAATGTCATACAGAGGTCATTGTCAGTCTGTTTAGTAAGGAGTATTAATGGCCGAGTTCCATGGAGTAGGAGAGAGCTGTCTGGCAGTGTGATGATGTCATATACCGTAACAAGAGCAGTGGAAGGAGTGCTTGGATCTCTTACTTTAACCACTTAAACTCCAGCATCTGTACTGTGTGGAAAACAGCAGATCAACAAGCTCACCAAGTGTTGCAATGAGCTTGCCGGATATCTTCAGCGAAATTAAGAAATACAGTTTTACGAGGAACAGCCCTGTGTTCGATTCCCACCAGGGACTCTGTGGGTACTGGCGGCGTGTCTCCTCTTCCATGTCATCAGTGCCCATACCTGAGGTGAGGTTGGTGAAAAGGCAATTCTGTATGGAGTTTGCATGTTTTCCCTATGTCCCATCTAGGTGTAACCTCACAAAAAGTGTCTACACTGCCTCCCCCTGGCCATCCGTGGCACCTGATGGAGGTGACAGGAGCTGGTTGGAATAACATGTTCCTTCCATGTACCACTGAAACTCCCCCCTGTCAGGTGAAAAGAAGGCGTCCTAACTCAGTCCTCATGCATTGAAAGAAGCATTAGGCCAGGCCGCTGCCTCCACTATCTGTTGTGGAGTGAGACTCAAAAAACTCAAATATGTGATTACTCAATTAATTTCCACCACTGTGTAACAGATGAGTGTGTTGACACAGCTGAAATGAAGCTCTTGAGTTAATTGACTCATACTTCACCACATGAGCCATATAGCACCACTATTTTTGGGGGAATGAACAGTGAGCCGGTTTAAGTGAGCATATGGGCTATTGAGGCTATTGTCGTCATCTACAAGCTCACAGGCTGCAGCAGTAAGCTTGCACTTGTACCTGGCATAAAACATTTTCAGATGGAATTCTGTGCAGGTCAAATAGATATCAATGTAAGGGTCCTTGACATGAAAAGGTTTTAGAACCACATCCCTATAGCAGGGACTCTATAGTCTTTGAAGTATTCCGTGTTGAAGTGGCTAAAAGTCAGCATGGTTGAGTCAATGATTGTTGGATCTAGGGTTGAATCAAATAAAACAAATTAACTCTGCTTTTCCTCCAACAAGTGTTGAAAGCAGTTGCAGTGTGACCTACTATTACTAATGGTCTGACTCACCCAGCCAACAGCGCTTTTATAGTCTCCATATTTTCAGGGGGTTAGCTGCCTGCATATATTGTACGTTGTGAAGATGGGAATAAAATGTCCTGTTTGATTCACAACAGCACCTCCCACCAATTGCATACAAGATATTACAATATTATTCTGAACTGAATGCAAACCACTGGTGCTGGTTTTATACTGTAACCACCTTCTTGGTGTCAGCTATAGATCAAAGCTATTATCTAAATACAATGAAGCTGTTTTCTCAGTGCTGTGATTAATTATAGTTCTTTATTTACAAAGAGTGGCGTAGGTTGAATCAAGTATGAGACCAAAAAGTTCCCTTCAAGCCATAGTAATATGACTATGATACTTTATATACCATGTCCACAATTTGTAGTCTCTAAAGTGTGGCTTAAGTGAGTTTAACAATAACATAACAGGGAGGTGTGTGTGTGTGTGTGTGTGTGTGTGTGTGTGTGTGTGTGTGTGTGTGTGTGTGTGTGTGTGTGTGTGTGTGTGCGCGTGTGTGTGTGTGTGCGTGCATGCGTGCGCGCATGTGGGTGAGTGCTTGTGCAATACAATTCTCAAGTGTAGGCTTTGAGTGTGTATTATTGTTTGGAGAATATAATTATTCATATATTAATATATTTTAAGAACTTTTGTTAGAACGCTGTAGTATGGTCAAGTCAGGCGATATAATTTTACGACAAAACACAAAAAAGTTGCAATCATATGGAGAATAAGGTTTCTGCCCAACAGCAACCATATGTAAGGAGTAAAGACCTATTGTTGTGTGTGTCAGACTCTCCATGAGCCACAATAATAGCCATGTGAAGAATGGGGTCAGTGCGACCGGGCAGGCTCCTGGCTGTTCCACCCTCTGTCCACTGTGTAGCTGACCTGCTACTTACACTAGAAAACCACAGGGACATTTATACACCGTTCTCACACCACCACTGAATGTGCCAGAGAGTGTGGTGTGGTGTTCTGGCCCCAGATGTTACCATTCTCCTTGTGGTTGCCCAAAGATTGAATTCTAACATTCTGGATGCCCCAAATAGACAGACTTACTGATTGGATGTAATGTTATGTCTACAACTGTGCTGGGCTCCAACCCTGTGTCAGAATGCACAATATGCAGACTACTACGCAGTCAACAGTCAGTATTCTCTGTAATTATAACCGATGCTTTAGCTATGATGAGTTAACTGATGGACTAGTAGCTACTACTGCAGTGTATATGGAACCAAAGTGCCATTTGAATTTGTACAACCACAAGGACACAGTCGATGTCTCTTTGGTGCTGAAGATAAGATGATATCCTAGAAACACATCATCATCTTCACTTTGCATTTGAATTAAAGTAACTTGTCACAAGTATAAGAGATGTCAGTACTTTTTCCCAAGTCAGTATGTTTTCCATGTTTTTTTTTTAATCTAAAATTCAAATCTTTAACGAAAGTGTGTGCATAAGAACTATGTGTGAACTAGGGAGTATTAAGGGTATCATGTGGTATCTTGTATAGCATACACAAGAGGAGTAGGCCAGGTATAGACCCCTGTTGGACCCCGGACAATGAGGTACTGTAGAGTTCACGCAAACACACGCATGTTATTGCAGTCTAATAATTATATTACTTTAGCTACAAGCTCACAACATGTGTTGTGATTTCATAGCTTTCTAAATCCATTGGAGGCAAGTTGTCACAAATACTCTGTGGTGCAGGAAATGAGTCACTGTTTCATTTTTATTCTCGAGTCTGGAGGAAGAAAAGAGACAAAGCCTATAGAGGCTATACGGTGTCATACTCTGTATCATCCATCATCAGTTGTGTTTCAGTTGAAGCTTGTTTAATTCTGGGTGCCTGGTGGCTTAGTGGTCCAGGCACATGCCACATGATGGTTTTGAACAACAAGTCCCATTCTTGACAAATTTTGCTGCATGTCTCTCCCCTTCTCTCTCCCTGTTTTCAGTCTTCACTGTAACTATAAATAAAGGTACAAAAGCCAGACAACAAAATCTTTAAAAATAAAACTTGTCGCATCCTTAAGTGTATGATAAACCCAGTAATTCATGTTAACTCTTGACTAGAAAACCTAAGGCACTAAAGGCAGTGATGAACACCTACAGTTAACAATCTAAAATAACTACTACAGTCAATGGTCTAATGTGAATACTTGTTAGAGTGCTAATCAGCAGTAATGTCTGCTACAGTGCTGCCCTCTAGTGGGAACATCAGGCACAGATGATGCAAATCACTGCAATGCAAATTTGCTTCTGAATGCACACACACACACACACACACACACACACACACACACACACACACACACACACACACACACACACACACACACACACACACACACACACACACACACGCACACACGCACGCACGCACGCACGCGCGCGCGCACGCACGCACGCACACACACACACAGACACAAGTCAAAGTGATAAAATTTTAAAATTAATTTATTATATTTCTTTGTCATAGAAGTCATTACTTTTTGTTCATTGTTATAACATACAACCATTCATATAGAGAACAAATTAGCTTTTTTTCTTATTCTTTGTGACCCCGCCGCAGAGGAGAAAACTCTTTTCTTTTTCTTTCAAAAGTATATTCTTTTCTCTCTCCTTTGACCCCTGAAGGAAAAAACTCACTCTCTGCCTCCTCCTCATCCTCCACAAACGTCATTCTCTCTCTCTCTCTCTGTTTGGGATGAATGGATGCAAAGGGTTGGAAAACCTGAACACACTGGCACAATAATGATGAACACAGGCAAAGAGCTGATGAACGCTGGTTGCTGAACAGCAAGCCACTGATCATTACAATCTCCCTCTCCCTCTCTCTCGCTCTCTCACACACGCACACACGCACGCACACGCACACGCACACGCACACGCACACACACACACCATATTATAGACAGACCATCAAACCATTTTGCCATAGCATCACAAAACAATAAACAGGCAAGTATAAAATAAAACCCCAATGAAAACCCTCAACATAATGGTATAAAAAAATAAAAAATAAACTATATTATCATGTACAATCATTATCAGTGCATGGGACCAAAAACAATGGGAGGGCAGGAGTTTGATACAGTATATTTGCTGTACAAAAAAAATGTAACCTTCTTGGAGTAAGTGTACTACCACCGCACAAAGCCTTTCATTTAATAATGTTATTTCTTTATTCTCAGGTTGATAGTGTGTAATGGTGCTTTTCAGACACAGCAACGCAGTGAACAGCGACTTTGAACCTGTTCAATTTTTTTAGCGCACATGTGGCGACTGAACCATGCATGCATCAGACCAACATTTCACCGCTCTTCAAAGACAGAATTATCCCTGCTTGGCCACGGGGAGAGATTGCACTAATGAGCTTCATGGCAGTACTATTTGTCAACCAGCAAGGCAATCCTACCTGACACCAGGATCGATCTACAGTTCTCAATGGAAGAGTTACTTGGGAGACCACCTCCAAAGTCCCAACCACTGCAGATGTACTATTTATACTGTATTGACATATGCACAGATGGCTAAAATGTTCCAGATTGCAGCCTTAAGGTTTTGTGTTGGCAAATGACTGTGACTGCAGGTTGCCTGGGCAGAGGGAACTATAAATTGTGTTTTGTGTTATAAATTGTGAGGCAACTTTAAGTGTACACTGTGCACACTGTATACACTTAAATTGTGTACACACTACACAGTGTACAAAAAGCCATTCCAATTGATGGACATGAACTGCAGACTTGTTTGAGATTGCTCTTTTGGTTAATTTGTTGAGGAAATGCTGCTGTATGCTCTCCCTGTCAACAGTATCCGTGAAGACGATTTCTACCTCAGAGAATTGCACTTCACACGGTTAGCCATTTTTGAGGAGCGACAGTCAGACGACTGTAATTTACACATCAGGATTTAATTATAACAGGGGGTCGACTATAAACAAACACCTGCATTTGGGGGGAAATGGTACCCCAGACAACCTTCTGTACCTGTATGTACAATTATTTAGTCCGCTATACACACATTTTTAAGGGTCTTTTAGGATAAATTACGTGAGGACTAGAAGGCTATATCTGGCAACCCGACAACAGCATTAGATGGCAGTGAACCTGGCAACCGGCCCTGCTGGTTAATTGGCTGCAGACAGCACTCGACTGCCTTGAGGACATGGCACTGGGTGGCAGTTCTATACCTAGTGCCAGTCAGCTGCCAAGGCCAGTGATTAAATTGCCTGCTCCTGTTTAAAGGCAGTGGTTTTCAGCCAATTTGATACCAGGTCCCACTATTTATTCAGCATTTGAGCCATGGACCACCATTTGATGACATTTAACCCCCTCAGCCCCCAAATAAAGAATGTTGTCGTTATCCACCATTCCATGCTGTATTTAGGAGAGATAACAGGCAAACATTGACCAAAATTAACAATTTTCTACATTCTCCAATTGTGTACACTTCTACGTACATAATGTAACTCTTGAAACGGTTAAATGAAACCAAATGGACCCGTGGAGGTCCATTTCATTTCATGTCACGCTCTCAATAGTTAAGCGTTCATTTGGTTAACAATGCTCCATCATTTAGCTGGGGACCACCTAGAACCCTCTCATGGACCACTGGTTGTAAACCACTGGAGTCTATGGGAAAGATGGCCAGAGGACAAATGAATGCAGCATACAGTATAACAAAGCTGGGCTGTCCCTGATATAATCTATGGTTGTACCAGATGCTCTGCCTGTCTGTGGAGAGAGGGAGAACAGGACGCCTCCTAGTGGCCATCATGTGACATTACAGGATAACTTGTGGTGAGGATCAGGTGGTACTGTGCATTGCCAGACTGTATGGAATGACTCATTCAGGACGGGAAAGCCTTTTGGCGTTTTACACCTAATGTTATTGAAACATAGCAGATCAAGGTTGTAGATCGGTTCATTTGGAAAAATTGTGAAAATGCGGTTTGAATACACCTTTTTTTTAACTCAAATCTTTGCTTCTGGGGGGTCCCCAGACTCCCTGGAACAACATATTTCCAGATGGGGATCGGTGGCCAATTACATATAATTTTGGGGTTCTTTGACATGAAATACTTTGTAAACCACTGACATAGAAACACACATTTTTGTTTTTTTTTTTTTTAGAAAGGTTTTGTAGAATGTGGCCTCAGTCCTAAACAAGGTTTTAAACAGGAGTAGTGTCCACTCAACAGCAGTGGTTAGCCATGATATACTCAACCCAGTAGACGTTGGCCAGCAGTCAATCAGGTCAGCATTTTGTTTCAAAATCAGACAACCACCGTCTAATAACAAAGTGACATGTTCTTACAAAATGATTGATAGGGGAAAAAACAAAACAAAAAGACATTTCCCATTTAGTTGAGACATTAGCGTATGACACTGTAATCCCCCAAAGTACAGTTAGTATTTTGGAAATCTGTTTTAGGATAAAAAACAGGTCAGAGACCTCAGCATGATCAGTCGTTTTACGTAGGCTACATTTTAATGCGCTTGGAGACACACTGGGCTGCGTACTGTACTGTATGTAATGGTTTGACAACCCTGCAGGTCTTTTAGTGTTCTAGATTCAAAGTGAGAAGCCGATAAGATTGTCAGTGACACCATGGTCTGTGTTCTGGATCTCTTTGGGTTCTGGTGAGCCTGCTTTGAGAAGTAACCCCAATAAAAGCCCAGTGACTGACTCTATAGTCTATACCATTAGAAGCACAAGATGACCCAGGCGATAGCATATAAACAATAAACCAAAACCTTTCAAAAAGAAAACTTTAAAACCCTGTTTAGCATACAAGTAGCACTGTCTGGCTAGCTAACAGTTGTGTTATCAACACAAACAGACCAACAAACAAAAAAACAACAACCACATATACATAATGAAAACATATAAAAGGAACCAAAACTAAGTCACAAAACCACATCTCTCAATATAAGGTGCAATTCAGAGTTTCACAGACAGGACAGCCATCTGCAATTCAGCATGCAACTCAAATAAAAAAAGCTCTTTTGAAAACAGATAATAGTCTATTTTCTCTCTTCTTCTTTTGACATCTTTGAACATTTTGCAGAAAGGAATGAAGGATATCATATAATAAATAGGAAAGGAGAAATAAAACATAAAATAAAATAAAGGCCACACCAGCACCACTTTGGTACCAGACAGATCATGTTGAGCAAATAAATGGCAGAGAGGAGAGAGGTTTCTGGTTTTCCTGGGTTCCTCCTGGTCCAGAACTCTGGCCTAAACCGGTTCGGAGTGGCTGAGTGAGGACAAAATGGGTTCTGAAACACAATGGTGAGCCTTCATGGCTATCGCATAACGGCTTGGGCACGGAACAAAGCAGCTACAGTAGTCTGAATGTTAGACTGGCAGAGGACAGAGCCACAATCAGGCCACAGTAAAAAAAAAAAAAAAACAGAGGCCACACTGTGTGTCTCTGTGTGTGGTATGTGTGTGCGCATCAGCATTTGTATACATGCGAGTTGTGTCTGAATGTGTGATCGTGTGCGTGTTTGTGCGTCTGCATGTGCATGCGTGGAAGCTTGCGCCAAATGTTGAGCCTGTGTCAAACCCTCAAAACAAAAACGACGCCATAAAAAACAATAAGTGGCAATTTCATACTGTTATAAGGTCACTGGAAAAATACAACTGTGTCCAAAGGACTGGCATTGTGGAATGGTTACTCCAAACAAAATGGCCACCACATCACCTCCACGGTTCGCCTCAGGACGTAATGTAGGAGGTATATTTCATTTACTGTTAAGTGGTATAGAATGCTATGCTAACAGCAGTAGGCTGAGACAGTGGCAACACACACGCGCACACGCACACGCACGCACACACACGCACACACACACTTAAAAATACATTATCCGCTATCAAGCTGCCAAGTCGATGAAGCAAAAAAAAAAAAAAAAAAAACAGGCTAAAGATGGCTACCTCCTCTCAGACTAACAATACACAAGAAAGTCATATCGACTTCACACACACAGATATAGAACAAGTGCAAAACAAGAAGCAAATGGGTGCAACAGTGTGAATGGCTTGTTGGCTTCTTCGCCGACGAGGTTTGTGATGGCAGGGACGGTGTCAGCTGTTGTTTTGACCAAACAAACTAATTTAAATGTTCCCATCGTCACACACCACCCCCTCACTCAGTCAGTCTCCAGTCTTTCACTCACACTACACTACCACTCTCTATGCACGCAGGCACACACACACGCACACGCGCACACACACACACACACACAGTTCAGCATGTCTGGGCTTTGAGGGACTGTGTTCTGTCCGAGAAGTTGCTGGGGTGAGTGAGCAGTCAATTACAGGCAAGCTAGAGTTACAGGGTGAGACACACACACACACACTGTACATGCTGGGTATACACATACCGCGCACGCACGCACGCACGCACGCACGCACGCACACACGCACACACGCACACACGCACACACGCACACACGCACACACACGCACACACACGCACACACACGCACACACACACACTCACACACACACCTGAACGTAGATCAAATGCCATGAGGTGTGTGTGTGTGTGTGTGTGTGTGTGTGTGTGTGTGTGTGTGTGTGTGTGTGTGTGTGTGTGTGTGTGTGTGTGTGGAAAGACAGAGCGGAGTCCATCTGTCTTCTATGATGCTCCAGTGTGTTTCATCTCTTTGAAGTACAGTGTCACACAGCATATGGTGCTGGACCTCGGCTCTGTCTTTCTCCCTCTGTGACCCCTCGTCTCTCTCTCTCACCCTTTCTCTCTCTCTCTCTCTCTCTCTCTCCCCCTCTCCTCCCATTGCCAACAATCTGTCTTGGCTGAATTCCTAGTGCGTCTTGAGTATTAAGTACACGCACACACACACATGCAATGCACAATTACTACCAGACACATTCATCAGGCAATCATGAGATGTTTACAGAGGAGGAAGTGAAATTATAGCCCAAGCATCCCAGTGATGTTGATATGGATACAAACATGTCAGCTCCACCTACGATTGGATCGCCTTTCCAGGTTGTTTTTTTGTTTGTTTTTTTCCAGTTTCTACTCACTGGCTCTAAAAAGCGCCACGTTCGATACTTGGATATCATCGACGTAAAAAAAAAAAAAAAAAAACATTGTATGGTACAAATCAGTATCGGTTAAGATAATACCTTTGAGCTGGAAACAATGAGTGGATCCCACAACGCCTCCACATATACTTTGCCTTGAAACGCGAGCCGTGAGGCATAAAGACCAGTATAGAGCAGCGTGATACAAGTGATGCAAATCATGACAGCCACAGGGCCTGGTGTGATCCTTCAGCTTGTAGGATGCATTATGCCACACACATGTGCTCCAAGCACACGTGCGAAATACATCAACTAATGCGAGAAGACCCATTTTCTTCATTCATTTGTACATAATATAGAGAGAAGACAGCCTCTATAGCACAGACAAAGGCAGTGAGCCCCTTAAGCTGTACTGTAAGTCAGTAGCTTTGCATGGAGCGGCACGCCACAAAAGTCCGCCATACAAGCTCACAACGTGCCGCACTGCAACGCGCTCTGAGCCGGTAGATGGGCTATTTCCGTTGCCAGACACCGGCCTGCAACCAAGTATAAATCGGGTTTCATTACCACAGCCTGACAGGGTGGTAAAGGAGAGAGAAGGGAAGAGAAAGACGGGAAAATAGAGACAAGAAGGGGTGGGGGGTTTGGGGGAGGTCAAGCAAGAATGAAATTAAGAAAGAGAGAAAGGAGACCCCTGTAAGTGAACGTGCTGCTCGTCTCCTTTCTGCCCACCCCCTCCATTTCCTGCTTGCCTGCCACTAACGTTTTCTTGGAAAAGATCAATCGGTGGAAGCCACACAGAGCTGGCAGGCTGCCACAGTCGTGCAGGCATGCTGGTCCTGGAGCCAGCCACTCTGCCATCACAATACACACACACTCCAGGGGCAGATGTAACATGTCCCATTTGGGGGGGTAAGAGAACATGTTGGAGGGGCAAGAGAAAATGGTATGGGGGCAGCTTCATCACGAAGGCGATGGCGATGCCATTTTGGGTTACAGGACTTTTATTAGTAAAGCATCAATAATACAATCAGTTGTTGTTGAAGTTGCAACAGACACGCAGCATGCATAAAGCTAAAGGTCTGACTCAGAGAGTTTTCTGTTTTCAATGATGAAATGCTGTTGGTTCAGTGATGACACAGCTGTAGTTAGTTAGTAGCAGTAGCAGTGTTTCAAATCATTTTAAATATAAGCACTTTAATTTGAAATATCTTGGGTTGTTTTGCATGGCATCGTGTTTGGGGGAGCAGACTGGGTATACAGCCCCCCCCCATGCCCATGCCTAGATCCGCCCCTGACACACACACACACACACACACACTAGAGAGGCCTTGAAACATACTGTACACATGCTGAGCATACGGCGCGCATGCACGTGCACACGTCGAGTAGCCTGCACACGCGCGTGCACACGCTCCCTTAAATGGGATGTGTCATTTTCATCATATCCACATGTGTGCGGTCTGAGACAAACTTGCGGCCGATTTTGAACGCGGGGCACACCGCTTTTCATGGCGTGGCTCCTACAGTATGTGATGGTTCTGTGTGTGTGTGTGTGTGTGTGTGTGTGTGTGTGTGTGTGTGTGTGTGTGTGTGTGTGTGTGCTCGTCTCCCAAACCGCCGGGATCGATCGGCGCCAAACTTCGTGTGCAGACCGCCAGCAGAACTAGCAAAGTCAATGATTGTTTTTAAAGATATGTTTATATTGTTTGTGAAATATTTTACTTACGCAATGCGTTGTGAACTTGTGATCTGCTATTTTCAAGGCATTTTGTATGGGAGTTCCCTGGCACAAACTATTTTGTCTGTCAGTGGAGCACTAGCCTGGTCCTTCCTGGTTGATCCTGCCAGTCACATATGCTTGTGTCAAAGATTAAGCCATGCATGTGTAAGTAGTACTGTGCGACACTAAACAGTGACACTACAGTGACACTGAAAAGGCTCAAGGTCAAGGTCATGGTTCGATCCCAGCAGCTCAGCACATCAGTGACATGGTTGGGTGTAACCTACTGACGGCTGATCAAAAGTGTTGCCCTCCACATGAGCACTCTACCATGGGTCTAGTGTATTAAAAAACAGGGATAATCTCCAACACCTTGGCTGACAATAAGCCTCTCCAGCCTAATGCATACTATAAAGTACATTCTGGAGGTAGTAGTGGAGTCTAGACCAGAGAGCCTGTAATTGAAAAACGACCCTCTAAACACAGTTAGTGGAGTGGATTGATGAAATTCCCATCCACCATGTATTGGGCAGAGCTCCATACAGCAACATGAAGAAATACTGTACTTGACTGTTACAACTACAGCGAGAGAGTATAAAATAGTAAAAAAAAAAAAAAAAAAAAAAAAAAAAAAAAAAAACTCACCTTTGAAATAACAAATCCCTGTAAAACCCCTGTTCACATCTGTGGCCGTGAATACTGAATTATTCTGTCAGTAACACTGGGACAGTCCACAACATAGAAAATGGACACAGGCTTAGGAGGTTTAACTGGAGACCACAGGTTCAAACCCTGCACCAACCAGCACAAGTGTATAACCAATACTTGTTGGGGCCAAAAGCATAGTAGAATTTGAGAAATAGACAGGCGAAGATGAATTTCCTGGTCCTCACAAGGAAAAGGATTGCATTGTGATAAAAAAAAAAAAAAAAAAATGCCTGTGAGCCCCTGGGGCCAAAAAAACCCTAGTTTTAGTTTGGGCTTTGGGATAAAAGCATTTTGTCTAATCAGGATGAGAGGGGCCTTCTTCCAATCAGGATCGAGTGGGGGTGGGACTTGGTGTATGTGTTGTTGGCATGTTGTACTTCTCCTCAGTGTAGAGTGTGTGTCTGTGTGCATGTGCACATCATGCTACTGGTGGGGACCGGAGGGTTTTCCAAATCACTATACCTTTAAACATTTAGAGGTTTAAGGGATGGGGTTAGAGATGCCGGTGTTTGTGTCGTCTGTGTCTCGCCATCAGCCCTTCAGCTAGTCTAGACATATTCAATCCTTACAGTACGTGCCCAATAAATCCTCATACACATGCACACGCACATGCACACACACACACACAGTGGACAACATTGCCTAAGTGCCCGGAATGTTAAACACGACACTCTTTTCAACCATTGCAATCTGGATTTCACATTAGCCGACTCAAGGCCTTGATATAAATTATATTTCCTTTATTGTATGGGGATAATAAGGTGCCTCTACCTTCTCACAATTAATTCCTTCCTTCCCCGGAACAGAGTTCTTACATGCTGAAAGGGGAGTGAAAACTCAAAGCAATTCAAGGCATTAGCACATGATCCATCTTGTGTTGTAAAAAAAAACATCTCCACAATACAAATGTCACAGCCATAGCGGGATAGCCAGATGTCTATTTTCCATGTAGTGGAAGTTGACAATGTATCAAACAAGCTTGTTCTCTGAGAAGTGGATATCTGCCGCACTCCCTGTTGTTTTTTTGTTTTGTTTTTCTTCTTAATCCAAACACACTGCTTAATGGCTGATAATGAAACCACAACAGTATTCACTGTTCAGTGTGTGTGTGTGTGTGAGCGTATACAAACTGATAGTCTTGATGAAATGAACATAGTGGCCACTATTGTAAACAAGTAAAAATGCTTTACGGTTTTGTCCACTCACAGTTAACAGTCTTGTATTGAGTTGTGCTTGAAATGTACTGTGAATCTCTAAGCTGTTAATACAAATGTATCAAACAAATCAAACAATCAATGCAGCTTAACCCATTTCTACATTCAGCGTTGAATTAGCACTCAGACTTTTATAGTACTTAGTTACTAAGTCAGGCAAATTGTGTTATCTTGGAACATGGCATGTCTCATGACAAAAAACAACTCTTGGCAATAGGGCTACTGGCTGGCGCAGCGCTGTCACTACCCATCTTTCTCTCTCCATTTTCCTGTCAGTCTAGGGTGGCCTAAATATAGGCTAAAAGAAGACATTTAAAAACATCTAAAAAAACAAACAAAATAACCAACTAAATGGCGCAAAACTTGTGCATACTTTGTGTGTGCATGAAGCATTTTTGTTTGTCTTCCCTTGTGGAAAAACAAAAACATTGAATGCACACAGTTTCAACGTTCCTCTTCTCACCAGGGATTCACGCTCTGTAAATTCAATATTTTCGTTTAATATACAAAATGGTAATTGATTTTCTATTCCTGTCTCTCTCCATATTCCATTCCCCGTTCTGTTATCTCCTGACCGCGCCACTGACCTCACAACGTCAGCTTCTCAGGAATTCATCAGGAGAATCGTTGCCATGGTGATACAGTGGTAACAGACCGAGTGAGGTAACTCTGCCTTGGCTTTCAATCGCCAGGCAGACATCCCTTATCTGGCATGACTCGCTCTGTTTGTCTCACGCATGCGTGCACACACACACTGACAGTATTACTGCACTTGTGAGGACCAATATTTTGTCTTTTGAACCCTAAAGCCTTATTTGAACTGTACACCAGTTTTGCACACCCTAAATAGCTGACCTGCAAGATCTCAAACGTGTCACAGCTATTTTTGGGTGTGCACGCTTTACCAGACGTACAGCCTCCTTGCAGCCGGTTAACCCCCCCTGATTACAAGGCTCTCACTGGGGCTTATGTACACACAACACCCTTACCCCTGGGAAACAGAGCCGGCAAGCACTAGTCCACAGATTGAATCTACAAATGGCTGTGTATGAAAACAACAAAATCATCATCTGAGCATGTGTGAGCAGAGGTAAATTGGCACTGATCATTTTACAGTGTAGATTTGGGCTCACAAACAAAACAAGGTTGGCTCTATAATGCACTCATTATACCACTTGTTCAGTGACATTTACCCCCTCTCACAACAAAGGTACAGACCCCTCAGGATCTAGTTGGAGCCCTGCTGGATCCCAGGCCAGACGTTGAGAAACTGTGGGTTACACCCACACTGTAGCAGACAAAAACAATGAGCTTCCAGTTGCAGCTCAACTCTCTGAGGTCTGAGGGACGTTCGCTGTGTGTATAACAATGAGAACATTATGTCAAATGAAGGCTCTTCATCTGACCATTCTAGCATGGAAATCCAGACAATTACACGGCAATTAGATTGTCCTAAGTAGTTTGTGTTGTGAATTCAACAAGGAATGCACTCTGAAATAATTGCCATGTCTTGTGAATTCAACAAGCAATGCACTCTGAAGTAATTGCAAGTGAGAAGATAGCAGTAAGGAGGATGCGACCAACTGGCCAGTTACTGGGAACCAGTCCACTGTCACCAACACCAAGAACTACACTGTTACTGGGAACCAATGCATGGTAATCGATCGAGAGGACGCTCTCACACCTACGTATGTGGACGTACTAAAGAAAGATGCTGGTGCAGAGAGCACAGATGAGCTGGCCAGATGTATGGAGAACCGAGATGACTGGAGACAGCGATGGAGGGATGGTCTGGGGACGACTTAGAGAGAGATGCTGTATTCATCAGCAAATTGACACAATCAGGCCAAAAACATTCTTATCTCTATATTTACTACTTTGTTTTTCTTTGTGGACAACAGTCTTGCACCAAGTACAAGAACTTGTCAATGTGCTATTTTCTTGAATCATTTTGAAAGTGATAGAAGTTAAGTATGTCAGTAGCATTTTATAATGCGATAGAACTTGTGACTAAATAACTACAGTGGATCCATGGGAACACTTTTTGCCTGTGATTTTCTGCAAAGTAACGGTGTTGGACATACAAGGCTTTCACACTCAAAACACACACAAAACAAAGTTTAAAGAAATCTAGCCTTCTTAATTTGCACTAAGCAGCCAGTTCACTACAGGGGCCACGGTTCTTAATGCCCAGCCATAGAAGCTGCCACCACAAACCCTGTTCTTCATGCAGCCAATAAGACAGACCTGACACAGCTGTCAACAGCTTCATGCAGCCTCACCAAGCATGACTTAATAGCTGGGAAGAAGCCATAACAATCCAGGGTGTTTAGGATGCGCACTCTAAACACTCTGACTCAGTGACATAATTATGGGAGAATGCTCCCAGTGTCTTGAAAAGTTTACATTCTTCCTTTAGGTATTTGGCTGATGGTCTCATCCACAGTAGTCTCTCGAGACAGGCTGTTGACTCTGTCAAATTCAAGGAAAAGAGGGAGCCGTTTGTCCTTTACACTTTTGGTGATGGGTTCTCAGATTGCATCCACATTCCCCAGTGACACCCAATGAGCATTTCTGCAGTGTAGAACAGCCCAACTTTGAATACGCGTTGGTTACTGCAGGGATCAAAGCAGTATTTACAGAGAAAACTCTCTCTGGTCTAAACACATAGACTGCAAAGATGTGTATGCTCACCTTGGGGACAGCGCAACCGAGGAACCAATTAGTGCAGTGGTGATAGAACTTCATTGTTTGCATTTCTCTGTAGATTGGTTACTGTTCTTAACAGTATTTTAGCATGCGCCTTTACATGTAAATCCATTTCCAGCTCCATCTGGCTGAGATGGGAGTGAGACAGGGTGTTTATGTAAAGCAGTTTTTTTTCCTTCTTCAGCTGCCAGTAATTTTCAGCGGTGCATTTTCTATGATGAAGATGTGCTCCTGTTCCCAATGTCACACAACACATTTAAGGCCCCATGCCATCCAGCATTGTCTGGCGTAGCGCCCTGAAATAGCAGCATTTTTTGGAGAGGATTGCGGCTCACCAATATCACTTCTCTATGCAAAGCGACACGCCTACAAACGGCAAACAGACTGTAGGCGATCAACTACGCAGCAGTAGGGCTGGGCATGAATATAACAAAACAATATAGCCAATACATGACTCAATCTTTCTCATGAAAGTTAATCAAACTAGCAAAGAATCATGTTTTCTTTTCTCTTTTATATCAAGCTGCCACAAAATAAATTCCAGTAGTTTTTTAATAATCCCCTAAATCAATGTAATAACATCAAATAACCCAGAATTATACTTGGTTGTACAGTGGTGGTTTATAAATCTAGTGAAAATAGATGATTGGCAGGCTCACAAAGTGTCACATCACAATGCATTGTGAACTTGCAGATCTGTATTTTCAGGGAGAAATTTCATAATCTAGGCTACCCTATGGCAAGTGCTCCGCTGCTGGGCCAGAACTTTGGTTCCCTTCCCTTTTTCCCTCGACACCAGATCTCATTGCCAAAATAAGTAGATCTATAAGCTCACAAGGCATTGCAACTATCTAAGAATGTGGCAAAATCACACCATGTGGTTGAATCACAGCAACTGAGGAAGTAAGTGTGCAAAAAGTGTGTGTGGGGGTGTTTAAAAGATAAACTGTGTATATCATTTCAGACATACAGTACTGTATGTGTGTTCTTTCTCTTGTTTGCCTGGTATGGATGGTACATTAACCCAACATGACTATATGTAGTGTAGATAGTGATCTGTGGGCAAAATGAAAGGCATTGCCATGGTAACAACTACTGCCCTGCCCTACAGGCCCCAGAGAGAAAGAGCCAACAAAACAGCCTTTTTTGGCAACAATCACTCTTTTGTTGATGAATAGGAAAATGATGTAAAAATACAACTGTGTGCGTGCTTGCGCGCACGTGTGTGTGTGTGAGAGAGAGAGAGAGAGAGAGAGAGAGAGAGAGAGAGAGAGAGAGAGAGAGAGAGAGAGAGAGAGAGAGTGTCTCAATGGCTATGCAGTGACATTAACAAGAAACACAGAGACAGCTATTCTCAAACAAAGAGAAAGACAGAGAAAGCAAGAAATGGACAAAGAGCTATAGAACGGAACAAGGAAATCCTAGTAGAATCCTCAGTGTTTATATATCCCTTGTAACCCTAGGACGGTGTAAATCTAACCAAATGGACCCCTCCGCTGAACGGAATGCCTCGTTGACCTCAGCTGAACGCTGCAGCCATTCTATCCTCCCCTGGTGTGACCTCCGCCCACTTCCCTTGTTGTAGCTCCGCCCATCCCATCTATTTCCGGACTTTTATTGCCAAACACTTCTCTCTTCCTTTTGCTTGTGGGAGACAGTGAGAGTTGGGGTGTGGCGTGTGTGCGTGTGTGTGTTAGGGTTAGTTATTGACAGCATATTATTTATTCAGAGCCGTCTGTCACGTGAAACACTGAGGCGCGTGTGCACGCCCACAGTAAGTCAGTTTCTGCGCACTCAGCCACTTCAGCTTCACAGACACCATGGGAGAGCAGAATGAGAGAAGCTCATTTTCATCTGTACTCCGTTTCTCCCTCTCTAGTCATTTCTCCCCTCCCCAGTCTCTCCTACTCCTCTCTCTCTCTCTCCCTCATGCAGGGCTGCTCTGTCCTCCATGCTGTTCCTCCTCTCTTTCATTCTTTCATTCTCTCTCCCCCTTTTCTTCACACCTCTTCATGCAGTCCCTCATCTTCAGTCTTCCCTCTCTCTCTGATCTCATCTCCTCTGTGGCCCGACTGCTCACTCAATTATGTTACAAAGAGAGACCACACACACACACACACGCACGCACACACGCATGCACGCACGGACATACATACACACGTACGCACGTACGCACGCACACAGATGCACGAGGGGATGAGTGTGTGTTGTTTGGGAAGTCACTGTATGTGAAGAGCTGACACATCTCTGTTTAGGCTTTTCCATTTTGGCGTCTGGTTAATGCAAGGATATAATAAATATGATTAATACTCCGCTGGGAAGCATGTATGGCATGGAGTGTGTGTGTGTGTGTGTGTGTGTGTGTGTGTGTGTGTGTGTGTGTGTGTGTGTGTGTGTGTGTGTGTGTGTGTGTGTGTGTGTGTGTGTGTGTGTGTGTGTGTGTGTGTGTGTGTGTGTGTGTGTGTGTGTGATTCTAGAGGAAGTCATAAAATGCAATAAAGTGGCTCGCTCTAGGGAAGATAATCCAATAGGTGAGTGAAATTAGAGCAGGGATGCTGGACGGTCTGCACAAAGTAAACATCGACAGAAACAATACAAAAAAAGGACAATATTTTTGCATCCCGTGTGTTTTTCTTTTCTTCTTTTTTTCCTTTTTCTCCACAGGATTCACCACACCCGCAAAAGATGTCCTTCTTCTTCCTATAATAAAACCCACCACCGTGGCAACGCGTGCTCCACCACCACCACCACCCCCAGACAGCAGGTCTCTCAAACCAGAGCAAAGCGAGATGGGAGGCGGGGGGACGGGGGGACGGGGGGGTGCAATGAAAAAGGGAGACAGTTTTTACCTCTCCCTACTGAGAGAAAAAGGATGTCACAATTAATTGACTCATTTATCCAGTGGTTAGATCCTGTTGAAGTAATCACGGTGGATGCAATCCACAGTTCCCTTTTTAAAATCGAAACGTAACGGTATATTCTTTTTTATCTTCTTTTCTTTGCGAGGGGGACTTTATATTCCTGAAATGTCGGTGTTGCTTGCTACCTGGCCTGGGTGGGAGATCACAAACTGTGCCTCCCACCACCAGCCACCCCCCCTCCCCCCTCCTTACCCCTCGCTGCCCCTGGCCGTGTTTACATAGGGGTTCTCTAGGAGGTAGCTGTACCTGTCGTAGTGCTCCAGCATGTACTTGGGGGCGTACATGTGCTCTTTGGGGTCCGTGGGGGGGTACTCCTGCAGGGAGCCGTCGAACCAGCCGCCCGTCCGGATCAGGTCCCGGATGTAGTTGAGGTCGCGCTTGTCCTCGTAGTCGCCCCAGCGCGGGAAGTCGCCGTTCTGCGCCGACACCAGCTTGAAGTGGATGCCCTCGGGCCGGAAGCACCAGGAGCAGTGCCAGCCGGCGAAGTGGAAGGGGCTGCCCACGGCCCACTGCACCAGGATGTGGCCCGTGTCGTTCTCGTACTTGCGGAAGCCCGGCATGGTGTAGTACTCGCGGCGCCGCAGGCGGATGCCGTCGTTGTCGTAGACGTCGTGGAGCATCCCCGTGGTGCAGCCTGACACCACCTCCAGGGAGCCCAGCTGCTTCCAGAAGAAACCGTACAGAGACTGAGGAGCACAGAGACCAGTTACTGCTTAGCACACAGCCTTCAGCTGGAGCAAGAACAACACATGGTAATACAACAAACACGTAGAGACTATAGTCATTAAGAATCATAACAAGCAAGCAAAGAAACCTAACCTAAATCTAGAAACCTAGCATCAATCTAACACAGTGGTTTTCAACCATTTTGATAACAGGGACCACCATTTATTAAACATTTGAGCCATGGACCACCATTTGATGAGATTTCCCCCCGCAAGGACAGAAAAATATTTATTTTGGTTGTGTTCACAATTCCAACCTGTATTTCACAAACAAAACCGCATAGACTTACTAATTATTCAAAGGATGAATATTTTTAACTTTTGAGAGTGTAAACATGAAACCAAATGTTACATTTTTACGCTCTTAAGAGTTACACCTGGTTCACCAACTTTCCATCATTTACCTGGGGACCACCTGGAACCCTCTCAAGGACCACTGGTGGTCCCCGGACCACTGGTTGAAAACCACTGATCTAACAGTAGAATATCTGTACAGTGAAGATATACACTTAGGTTCACATATCAGAATACTGAAACTGATGTTATTGATTTGCAAACATGTCCTGCTTTAATTACTTCAGTCAATATACAGTATGCAGCTTAATTATGGTGTTAAAATGGTCTTTTTACTTTCCAATAGTATTTGTATTTAGTCCATAAAGTTAACAGGTCTACTGTATAACTAAATAAAAATATTACTTTTCAGGATTCCAATTCAAAAATAGCAAAAGAATATTCAGGATTTCATTTCAAATACAACTTCTCTATAAGCTCAGTTTGAGCTAATAGATCGGCTATCTTTGCTTTCTGCCCCCCGAGAGTTAATGTGTAAATATACTGGCCCTCTGCTTTGTCATTGTACAGATTGACATAAAATGGAGTCTGAGGAGGTGGTGAGATTTCAGACTACAGGCTACAAAAAAAAACAGGGATTGAGTGAGTCTGCTATTTACTGATGGTAATGGGGAGTTCATTCCATAGTTTGGGAGCCAGAAGGGAGAATAGTCATAGACGTGTGGAAACAGAGAGACAGATAGAGAGAGACAGACATGTAGAAATGGAATTAATCATGACTCCGATGGGATGAAAGTCAATGCAGTTCATTTATTGCATCATTTCCCCATCTGCTGTTTTCCTGTGAAAGTGTTAATGAGTGGCATGAGAGCCAGCAGGGAAAGGAATACATTAATACAATAAGGCACCGTTCAATTAATTCATTCATGAGTGCGGTTTGATGCGTCACCAATCCATTTGATGTTTATCACTAAAACCACTCATGCACAATTCATCTGATGTTTATCAGTAAAATCGCTCATGCAGTATATATTACATTTGATATTATGTTTTATACATCCAGATGGCTGTCCACACACACACACACACACACACGCACACACACCTTGCGCATGTGGATGGCGAAGGGCTCCGTCCAGCCGTCGAACAGCTTGAGGAAGAGGAGGCCCTCGCGTGCAGGGATCTCGTCGGCATCATTAATGACGAACACGTCGTCCGGCCTCATGCCCATCACCCTGGCCATGCCGTTGCGTGTCAGATAGGTGCGTAGGTAGTCGTCTGCGATCCAGCCGTCCTGACGGCCGCCCTCTGGGAAGTGGTCCAGGAACACGTAGAGGATCTTGTGGCGCACGTAGTCGTATGTACCGTTGATGAGCAGCTGCAGGAAACTGGGACAACACAAGGCATCGATTCATTGTCATTTCTGCAGGGTTTAGAGCAGTGCTTTTCAACCTTTTCAACACCAGGGCCCACTATTTATTCAGAATTTGAGCCACGGACCACCATTTGATGACATGTTAGCCCCACAGACCCAGAAACTAAAGATTTATTTCGCTTTTGTTCACAATTCCAGGCTGAATTTCGGAGAAAACAAAACAGTCAAACATACAGAGAGTAGACTTGGGATAATTCAGATGATGAATATTTTAACTCTCAAAGAGTTCCATCTGGTTAACCAACTTTCCATCATTTAGCTGGGGACCACTTGGAATCCTGTCAGGGACCACTGGAGGTCCCCGGACCACCTGTTGAAAACAGGTGGTTTAGAGGCTTTAAAGCATATTAAGCGTCTCGTCGTCTTTAAATGTTTCCCAATCATTTGCAAATAAGCAATAAGTATTATACGTATTGCAATAAGGATTAAATGGTTTTTAAATGGTTGATGAAAAAAAAAACACAGAAAAGAAAACGTTGACGCAAGCAAGATGATGCCCTCAGCTGAATAACCCTGAAAGCAAACATAGACCATAAGTCCAGCATTTATTTGTATGTCATTACAAATATTGAACAGTATATTACCAAAATGGATAGTAAGCAGTTTTTATACAGTAGCCTGAGGTGCCAGAAGAGTACTGTGGAGAAATTACAAATAGTAGAGAAAAGGGGGATAACACACAATAGCCTATACTGTATATATACTTGTTTGTGCGGCACATTGTGCACATTATAACAGCAGATGACAATGCGTGAGGCATGCTGCGACTGCCGCGCGACTATATATAAATCAGCGGCGCCTCTCGGTATATCGCTCACCCAACCACCCACGCACACCTAGTTTACATACACATACAATCCCATTATCAACCATACATACATCCCACACACAGCACGTCATATCTACGACTACATGTCAATGTAACCTGCGTTTGCGTGCATAGAAGGAGAATTTGACTGCAACCATCTCTGTGTTCATGCAGTGCCACATGGTGTCATTAAGTATGTCAATCATGCCATCCGAGGATCGTCAATCACCTCTATGGCCATAAACGACACTCGTAGTGCTCCCAAGGCATTTCATGTTGTCTGCTTATCACTGCTGTCATACACGGTTTTTCCAGTGATGACACTTGCAATGCCACGGAGGTATAGGATGTAATATTTGTGAGCTGTAGACACGATAAGAATGTGAACGTTAACAGCCCAATTCTAATTCTAAGAAAGTCAACACAACATCAGTGTCTATGCTCTGAATCTTATTTGTACTTATTTGCGCTGCATGTGGTTTTGGGGAAGGTTGTCCTTCTAATGACAGTTGGACCAATAGTATGTCTAAACTAAAGTCTGTAGCCACAATACATATACCGGTACATACTGTACTGTACAGTGATGCATTATGCATGATTTATACTTGACTGTGTGTGCTGTGCCATCATTAAATAAAGCTCATTGTGTAGATTCAGATTGCCTATGTCTTGGCTATTTTCGTAGTATGAATCCCCCTTGTGTTTATTGGTGGCCACGGGGCTGTGCCACTGGAGCAGAGGTGGATGGAGTGCTTTGCTATCATATCATTTCACATCATATGACTCACCGTAATGGACGCCTCTCTCCGTAGGCGGTGAAGTTGGACTCACACACCAGGAACAGGTCCACGGCCTGGGCCAGCTCGTGGAAGCGGACGTGCAGCAGGTCAAACTCGTGGTTGACGTTGATGGCGTTGATGACCCTCCGCGGCGTCTCCCTGGGCGTCAGCCGCTCCTTGGTGGGCAGGTTGGAGTGGTACACCATGGTGGGCACGCCGCAGTACGGCCCGTGCCAGCCTGGCCGACACACACACTTCACCAGCCGCTTCCCGCCCCGGGACCTGGGCTTAGCTCTGGGGGGAGCGGAGGACGGCTGCTGGACCTCCAGTGGTTTACGCTGCCCAGGGGCCACAGACCTCAACCCCACTCCGGTGGCCGCAGAGCCCAATGCTCTCCCAGGGTCCTCCCTCGGGGTGGCCACCTCCGTCCCCTGCCTGAAGCACAGCGCCCCGGCTTTGGTTCGGACAAAGTAGTGCGTTTTGTCATTCTGAAGCTTGTGAGTTCGGGTGTGGAGGTCTCCCATGGACTCTAGGGGGTCTGGTTTAAGAACCTTTGGGAAAAGCTCCTGCTTCTCTTCTCCCGCTAAAGTCATCTGGGCTGGGGGTTCGGGTCTAGCAGGCTGAGCCGGGTGGCTGGGCATCCACGACTTGAAGTGATCCTCACTCCGATCCTGAAATTAGAGATGAAGATAAAGATTCCATTTGATAACGAAAATATGCAGAGTACAGTGCTTTTGGCCTCAAGTCATTCGACCTTCCCAAACATGGTAAAGCAATGATTAATGGAATCAAAACATCAGAATGTAGCTTATGAGCAACCTGGCTGAAGCCAGTGGACACAGTTAGGGTCAGTTACGGTCATTAGTTTAGATTTTCTGTTTTACACATCATTATAATTTCCTTATTTTGAGGCCTGATTAATGAAGGTAAAGCTTCCAGGTTTTCTTTAGAATATGTATGACACTTATTTACTACGACACTATGGCCATTTTATAATGAGCACAACCTATTATATGAAGATGGGGGATGATGTCCTCTGATGGTGTCCTAGTCTAGAAATAATAATAATGTTTGAGAACATACACAGCAGCACACATTTACAAGCCAGCCGATCATTGTTCTGCTGTGTCACAAGTCCTCCCCAGCTCCCCCTGCTCTATAACCAACAATACATACATTCATATACAGTAACAATACACTACGAGTTGTACAGGTGTACAGTATATCTGAATGAAATTGCACTTTTGCCATTACGCTTCTCCATCAAAAAAATAATAATAATATCCAAAGGCTGACTAAATCTTAGTACTGCAGAAGGTTGTGTCACAACTATATTTTGGCAATAGCACCTCTTCTGTGGAGACACTCATTCAATTGGTTCTTTAGATGATGGGAAAGTGATATATCAGACTGTTGCTCAGTGATATTTGGTTGCTCTGATGAGACATGGGCTCTTCCCTCCGACTACTGAAAACAGATGCTGGCAGGCAGGGTTACTGCCAAAGACAGCCTCCCTAGATCCAGTGTAACAGCCAGTGCCATATGGCTCCAGCGCACACAATCACAGAATGGAAACCCAGTGTAATCCAAATCCACTACGGCAAAGCCGCCCCCCCCCTAAAATGATCCGTTTCACATGCGCCTCTCTCACCTCAGTGGGAACATCCCCACGCCTGGGCTCCTCCGGCTTCTCCCAGGGATGCGGAGGCGCCGGCTCTTCCCTCAGCCTCATCTCCAACCCCGCTCTGCCCACGATTCCTGGCCCCGCTATGACCACGTTGGGCCCCAGTCCCAGGGGCCCTAGACCCCCGCCGGCGGCCGGCGCGCGGGGCTTGGTGTCGGACGGACGGAGCACCGGCGGTGGAGGGGCCTCCTCTGGGGAGACGGGGCTGAGCGGAGTGGCCGTTCCTCCTCTTTCCCTCCAGAAGAAGCCGGTGACCATGATGAAGGACTTGATGTTGGGGTAGGGCGCGGACAGCTCACGCAGCAGTGACACATAGTGGAGGGCCTTGTAGTAGTGCAGGAAGGAGATGACGCACAGGCCCACCGTGCACAGCAAGAACACCCTGTGACGTCGCATTTTCATCCTACAGGACAGAGAGAGAGAGAGAAAGGAGTTCATCAGCCACTTTCAACCCGGTGTACCCATGCCATTATAGGCTAAATGTTCCCAGGGCACCTAGAGCACAACTACAGGAACTATGCCTTGTGTGCTGTGTTCTGTCACATGCTGGAGTGAATTACAAACATGTGCATGCATACAACTATTTCGCAGTAATAATGACTGTTGGAAATAAATTTGAAAACTATTCCAATAATAATTGTCTCACAAAGTAACACAAAGTATAAGTACTGAGCCAAAATGTACTACTTTCAGCTTTAAGAGCATATATGGATTGTTAGGATAATCAATTGTAATTCAGAGCTAAAATGGTAACCCAGGATTTCTGAGTAAATGGTTTGAGTGAATGCACTCCTGAAAAATAAACTGTAACCAAACGGACCCTTAGACCAAAGGCATACAAACAAAGTATATTACCAGTCAACGGAGTCATGTTTCTTTGTTTAATAATGGAGACGTATTCTGGTGGAGAGCATTTTATACGGAAGCCACAGAACAAGCCATGATGAACGAAGGCTCTCCCAACAACTCAAAGGATGTTGAGAATATTTAAGACAATCGTAATCAAAATGAATTGTCGTCATAGTTACACATTGATAGGTAAAACAAAGACAATAAAAGATTATACAGGATGAAACTGGTTCAGAGATCAGCGTGACCTAGTCTAAGTGTCTCCTGAAAAACAGATATCAAGCATTGGTGAAAGAAAACTCAAACAATAACTGCTGCATTAGTAATGATAAACAGGTTACAATCAGAAACAGCTAGGACGTTCTGAAAACAAATAATGTCAAGATGTTCTATATCTGATGAGCAGATGTATTGTACAGACATGGTGGCACGTTTCTCAAAATAGCAGATCTACAAGGTGGTAGCGCGACCCAGTTACAATCCAATGGTATGACATATGTGAAATCATTCACAATAAACCTCAGAAATATGAAAGATTTCTATCAATGACTCATCCAGACATTCCGGTGCAATGACGGGTACTGCTACTTCCTTTTTCTGTTTAAGTTCTTGGGAGTCGAACTTGGACAGTACATGGACGGTAATCGTAGGTCACCATGCAGGTCATTCACTTCAGTTTCGCAACTACTGCTGACATAAAAATAATAATTACAAAAGTAAATAATAACTACACTACTAAATGTGTGTCCAGGGACCGCATACAATTGCTGCAAGGACCACCAGTTGTCCAGTACGACCGGTGAATAAATTCTGCTTTAGAATGAACACAATGTTTCACAAAGTTTCAACAATTCTGTCAACTAAAATTGGAATTATAGCCAGCAACAATAAATATATAATGAATGCTCATTAACCTGCACTTGTAATTAACCATTTTAATACGCTAATATAGCCAGTGTAGACTTCATTATAAGAGAAATAGTAGGGATCAGGGACCACCATTCTCACTAAGAGCAACCTGAGGACCACCACTATTGTGTCCCGTGGGCTAACCAGCCCTGTCACATTGCTTGTGGGACTGTTCCGAAGTAGCTCTACTGTCCTGCATGCCTCAAATCAAAGATATCGGGGAATAATTGAGGCCTACATGGATTTTGCTCAAGCTGTTGAACAAATGAGTGTCTGTGTATCAAACAGAGTCACACATTTTGTAGGTATAGGTAAGTCACTTTTTTAAATGTTTTTTTTTAATGTAATGAATTTTCACTTTTTTGTTCTTGGATATTTTTTTTCACATTCTACTCTTACACAGAATGTTTCAAAGCAAGGGAAAGATGCCATGTGTCAAGGTCAGTACGTACTATATTTATTTATTCACATGGTGCACCTCAGGCCAGGGAACTGGCCAGTGGCTTTAGTCTGATAAACACCTGTGACCCTGATACAGGCAGATTGGAATGACCAGTGGTGGAAAATGTCTCCATTTATTTACCTGAGTAAAAGTATGAATACTGCAATATAGAAATACTGAGAATGTCCCAATGTAAAACTTCAACTGTACAAAAATCTTTTAAATATATATACACGCTGTAGGGCAGCGGTAGGGCTGAAGAGGCTAATGTATGTTTAACTATATGTAAGATTGAAATTAATTGTATGCTTTGTAATACTGTTCAAAACCTAACTAGTAACTACATGTAGTGGATTAAATGTATAGTGAAGTTGAAAATTCTCAAGTAGGCTACAGTACAAGAACCTCAAAATTGCAGTCAAGTACTTAAGTATATTTACACTGCCTATAACCTCACCGATCAGCTGAGGTGGACATATGGTCACTCTGACTGGCACAATGGCTTTCCTCTGGGTCATCTCCAGCCTCGCCTTCAGTCAGCACAGCTTACAGTAAGGGACGCTCCGGCCCTCGTTTGGCCTCTCAGAGCAGAAATGTCCAAAGATATAGTGTTTGCCTGCCATGTTTTATTTATGAATAACACCGCGAGTATGATGGCCTTGACTCATAATTATCTGGGTGGTATATTAAAGGTGATACAGTAGCTTATCACCTAAAACTGGACTATGAATGAGTAGCTTTAAAGTAGCTGTAATGTCACTGTGAAAAACCCACACAACCCTAAACAAAGTGCAAGACATTCACAGCCACGGATGCACACATGAGACACAGACATGGTCAACAGTAGACATGCACACACAACACTTACATTAAGCCCCATTCTTACTAAACAAAAAGACAACTAAATCAAGGTTTTTCTCTTTACTTTACTTTCACCATTCACTCTCTCGGGACAAATGACTGCAACAGTCATTCAGCAGTGATGGAACACCCTGGTAGACAGGCTGGTAGACATGCTAATTTTCACCCATTTTCTCTGGCTCACTGATATGAGACAGCTTCTCCTGCGGAACTAGCATTTGCCCCTAAATATAGATATGTGTGGAAAGTGGAAAGAAATTATTAATGAGCGTAGCGTGTGAATAAAGATAACGAAAGCAGCCTTAATCGAATTTGAAGTAAACGGGAATTCATTTGGGGCAGTTCAAGCTTTTTTCAGATGATCAGAATCCTCTATGATCACCAACAATGGAATGGTAGGAAAATGCCATGTCACCATTAAAAAACCTCACATCAAATAAATGAGGTGGTTGAACATTATAGACTTCACTGGTTTTCATCAACTAAATGAATTCCAGAATATTTCATAAACACATTGAAACATTGTAATGTTGAGAGCTGTTATATTTGCTATTTTCACTATAGAGCCTGGGCAAACTTAAATGAGATAAAATGTTTGGGAACCACAGGCTGTTTCTGTAGAAACTCTACAGGCTCAAATATGGTAAGAACTAAGCTACGATGCTCCGAGCATATATACCATGTCACATATGGACAATGGAAGTATACTGTACAAGTAGAATTTGGAAGACAGGGGAAAAACTGAAGCAAGGTCGGGCAAGGTTTTGTTTGTCTGGGTAGTTCAGTCAGTAGAGCTCTTGCATTTGGACCACAAGTTCATAGGTTCGATCGTGTGCATCACCAACACCAACAAAGTGTAGGCGTATGAGTGCAGCAACAAGTTTTGTGGCAAGTACTGGGAGATGATGGTATTGGTGTGTCACTCCAATCTAACGCATTATAACAGGGACAGACTCCCGTGACGTGTGTTACTAGCTCAGAGAAACATTAACCACTCCTGAACTACTAAAAAACACAATAAAAGGCAATTTTAGTTTTGATGAACCACATGGTCGCCTACTAGTCGCCGTCTAACAAAGTATGGCAGGAGATGATTCAGTTGAGATGTATGAGAGTTTAATACATACATGCTGTAGCCTAATTCTAAGCAGATAAAAGGTCTCATGTACGTATGGTCATGTACCTATGCAGTCAGTCTCATCTTCATATTTTTGAATAAAAGTCCACTTAATCATGCTAGAGCTAGAGTGTAGCTTACCATACTTTTGCTTCATTTTTTATTTGAATCCTAAAAAGTAACAGTTTAGATACACAAGGTTTCCATGCGACAGAGACTTTGAAGCTGAAAGGCTTAATCATTCCCTTGGCAGTGGGAAAAGACTCAATCACCTAATTTAGCCTGGTTTTCCCATTTTGGTATAGGTGGTCATTCTCCCCCAGGAGAGTGGGGGAATGACTTTTACAGTACAGAAGATTGTCAAGGAAATTGAAATGGGACTCGAGGCATATGGTGTGTGTGTGTGTGTGTGTGTGTGTGTGTGTGTGTGTGTGTGTGTGGGGGGGGGGGGGGGGGGGGGGGGGGGGCGCGTGTGTGTGTTATCTGGTTGTCCCAGAGAGAAGCCATATTGCATAGAAAAGGAACCGGGAGAGATGCAGAGGGGTTATATTCCATGATCTTTCATTATTCATCCTGTATAGTGTTGCATGAATAGAGACAGAGGGAGAGATACACCCAGACAGACAGACAGAGAGACAGACAGACAGACAGACAGAGAGAGAGAGAGAGGGAGAGATGGAGAGAGAGAGAGGCGGACAGTGGGATGTGGACAGACAGACAGACAGACAGACAGACAGACAGACAGACAGAGAGAGAGGGTCTGTGTTTGTGTGTGGGGGTAGATAAGATGTAAAAGTGAGGAAAGCAAAATGCAATCATTCCTCATTCTGGGATTAGCATAATCTTCAATAGTACGAGGTGACATTGCCCAATCACAAGCCGTCCCAATCTAATCCTGTTTGTCCCCAATTGTAGACTGGGATCAAATCGTGTTCCGGTCCATTCTAGTGAGAATCGGCACATACATTTTGTTATCTCTGTGCCAATACAATTCACTCGAAAAGCTGGGGCGTCACAGGGGCGCCTATCTACATACCCCTGAAATTCTTCTTCAAATACAGTTGGTGTAATACATTTGGAATGTCCATGTTTTATTCTGCAGCATCTGGTAGCGACTCACTCGGCTACTCGATTCGGAATCCATGTGGAGGAACTAAAACAATGTACTGTACATAGCACCACTGATAATAGGGACTTTAAGCAGACAACGGCGATGACTCTACTGCGGCAACGTAGTAGAGACTACATGCTCGAAACCTGCTTGCCGTAGCAGCCGTTCCTACTACAGCAGAACCTACACGTTAACACAACAACACCTGTTTGGCACATGCCAAACAGGTAGACGCATCACCATGGTAACCCATCGCTGTTGCGGATGGCTGTTTGCTTAACGATTTTGACAGCTACGGCGATTGCGTCATAGCAGCCATACTTCTGGGAAGGGAAGCCGTTCTGAAAATGCGGCAGCTTAAGGTTTCTATTATAGCTGAGGGAGGAATGGACAGTAGTTGGTTTGGAATAGTATCTAGTGTTTCTGTTATGTGAAAAGCCTGGTGAGGCAAGGTTACCCCGACTGTTTTAATCAATTTTCTCCAGGTGATAAATGGCTAATCTTTGCCATTCAGCAGAATTAGTCTTAGTTACACCATTTAGTCAGTTAGTCTTCTGAAAATGTAGTCTTGTAGAGTAATAAGTTGGGGAGCTTAAAAAACGACCTGTGATGAAGCAAGTGTGCGCATGTTCGTTTCGTGCACATGCCTGCCCGCATCTGATTTTAGACGTCTGGTGATCTTTTTATTCATGATGAGCAATTATCGTCCAGTCATCAGGTGAGGGGCACAGATAATGCAGGCGCTTATCACTCCCCGTCTGCAATGCCCTTTAGTCTAGTCTTAGATCACTAAATATTAAAATCTTATTTGCCAAGCGTTCTGCCATATGAGATGCCCAGAATGGGGACACGACGGGGTACAAGAAAACAGGAAAAAAATAAAAATAAAATACAGACCAAATTATATATATATATATATATATATATATATATTATATATATATATATATATATATATATATATATATATATATATATATATATATATATATATATATATATATATATATATATATATATATATATATACAGTATGTACCCCTGCATTTTTTCAAATATTTATTGATAGATCTTCCTGGGAAAACTTTGACGAAATGACACTTCAGTACAATATAAAGTAGCCACTGTACAGCTTGGAAAATGCTGTAAATTTCATTTTTTCATCAAAATAACTGAAACACAGCCATTAATGTCTAAACTGATGGCAACAAAAGTAAGTACACCCTTCAGTGAAAGTGTCCAAATTGGGCCTAAGTCCCAAGTAGACATTTTTCCTCTCCAGTTCCATGTGACTTGTTAATGTTAACACAGTCTCAGGTGTGAGAGGTGAGCAGGTGTGTTAAATTTGGTAATATTGCCCCTACATCTCACAATGGTCACTGGAAGTTCAACATGGCACCTCATGGCAAAAAAGCTCTCTGAGGATCCGAAAAAATGATTGTTGCTCTAGATAACATGGGCCTCGGCTATAAGAACATTGCCACCATCCTGAATTTAAGCTGCAGCACCATGGCCAAGGGCATACAGCAGTTTAAGAGGACAGGATCCACTCAGAACAGGCCTCGCCATGGTTGACCAAAGATGTTGAGTGCACATTCTCAGCATCAAATCCACAGGGAGACATCCGGAAATGGTCATAGAAGTTCTGTAAGCATTGCTACAGAGGTTGGAAGGGTGGGGGGTCACCCTGTCAGTGCTCAGACAATACGCCACATGCTGCATCAACTTGGCCTCAATGTCTGTCATCCGAGAAGAAAGGCTCTTCTCATAATGATGCACAAGAAAGCCCCCAAACAGTTTGCTGAGGACAAGGAGACTAAGCATATGGATTACTGGAACCAAGTCCTGTGGTCTGATGAGGCTAACAAACATTTTGAGGGCTTTCTTGTGCATCATCATGAGAAGAGCCTTTCTTCTGGAATTACAGCCATAGAGGCCAAGTTGATGCAGCATGTGGCGTATTGTCTGAGCACTGACAGGGTGACCCCCCACCCTTCCAACCTCTGTAGCAATGCTTACAGAACTTCTATGACCATTTCCGGATGTCTCCCTGTGGATTTGATGCTGAGAATGTGCACTCAACATCTTTGGTCAACCATGGCGAGGCCTGTTCTGAGTGGATCCTGTCCTCTTAAACTGCTGTATGCCCTTGGCCATGGTGCTGCAGCTTAAATTCAGGATGGTGGCAATGTTCTTATAGCCGAGGCCCATGTTATCTAGAGCAACAATCATTTTTTCGGATCCTCAGAGAGTTTTTTTGCCATGAGGTGCCATGTTGAACTTCCAGTGACCATTGTGAGATGTAGGGGGCGATATTACCAAATTTAACACACCTGCTCACCTCTCACACCTGAGACTGTGTTAACATTAACAAATCACATGGAACTGGGGAGGAAAAACTGTCTACTTGGGCGACTTAGGCCCAATTTAGACACTTTCACTGAAGGGTGTACTTACTTTTGTTGCCATCAGTTTAGACATTAATGGCTGTGTTTCAGTTATTTTGATGAAAAAATGAAATTCACAGTATTTCCCAAGCTGTACAGTGGCTACTTTATATTGTACTGAAGTGTCATTTCGTCAAAGTTTTCCCAGGAATATATATCAATAAATATTTGAAAAAATGCAAGGGGTTGTACTTACTTTTGTGACATACTGTATATATATATATATATATATATATATATATATATATATATATATTATATATATATATATATATATATATATATATATATATATATATATATATATTTATATTAAGGCTGTTGAAAATAGTTAATTAATGGGATTCAATTAATTTTGTTGATTAATCTGATTAAAGATTTTAACGCAATTAACTCATGTGCACACTGACTCAACCCACTGAGCATTTTCTCACTGAAAGAAATGGGTATAGCATGGTTTTACGGAGACATATAGCTGTGTGTCTCCCTGTAACCAGAGCCATAGAGTATAGCTGGAGGATCTACAAGCATTGAGGGCTTGTAGATCAACTATTTTGATAAATATTGTAAAGATAAATGGTTATTTTTTCCCACAGATTCTGTTTCTTTTTTTAAATGTTGGAATCCTGTACAGGAAAACATGCATATTTTGGACATAGTTCGATTGGTGATTAATCATGATTAAATTAATTTTGAAGCTGTGATTAATTTGATTCAAATTTTTAATCATTCAACAGCCCTAATATATATATATATATATATATATATATATATATATATATATATATATATATATATATATATATATATATACACACACACACCGGTATATACACACACAGTATACAGTACATCATCACATTCTGTGCTCAGTCAATAAAGAAATCACATTTGTGGCACAGCACACACAGCTGTGCAAAAACACTAAAAGGCAGATATTGTGACGCATACACCTGCCTTGACTTTTCAGACAAAAAAATCCATCTCCTCCGAGTAGGATTTCCTCCTTTTGCCGGGTGAAGGCAGTGCGGTCAAGAAACAGGGACACTTGGTGCTTACACGGCAAGTTCTATTCTTACATTATAATCTATCTTTTTTGACTCACATCTTCCTTCATCCACCTTAAGCATACAATGGACAGGAAAAAAATAAACCACAGACGAAAGAAAAAAAAAAAAAAAACAAAACAAAACCGAGTGGTGCTCTTATGGTGAAACACTGCCCACTGTTGGTATGCCAAACATAGGGACATAGGGATGGGTGGTGCAGGTAGGTGTGCATAGGGACAGAGCTGGGCCTTGGAGTGGTTGCACCGCTCAATAATTCTGCCACTGCCAGTAATAGCACAGCAATGCATTCATCGCCTGAATCTCAACTACCTTGTTCTGCCCGGGCCACAGGGACCCCACCGCCACTGAAATGACATGAAACCATGGGAAGACAGCGTGTGCAGCCAAAGATATGACAGGAAATCTCTGTGTGTGTGTGTATGTGTATGTGTATGTGTGTGTGTGTGTGTGTCTGTGTCTGTGTCTGTGTGTGTGTGTGTGTGTGTGTGTGTGTGTGTGTGTGTGTGTGTGTGTGTGTGTGTGTGTGTGTGTGTGTGTGTGTGCGCGCGCATGTGTGTGCATGTGTGTGTGCCTGTGTGCGTGGGGAAGACAGGTGAGAGAGGCTGGATAGCCCAGAAAACTGAAAGGAAAGAAAAGAGGTTGAGTACAGAGAATATACTGTAGGAGGAGGATGGCGAGAGAACAGAGATATTCTACTGGAGGGTGAGATCACTCTGTTCACACACTCCCATGTGCTGCATAATGGAGCGCAGCCACGGGGATAGGCTTACACCTGTGCACTGGAAAATCCTGCGTGTCTGTGCAACTGTAAAAGGGTATAAACGTGACCAAATGGACCAATATGTATTCTCCTACAGTTACAAAATGTGATGCTGTGTACAGTGTATGGATCTTGTACAAATGAATAACTTAATACAAACCGTATAGAGACCATATAGAGTAGGCCAGTGTTTCCCAAATTAAGGTTTGGAGACCCCTAGGAGTTCCAGGGGGTCCCCCCAGCTATAATTATATATAGTTTGGAACAAAAGCGACTCTTATGGGTCTATAAATCTGAGAGTGTACAAATGGGAACCAAATTGACCCTATATGGTACATTTGGTTCCATTTGTACACTTTCAGTTAAAGTTATACTATAACTTTTTCATTAAAACAACTCAAAATAAATAAATACAAAATAAATTATGGCTGGCATACAGTTTATTTGTCACATAAGCCGTTTCCCTGAATTTCAGCCGGCAAAGCCATTTTTAAATATGTTTTCTATCAAAAAGTGATCGGGTACCGTTTCCTGGGAAAATGATGTCACACACATCTGATTGACACATCTGATCTGATCAGAATTCGACTTAAATGCGCAAGGGATTCTGGGAAATGTAGGACTCGATCTACAGTAAAAACAAGAGTATCGGCAAATTAACTTTGATTGACAATATACTTGTAAATCAGGGGTCCCAGAGGTAGAACTGGCATTAAATGGGGGTCTGTGGGCTATGTGAAATCAAACAGGTTGAGATTCTCTGCTAGAGAAGTTAAAAAGTCTCCTTTGGGGGTCCCTGGCATATCTTTTGAAATCGGGTTCCGCAGTCTAATTAGTGTCAATTTGGGGCGTCCTTGACATGAAAACGTTTGTGAATCACTGCAGCAGACAGCGTCTAGGTTGCCATTATCTAAGTGTTCTCATCATGCTCTACCTCCCTGAGAGAGTTCTAATTTTGTGCCGTCGGTCAACCATGTTGTTAAAAACAGCATGTGACTCATCTTGGACTCGAGGCGGTTCATGGCACTGCATCAGGAGTCGCAACAACAACAACGTTTTGGGGGGCCGAAAGAGACCCTGGGACTGAACGGAGCGAGGAGGAATTGGTGACGATCTTAGATCAGAGATGTGGGACGGAAGCCCTCCCACACTCTCTCTCTCTCTGTCCTATCTTCCATCTCCGTCAACAACAAGGCCCGATAGCGCATTTGGCAGATACACACACGTACACACACGTACACACGTACACACGTACACACGCGCACACACACACACACACACACACACACACACACACACACACACACACACACACACACACACACACACACACACACACACACACAGGCTTGTAAATGCTACATGATGGGGACCCATGAGTGGACACCAACGGTGTGGGGACACCCCTTTCTAGACATGGTACGCCTCTGAAAAAAATCATGTATGCTCAGAAAAACCTCAGGAACCAGAATATCACTTTAAATTAGCAAAATTGAATACTTTTTCTCCCAGACCTGACTCCACGCATCCATCTGGGGACCAACAGATATTCCGCCTTCTGGGGACACCATAGCACACCTCAGATGGCATACCTCCTGGGGACTCTATCTGATAACACTCGGTCAGATATTGCATCCTCCTGGGGACTCTATCTGATAACACTCGGTCAGATATTGCATCCTCCTGGGGACTCCATCTGATAACACTCGGTCAGATATTGCATCCTCCTGGGGACTCCATCTGATAACACTCGGTCAGATAGTGCATACTTTCTGGGGACAACACTGCACAACAGTTTCAGATATTACTCTTTCTGGGCATCTGTATAGACAGAGCATTCCTGTGCACACATCAGACAGTACAGTTTGTGACCATACCACAATTTCAGGTCTTTCTTTATGGAACACATCTACAGCCTTTCAGGTTGTACTGAAATTTATTTTTTCAAAATACAAAACTTTTTCAGAACTTTTTTTTGTTAGGTCTCAACTGCAACAGCAGCAGAGCACACCAAGCAAATGAGGACTTAAAGTTGCTATAAGCGAGTTTATGGTCAAAATAAGCAAATTTGTGGTCAAAATTATAGTGACAATCTTTTTTTTTTCATTGTTTTTATGTTTTTCATTTAGTCTTCCTGTATTTGATCATCTCTAAAAAAAATCTAGCCTTTTTGACTTCTCTAGGGGCCACAGTAGGCCTCCAAAGAAAATAGTAGTTACTATAGTCATATTGGTTACATTTTTGCTTAAAAATATCACATCACATCACATCACATCACATCACATCACAGCTACTCAATTGGAGTAACACAGGCAAAACAGTTTTGAGACCATCACAGAAGATCCGCAAGCTCATATTGCACCAAACTTCACAAGATAGTTGCTTACTACTACCGCAATGTTCTGAGCCACTAATTGCGCTCCTACTGCGTCCACAGCGGCTAATATACCTAAGTAAATTAATTCCTCGGACTATCGTGATGTCAAAAAGCTACGGTCCAGACCTAGCACAACTGGGTGCAACTCTACCAGAGCCATAGAGAAAGGCAGAGTTGCACCATACAGAAAGGCAAATAACCCAGAGTTGCGACATCTCCGTTCACTTCCATGGAAAGGTGTAATGGCCGCTGCTCTACATACTTTTATTCAGCATTGGGACAGCTATCTGTCCTCAGGCGACAGCCCAGCTTTAATTCTCTGAAACCACTTAGTCCATGTTGCACGGGCACGGCCGCTGTACCACTTTACTTTAAATAGTTTTGTAGTATGCCTAATAGTATCCATGTTACACAATATCCCATCGTAGTGCAGACGTGTGGTTTTGAAAACGTGACTGCATGTATCCATGCAGCAATTTGCGTGCACGCTTACTGTGTGCTTGCGTGGCCAATATCAAGTACATGCATACACGTTTAAGCAGTGGTCGGTGGTCCCCGCACTGATGTTGCCTGTATGGAGCAGTCTGTCATCAAGTTGATAGATTGATTAGGTCGACAATAATAATAACCAATGACGGTTGTTGTGTAGGAATGAAGAGACGAGAGCAGCGGCAGCCCCAGGCAAATACAGCTTTAGTTTAGTAGCCTAAAGCAGGGCTTTTCAACAGGTGGTCCGGCCGGGGACCTCCAGTGGTCCATGAGAGGATTCCAGGTGTTCCGCAGGCTAAATGATGGAAAGTTGGTTAACTAGATGTAACTCTATGAGAGCTTAAAAATGAAACTAAATGTACCTTTGCAGTTGCAGGTCCATTTGGTTTCATGTTTACACTCAAAAATTAAAATATTCATCATGTGCATTAGCCCAAGTCTACACAACGACAACATGTAAAAGATTAATGGTCATTTTGATCTGTACGTTTGATTATTTTGTTTTCTCCAAAATCCAGCCTGGAATTGTGGACAAAAGCAAAACAAATAATTCTAGTTTTGGAGTCTGTGGGGATAAAATGTCATCAAATGGTGGCCCGGGGCTCAAATTATGAATAAATAATAAAAGGTTGAAAACCACTAGCTGGAAGGAATAATTGTGAGGCCAGCATGTTTGTGGAGTGGACCTGCAGCTTTAGTGGCAAGTCCATGTGGTCCGTGATTCAGGCTTGGCTGGTTGGGCCAATATACGAATGGATCAGCATAATAATAACAATAGGCTAATAATAATAATAGATAATAAGCTCATAAGCAGCTAAATCAGGGGTGGACAATTATTTTTTCCCAAATGAGATACAGAAAATATTGTGGAGGGCCAGGCTTAAAGGCTGTACTAAATTCTGCATAATATTAATTTAATTTCTATATAAAAGTAGTAAATGGCAGTGTTTTGACACTCTAATAAGAGTATTATCATTATTATTATGCAATGAAAAAGTGTGGTTGTTAGGGTAAGGGTAAATTTGGATTAAAATTGTCATTTAGCTGGGGACCCCCTGGAAGTCGTGTTGTGAGCTTTCAGATTGCGGGTACAAACTAATGGGTCTATGTGTTCCATTTGTACACTACAGTAGTTACAGACCGATAAGGGTGAATTTGTTTCCAAACTATCATTTATCTATCAGGGATTTTATATTTTGCACAGAACAATAGGCCTACAGCCAGTCAGTTGGAGAGCCTCACTGCATGTCGCAGCTGCGGTCATGTGCAACCTCTTTCAGATTGATTGAGACACTAAAAAGAAACTACTGGACAAATGTGTTTGCATGTATGCTATGTCCTGCTATGGCAAACGTTCAGGGCAGGTCAGATCCAGGCAAACCAGTAGTGGTGTATACTAGGGCTTAATTTGCCCTTCGAACATCGGACAGCAAATTCAGGCCGAGCTTCGAAGCATTGAAAACAATGCATTTCCAACTGCAGTAACAGCGCATTTCACAGCGAGTTTCTGACCCCTCGATGTCGCACATCTACTAGATGGGGGGGGGAAGTTAAATAAATAAATAAATGCGAATCGTTCGGGATCATTAATATTCGTTCTCGTGGCGACCTTAGCGAGCGAGTGGTTCGAATCCCGAGCTTCGGTATACAGCCTTACAAACCAGCACAAATAAAATCTGTCCTAAACCAGCAGGGCCAACCAGAAGCCATAGTCAGCTCAGAAAGCAGAGGGGGGAAGGGACTAATGGAGAAGAGATCCAGAAGAAATAAAAGACACACCCCACCCTGAGATGACTTGGAATTGTAGGAATTCAGTTGAGATATTACGCTGTGTTTTCAAATATGGTGAAAACAACAGATCTACAAGCGCACGTGTTGCAGAGGCGACACATTGTAGGCTTGCAGATCAGCTAATCTTAAGGAATAATTTCATGGTACTCACTACTATTACAATTCCTCTTATGTCCAAAAATTAAGTTGCCTTTGACAAAAGATGCAGTGTTGCAAAGTGTACAAAAATACTTGACTCAACATTTTCCACTTTGGCGAGAGCGCAGGTCGCCTGTTACCACAACAGCGCGGACTCTAGGCGTGAGGCTCGCGCAGCGGGCCTCATGTCTAATATGTGTCCAATACAGGCATAGCAGATGCTCCTACGACTCCCACTTTGGAAAAAAAAAAAACGTTTTGTCATTTTATGGTTAGCCTCGACACCAAGGCTTTCATTTTCGTTCGTGTTGCGTGAAAACGGAAAGCCTGAACTAAATTGTTAACCCACAGTGGCCTAGAGGGGCGAGTCCACATTCTGGGGTGAGTGTCGCTCTAAATGATGTGACGTAGAACAGCAGTGGACGGGCGCGGGAGGGGCCGGGGATGACGACACGTTCGTGAGATCAAATCAGATCAGCTTAGGCCAAAATCATTTCGGGTTAGGCCAGGCTATTTTATGGTCTACTCCAGGGGTGCCCAAAAGGTAGATGGTGATCTACCAGTAGATCACACAGGCCATGCAGGTAGATCACATGACAGTGCCCCCAGCACTTGGACCCTTTATAGATCTGTAACTCTTGAGAGCGGTGAACTGAAACCAAATGGACCCGTAAGGGTCCATTTGGTTTCATTTTAACGCTCTCAAGAGTTAAATTACATTTTATACAATTGAATTACGTCATTTTCAAGAGTCCACACAATTAGAAAATGGAGAATAATTGTTACTTTGACCAACGTTTTGCCAGTTCTCTTTCGCAATTGTGGACAAAAACGTGAAAGCTCTTAGTTTGGGTGCAAGAATCTAAACTCAACATCACGAACTGTCAACTCAAACCTCAAATACCGTTTTCAAACGTCAGTAATAGCATATACAACAAAACCTTCCAATTCCCCCCCTCTATTTTTCATTATAAGTTCATTATTCTTAAACGACATAACAGCAAGTAACACCATCACCACTATTTCAAAGCTCTAACTTTCAAGGGGGCCTTGAAATGGATTTTCAGTAATGGAACAATCACATTTTTGATGTGTAGATCTTGTTGAGCCGGTCATTTTGCAAGTAGCTCTCAAGTCAAAAAAGTGTGGGCAGCCCTGGTCTACTCAGTCTCATGTGAACACCGCAGACAGGCTTCTGCTGTTTTTGCTAATTAACGACCCAATCAATGCAGTGCAAGGGTGGGGGGTGGGGGGGTATTCTCCCACTCTCCCAGGGTATTATGATGGCCGGTCGTTAATTAACTGGGGGAGAGGGGGGGGGGGGGGGGGGTGCTCTCTCCTGCAGCAACTCTACTCTACTCACTGAACTGATCAAACTGGATCTACTTAAATAAGAAGTTCCCTTTATTGAAATACGGAATGCACCAGCTTGATTATATAATAATCCATTTTATTATGTTATTTGGTTACCCATAAGAATCATACAAATTGAGTTTGAGACCCCTGTCCTACTGTGTGTTCCATGCTGAAAAATTTCTGTTAAAATGCTTCATTATGGTAAGGTAAGGTGTGCACTTCACCCCACTGTAGAGTATGTGCGTGTGCACATCTTGTAACCAGTAGGACTGGAGGATTTCCCAAATCACACAAATCACTTACTATACCTTTTAAATGATTGTAGTGGGTCAGTGGGCCTAATGTTTTAACAATGTTTGGCTCTGAGATGTAGTGGAGTATAATTTCCTGTAATCAATGCACCTGCGCACCCCCCCCCCCCCCCCCCCCCCCCCCCCCCCCCACTCCAGTCCACACTGAATGAAAGATGCTACAGAGTGCTACAGTTGAGTGGAGTGGGGGATGGGCGCAGTCTAGCTGACAGTTCAACTCAGAGCATAAGCTGTTGAAGAGGTCAGACCAACTTTACACACAGCTTCAGTGTATACTGTATACTATATTATATGTTTATAAATATATGGTCTATAAATGGAACCAAATGGACATATCATCTAACCTAACACAATGATGTTCATAATTAATTAGGGATGTATACAGTCAAGATTCCCTGGAATCCAATTTGAGAACCACTGTGTAAAACAGCATTAATAATAGGAATATTTCTACATAACAGCTTGGAAGCTAGTAGAGTAATGGGTGGTTGAACCCCAAATTTAGTGTGCAGATCTTGTTACCGGGAGGCCAGGCCAGTGGGATTTTTCAAATCGCCCAAATGACTTACGGTACCTTTTAAGAATCAGGTTCCTATTTTGGATAAACTTTTTTGAGCTTGCTGCTTTTTGCTGCTTTTTGCCATTTTTGAATTTGAATCCTGAAAATTATTCATTGTATTACTTTACCCTTGCTGATAGTATTTGGCAATGCTAAAGAACATATACTTCTTAAAACACTAAAAAGTTTACAAAGACAATAATGTCAACAACGATATTGTAAGAAAACTGTATGCTTCCAAACTCCAAACTGTTCTGACATTCAGTGCCACTCTGTACAAACAGACAGAGAATTCAAATTGCCCAGGCACAGGGAGGGGGGGGGGGGGGGGGCTGTTCTCCCACTCTCCTGAAGTATTATGTTTGCGGGTCGTTAATTAACTGGGGGAGAGGGGGGGGGGTTGTTCTCCCACTCTCCTGAAGCATTATGATTGCGGGTCGTTAATTAACTGGGGGAGGGGGGGGGGGGGGTTGTTCTCTTCCCATTGGCTAGACAGCAGGAAGTGTGTAAACTTTTCACACTCCAGTGCAGTACCTGTGGTAGCCACTGGAGGAGCACTTCTAGCACACTTTTAGCACACTTTAACACACTTTTCAGATTTTAAAGACCAAGTGGGACATTTCACAGAACTTCACTGGGCACATAATTGCAATGTTCTGGATTGATTTAAATGATAAACGGTGTGGGGACCTCGGGTGAGGACCCCAGATGGATTTTGGGTCCCCAGTTGGTGAGTGTGCTGTCAGACGGACGTCCCCACCATGTAGCAATTACAAAACCACACACACACACACACACACACACACACACACACACACACACACACACGTACACACACACACACACACACGTACACACACACACACACACAGCCATATACGGTAAAGGAAACGAGAGATACAAACTCTCTGCTTGGAATGAGATGGGAGAAGAGCACAGGAGAGGAGAGAGCCCCCCACCTCCCTCATTTAATCTTCTATTCCTCTTCCTCTCTACGGTGTCTTCAAATTTAGTTCCACGTCCTTCATATGTGCAAGGTTTTACAACAAATCAAAGGCGTGCCAACAGAGAGACCTTGAGGCCTCACACACAAGCGCGCACGCACGCACGCACACACACACACACACACACGCGAGCACACGCACGCTCTAGCCTGGTACGTGCCAAATGTATTTCCTTGTTTATTCTATAACTCCCAGTGCCAAGGCTTACTTCAGCAAACTTATTATCTTCTTGTTGCATGATGACACCAAAATGCGGCCCAGAGCAGGAAAGGCTGATAAATCTGCTGGCAAACACATCATTATCTCCATTTTATCTCTCTTTTTGAACATGCCTTGAAATACTGTTTATTCACCAGCCGTGGTGCGGTGCCAGGTTGTGCAGGTGTGCTGCCAGAATGAAAAGTAATCTGACCCGTCTCACTGTAAACAGATCATCTCCTCTCAATGCAAAATAGTAATTTAGACGTGCGGCACATTTAACTGCATAGCATCACAGGTGTGTGCCCAAAATAGATGAGCTCAACTGCATGAATACACAGTTCCTTTTCATACTATTGGATTTGTTTTCTTGGCCATGTAAATGTGAATTAGGCAGCATTATTTAGACAGACACTAGGTTCATTGTTTACCAGGCTATAGTTATTGTTTGTAACTGATTATGTTGCTTAGACAGAATGATGCTGGGTTCTAGGATTACCAGGTATCCTCATTTCTTTGAGGCACTGCACTGTTTCTCTCCACTATGAAATTACCTACCTTATTTTCTGAGTTCTTTCTTACTCTGCTTGATTCCTATCTTGTGCTCATTAACTCGCTCTGGATAAGAGTGTCTGTTAAAATGCCCAATTTTATTTGACCTTTCTTTATACGGGTGAAATGAAATCCTATTGAGACACTAGATATTAAATATTTGTACTATAAGGGAGGACAAATTCAAATTATGCTCTAGCCAAAATTGTACACAAGAGGGAAATCAAAGAGGAAGAATTGAACAAAAGTGGAGACAAAGTCGAGACGAAATGAGAGACGACAACCACATCAAACTGCAGCTAAAACCACACAGAAGAACATGAAACTGGCAGAACTGTCTCCCAGTCTTGTTCACTTCACACACACACACACACACACGCACGCACACACCATTAAGAAGCGACGCTCTTGACTGCGTTTGCTCTCAGTGTCAACCTATGATGATGACCCAGACATGGCCCAGTGCCCGTTTCCATGGTGATAGAGCCGCATGTCTGCCAATTAAAACATGGCACCTGGTCAAGGCTACAGTCAGTGAGCGGTGTGTGCAGCGGTGGGTGGGGTCTGGGCTAGGAGGAATGTCCAGCCAAGAGCCCTTGTCTTAATGGGGGTCCTGTGTTTACACAAGCCAAGGCAATAATGTTGCTTTATTTGTGGAAGTTTGTGATATCAGAAGCGAACGGGGGGTCAGAGGGAGCGGCGCTCACCCCTTCATGGCTGTTTATGTTTTGAGTGCTGCTCGTAGATTACATAGCTCTGTCAGCTCACTCCCCAACTGACCTCGACTTCCTCTCTCTTTCACTTCTATCCTTTATATCAGGGGTGTCCAAACTGCGGCCCGTGGACCAAATGCGGCCCTGGTGATGAATGGCCTGCAGCTTCGTGCCTGAATTGTATTCTAAAACAGCCTCAGATCAGATCCACAATATCACAAGGCATGACATGCGTATCTTGTGAGCTTGTAGACTGGCTACGTTTGCCTCCATCATACGGCAAAAGTATACAAAATAGGGTGTTTAAGTGGTTAAATTTGGAGCGTGAGAAAAATGGCAGATTTTCAGAGAGCGCACTGCAGCCCCCACCCGCCTCTTGTGTTTGACTCAATCACAGTCTGTCTCCATGTCCCTCTGGGTTTGGAAAACGCTCGACCACCAGTTTATGAACACAGCCCAAACATTTGGTTTGGAGACGGGGAGGCTGATCCAGGCGATAAACAACCGCAGGGAAAATATCATGACATGGCAGAGACCTGAATATCATCCCAGCTAACAGCTTCTAATTGTGTTAAACTGCCCAAATGCTGGGTTTGAAAGTGTTTGTACGCATGATCTGTATGGACTGGTCTATTTGTGTATGTGGGAATGACGTGCAGCCCTGTCACTGGCAAACCACTATCCATTTCAATTTAACTAACAAATGCTCCCTTATACTGTATTTGCTAGGGAGGGCTGCATAGGACATTCAAATTAAAGGATATCGACAGTTGATGTGGCAAACTATGTCAGGGAAAACTGGGTTACAGTCTGAGTCAATTATCGATCACCTCAGTGACCAACAGTGACAACATGCCACTGTCTTCCCACATACTGTACTGTATACACACACACATGTGCTGAATGCTTATTATATAGCATATCCCATGAAAAGAGTGAAGGCTGCGAGTGTGCATACACAAACAAACACACACTCCATTAAGATGTTGTTCATGACCCTGAAAATATTGCCCTCTCAGATGAACGACTTCATAGGTGTGCAGTCAGTGACGAAAGATGCATTGCGTCTCCAAAGTACTTAAACAGCTCTATACAGCTAGAAAGGGGGACAGATTTACTGTTGTGTTCGATGCAACCACCCGTGCCTATGTGCTCATGCACTCTGGCACATACGGTATGCATCTACCTTATGAAAATGTTAGCATCAAAAGAGCTGTTTGTTTCCCTTCAGCCGTTAAATAATTTGACTATGCAAAACTCCTAAATTCCAAAATAATACCAGCCATGTCAGACTAGCATTCTTGCATGTCACATACAAAGTGTCTTCTTTAATTGAGCCAAACTCTATTGACCTATAGCACTACTAACAAGGGCCCATGGGAAGAAGGAAAAGGCTTCGTAAGCAATAGCCTGACCTGTACTCTGTCTGGATGGCAGGGAGACGCAAATAACAATCAACACTTGACAATGACATGCATTAGTGCATGTTAAGCTAGTTATCCTGCTGGCTGCAGGATAGCAACAATGTAAACAGCAGCAAGCAGGCGTATACTGTGGCCTGTGCCACTTCTAGCCAGGCAAAAACACAACAACAAAAATAACCACTTCTAATTGCAAATCCTGTGAGAGCCCTGTGGCATGGCGCCCATTCAAAGTGGAAACCAAATGGACCCGTATGGTGTAGGATACCACATATAATGACCCAAAGGGCAGCATGGCCTTTCCTCCCTGATGGTTGTTGTTGTTGTTGTTGTTGTGGACTGGGAGGTTTAAATCATTCTAAAATGGAGACAGAGGGCACTGCAGCCGGGCAGGCTGGGATGGGATTAGCCTCAAAATGAAAGTCCATTGTCTTAATTGATTTGGCCATCATAAAAAGACAGGTGGAGGGGGTGGGTGGGTGGGAGGTTCTCAATCATCTAAAAAGGGTCAGGGGTGATCCAAGCCAGATATGGCACCGGCCGGTCGAGTCCGCACATACAAACACACAGATCGCACGTGCAACACCCCCCCCACACACACACACACACACACACACTCACGCAAACACACACACACACACACAATGCTGACAGTCAGAAATTGGATACCCTGCTGTTATCGAACCAAACATGCTGTACAAAATCAGACCGAGTCACCATTTGACACATTCAGCAGCTATTATGGAATAGCAGCTCTTTACATCTCCATTTCTTCCACCTTTGTGCACTCTGCTCCATCCAAGCACTGTCCAGTGAATGTTTAACCACAATATGAAACCCTGCTGTCCATAGTTCAATTCTTCTTAGAATGATTCCAAAAGTTGCAAAAACTAGCAGACCGGATCGCACTTGTGAGTTTGTAGGACAGCTGATTGTGTAGAGAAGTATTGTGCAGAGAAGTAGTTTAAGTTAAGGGGTTAAGAAGCCAATGTTATATTTTAAATAGATTAACTACAACGTAATACTGATTTAATAAGCCCACTTTCGGGTGTGATATGATATTGAGTTGATATGTTCATATTAAAAATTAAGGTAAATCAAGGAGTGAGAAGAGCATATTAGCTTATACCAACATCTCCACTGCCTTCTGTGCATGCACAGTGCACACACACACACACACCTAAATATGTACACATACAGTATGTACGTTACGTATTATTACATTGCCAAAGCAGTAAGTTCCAACTTACCGTGTTTCCTGCCCGCTGGGTATCATCGCACATGCATCTCGGTTTTGCCCTGAGTGAGATTTGTATATTACAATCATGCTTTCTATGCTTCATGTGCGAATAGCAAATAAGGATGTTGATTTTATTGTGATGACAGTACCTTACTGAGCAGGTTATGTGGTATATATTTACATATTAATAGGGAATGGCGTGGCGGCGGTGGCGCAGGAGTAGGCTGGATGGTAATCACAAAGTTGCCAGTTTGAAGTCAAGCTCCGACAGAGTTAGTGTCGATGTGTCCTGAGCATGATATGTGCATATAATCTGACCTGCCTGTCTATACCATGCAGGCAGAAAGGCAGAACCAGAACCTACATAATAAGTTACAAAAACAGACTGACAGACTGGAACAGTTCAGAAGGACATCATGAAGGAAACGCAACTAATGAACACGTGGACATGTGTTTGTGCATTTTGATTCATGGCAAAACTAAGGCTATGATAATTGTTAAAGGACCACTTCACCACTTTTCAACGTATCTTAATATAATAGGTCCTCACATGTACATTAGTGAGGACCTATTATATGAAGATACGTTGAAAAGTGGTGAAGTGGTCCTTTAAGAACATAATGGACTGGTGCAGCCCTCTTCAGTAGCAGTAAACCAGAGAGACTACTCTGTGGCAGTGTGGGGGTGTAGCGTTTCTTCTTGGCATAAAATTCACTGGTTATGTGGGTTAGATATCAAGAGATAGTCAGAGTGCTAAGTGGGCTTCAATAATGGAGGTGAGGTTGAGGCCGGGAGGGATTGTCAGGCGGTGTGACTGCAATTGTGCATGTGTGTGAACTGAACACACCTATGAGTATTATGTGTCAGAGAAAGTTTGTGGTTGCTTTCCTTTCTCTCTGTGCGAGAGAGAGAGAGAGAGAGAGAGAGAGAGAGAGAGAGAGAGAGAGAGAGAGATGGACAGAGAGAGAGAGAGAGAGGGACAGAGAGATGGACAGAGAGATGGAGAGACAAGAGACAGACAAACAGGCATATGTGAGAATAGTGTGTCGAAAGGGTTTATGTGTGTGTATGTTGAGGAAGTGGGTATGTATCACCGCTTTCATGCGTGCAGCTGTGGGCACTTCTGGGGAAATATAGCAATTTAAACCTGTGTGTGTGCGTGTGCGTGTGCGTGTGTGCGTGTGTGTGCGTGTGCGTGTGTGTGTGTGTGTAATGCATTGTGTGGTGGATTGAGGTGGAAAACAGGGAAAAGCCAAAGGAATGCCCTTCACTGGTCGATCTCATCTATAATTCAACTCTGCAGCTCAGTAAGACCTGAAGCAGTCAGTCCACACACTCTGGCCTCTTTCTCTCCATCTATTATGGACACGCTGCATCCCATGATGCTGGAACTGCACTTTTGTGTAGCACAGAAATTCTTAACTGATGTTGTCAGATTTTGAGAGAGAAATAATGAGGTCTATATGAAAACAAAGCCCCAAAAGACGCAGCTGATAGGCTACACAAGCACTTTCAAGCACTTTCAAACAAGTTTTCACTGTGAAAGTAATAAATACAGACTTCATATAGTCTTGTTAGTTCCACTGGTCCAAGCGATCGATAGATTGGGATCATTGATCATCATTGAACATGGCAGCCGGATGGATGGCTGACGACGTGTTAAGTGGTCATGGGTGGGCCCCGTATGTGAACGCTCTCAGAAATGCCATGTGGGCCCTGGTCCAGAAAGGGCTGGGAACTGCTCCGTGTTAGCAGCTGCAGACGTCAAGATTCAGCCACCAAGATTTCAGTGAATTTGAGTCGTGGTCTCCATTAGCGACATCTGTTATTAGTGTACTGAGTGACAGATGTGGAAGATCCAGTCTCCTAGGAGACTCTTAACAAGAGCTCAACTGCCAACACGGATCATTGGATTGTATCGTTTCCAGTCTCGATGACTGAACTGCAAATTAAACCTGTTTCAGATCAGTGACTGTGAGAATTCCTCACTCGGGTATGGATGGAAACGAGTCAACAACACATTTTTCTCCCTCTTGCATAGCACTTTTTGTCCCTTCATTTTTGCACATTAGGAACTGAATGGAAGCCACTTTGTCTCGCCTAGCGCTGGTTCATTATCAGGCTGTATTGCAGATATACAGTATATGGCAGTTTTGCTGACTGGTGCAAGCATTCGGATAACGCTGGTGATCATGGCGAGGTTTGACAGATCATCATCAAACCCAAAGCCATTGCTTATTACAATTCCTTCCCAGGTGTGTCATTATTTCCTAGACAGATGGCAATACCAAATCCATCTTCTCCGTCTACCTCACTCCTTCGTCGCCTCATTCAGTCCTAAGCCGCCTGCTGAATTGACAGAGAATTGGTTTTCTGTAAGATATACCACTTCCTGTTTTCGTGCCCCGAGTGCTTATCTTATTACTTCTGGACACGCGCATGAGTGTCGGTGTGTGTGTGTGTGTGTGTGTGTGTGACTGTGCGAGTGCATGATTGTGTCTTTGTGAGGTTGTCTTTGAGTGCTTATATAGGTTTGAAATGTGACATTCGTGACAAGTGGGTTTCATCTGTGATGTACAGTACTGTTCTGTGTATATCAGCAAATCAGAAAACCTGCCTTGAAAACCCACCTACGTTTGGACACACACACACACACACACACACACACACACACCACACACACACACACACACACACACACACACACACACACACACACACACACACACACACATTACGTTAAATAATTGCGATTACTCGAAATCGTAATTCCAATCAGTAATAATTGTAACATGAGAGCTGCAGCTTTGGTAATAAACCTGCTATTACCAACCCCCCCTCTCATGTTTGAAGTCATTACATCAGATCGCATTACGTTATATGACCACCATCAGACAATGCTGCCGTCACTCAGGAAGGTCACACAGCAGTAATCCGCTCCGTAGCAAAATGGCTTGCGCAAGGTGAGCCCCGTGTCACAAAATGTCCGCCTCACTCGGCATGAGTGACAGCTATGACGTGGGTCAGAACAAAAACACACCAGAGCGCTTGAACGTGGCTGTAATATTTGCCGACACTCTCTGATGATGCACGCAGCTTCTGCATAATGATCCATTGTTCTGAAGGAAACAGGAAGATACCATCAGCCCATTAGGATCATCCCTTTTGACTTGGCTAAATTATGCTTTGTCCTACGACCATGTCCCTCGTCATCGGCCTGGCACATCGCATCAAATGCATTGTTGTGCTTTCACATGAAAATGGATGTCTGTACGTGACATAGTCATAGCAGGACAAAGAATTAGGTGATTGTCTTTCCAGAATTCCAGTAAATGGAGCTGTTGTGTACTGTATTGTTTACATGTTGTTGCTTACAGAAACCGCACACTGAAATTACCCAGAGTCAAAAACTCACTAATGAAATTGGCAACTGTACGAACATCCATTAAATGCAGCGGGTGTTAAGTCAGGCCGTTTTGGGTGGCAAGTAAAAGAGGCACGCGATTGGTTGGTGGTGTACTGAAGCAGCGGTGCAGCACTGCTGAGTCGCCGCGCACCGAGGAACAAGAAAAGGAAGGTGAATACGCGTTAAAACCTGAGCGAAGGCCTGTTCTGTTGGGAGTGACGTAATCCCTTCCTAGCTGTTACGTCACTTCCCTCCCTTCTTTTATCCTTTCCTCATAGGCCATCCTCAGATGGTTTATATTGTAATCTTAGTCGCAGGTCAATCCTTCTCCCGACTCCTCTTTATTTCCTGACCTCAATCCCTTTTATTTCATCCAACCTTGAGGAACCCTTGCTTCTGGTGACCCTGCACTTGTGACCAGACCCACCTGCGACCCTTAACAGTTATAAACCATCTCTCTTGGTCGCAGCGGGAAACTATGAAGCAAACCCGAAGCCCACATCCCTTGTGAAGGACGAACCAATCGGAATCCTGATTGAAACCCCATTAGCCCCTGGAGCTCCTGGCAGGAGTCAGGACCAAGGTCCACGAGATCACGGACTGCTCTCTGTCCGACGCCTCAGCCTGAGGCCAAAGACTTTCTGTTTTGGAGGCCACAGTTAAGGAACAGTCCCCCAAACTTGATCTCGTCCTTGACCTTCTCGTCCAGCAGTCCACGAAGCTTGATCAACTCCTAGACTGTTTCCCCCAACTTCAACCCAAGCCGGAGCCCTTTATCCCCCCTTACCCAGATCCCATCTACCCTCGCGACTGAAGAGTTCCCTACCCACCCAACCCTGAGACCGTTAAACCCACCCAACCCAAACCCTACCAAACCCTTACCATGTTTTCCCCGACCCCGATTCCAAAAGGGTCATTCCCCCACCGATCCCGGTTCTCCAAGGATCGTCAGTCCGTCGCAGGCGCACCCGTTGGGGTACCTGATCAACACCCCACCTGGCCACTCCCGTCTGGCTTCAACGCCGTCGGGTTCCCCGCCTGTCCTGGACATCTTTGACGAAGCCCTCCGATCTCCCACCTGGCCCCACTTCTACTCCCGTCTGGCTTCCACGCCGTCGGCTTCCCCCGCCTGTCCTGGACGCCTCCGACGAAGCCCGCCGTTCCTTTCCCATGCTCACGCGCGGACGCGCTCGTCAGAGGGGGGGTACTGTTGGGAGTGACGTAATCCCTTCCTAGCTGTTACGTCACTTCCCTCCCTTCTTTTATCCTTTCCTCATAGGCCATCCTCAGATGGTTTATATTGTAATCTTAGTCGCAGGTCAATCCTTCTCCCGACTCCTCTTTATTTCCTGACCTCAATCCCTTTTATTTCATCCAACCTTGAGGAACCCTTGCTTCTGGTGACCCTGCACTTGTGACCAGACCCACCTGCAGTGCTGTTGGGGTTGACGTAACCCCCTCGTAACCGTTACGTCACTCCCCTCTCTTCTTCTAGTCCTTCGCCACAGACCATCGCTAGATGGTTTATAGTGTAATGTTAGACGCAAGTCAATCCTCTTCCCGACTTATCTTTATTTCTCAGCTCAATCCTTTTATTTCATCCCAGTCCCCTTCCAACCTTGAGGAACCCTGACTGCTTCCGGTGACCCTGCACGTGTGACCACTCGCGACCCTTAACAGTTATAAACCATCTGGCTTGGTCGCAGCGGGAAAACTATGGAGCAACCCCCGAAACCCACGCCCTTTGTGAAGGACGAACCGATTGAAACCCCGATTGGAGCCCCGGATCCTGGGGCTCAGATGGGAGTCTACACCGAGGTTTCCCGGACCTCGGGTGGCTCCCGGTCAGACGCCTCGAGTCCAAACCAAAGGATCTCCTTGGTGGAGGCTAAGCTAGCCACTCAGTCTGACAAGCTTGATACTATCCTGGACCTCTTCGCAGGATTGGGGCTCCGCCCTGACCCCAAGACAGAGGCCTTGAGACCCCCTCCCCCGGTCGAGGCCGGGCCCCTGCCACACCCTCTCCCGGCCAGGACCGAGCCCTTGCTTCACTCTTTCCCGGCCAGGACCGAGTCCTTCCTACACGCTCTCCCGGTCAGGACCGAGGCCTACCCTTCGGAAGAGTTTCCACCACACCCTGGTGCCGAACAGGATCCCGTCCGGCTCAACCCCAACCCGTTTGTGGTGGAAGCGGCCCAACCCAAATCACCCTCTAACAGAGTCTCCCCTAGGCTCCTCCTGACCGGCACCTCCCTCTCCTATGACGGCACCCCTGGGGCTTTCCAGAGCTTCCTCGATCGCTGCTCCTATGTCCTCCGTACCGACGGGGGGGAAGTTTCAGACCGTGTTGAACGCAACTTCCTCCTCCTCCATCTATCCGGAAGCGCCGAGAAGCTTGCTCACTCCCTGGTTAAGAAGTCCCCTGACATCAGCTATCAGGCCCTTTGTCGAACCCTTTGCAACCTGTTCGATGGCTTCCCGGACTCTGCTAGGGACTTCTCACGTGAGGCCCTCGACCTGGTCCAGGGCCGATCTTCGGTCTCTGAGTACGCTGTCAACTTTATGACCCTGAATGCTCGGGCTCCTCACAGTGAACTAACCAGATTGGTTGCTTTTTGGATGGCCTCAACCCGGCAATCAGGAGCCACATCATCTATCAGAATAAGGCTTACGACTCTTTGGAGGACCTGATACACGACGCCACCCGGTTCGAGGACCGCCTGTCCCGCTTTCACCCTACTGGCCCTACACGGAATACCTACAACCCCGTGTTCCGCCAAACCCCGCCATCACATCAGCGCCTGCCTCTCCATGCCCCGCCGCCTCCCCAACGACTGGCTCTGCCTGCGCCTCCCTCCACCTCTTCGTCCCCGCCGGCGCGCACTTTTCGCCCGAACCTTACCCCTGAGGAGAGACAGCGCCGTGTCTCCATCGGGCTATGCATTTACTGCGGCTCCGCTGACCACCTCCTCCAATCTTGCAACCTGAGGCCACCCGGCAGGTCCGGCTTCTCTCAAGCCCGGCCTAACGATGATTCCAACCCTAACTCTCGGGCATTTATGAGCCTGGAAGGGCCGATCCCTTTTCGCCCGGATTACGTCCCTAGTGACCCCCCACTAATGGCTACGGTGTCCTGGCTTGGCCGAGATATTTCCTTGCCCCTACTTTACGACACAGGCGCTCACGGCAGCTTTATCCCCAGGTCTGCGGTCGACCAACTCTCTATCCCCAGGGAGCCCCTTCCTTCTACCCTTCGCTTCCTCTGCGCCAACGGGGGCTTCCTTCATTGCAGCCACGTGACCCCTCCGGTCGAGCTCGTCGTCTCTGGTAACCATCGTGAGAGGATCCCCCTCCTCATCCCAGATGGGGATGCGCCTCTTTCTTTGACCTTAGGCCGCTCCTGGTTGGACCTTCACCAACCCCGGCTACACCATACTGGCAAGATTGATATTTGGAGCCCGCAATGCCACTCGACCTGCCTCGTTTCGGCCACCACCCCTGCTTCGGCTGGTGCCCCCTCCCCACCCGAGGACATCGACCTGACTGTGGTCCCTAAAGCTTACCATGATCTAGCCCCTGTCTTCAGTAAGGAATTGGCTCTGTCGTTGCCACCTCACCGCTCCTACGACTGCGCCATCGACCTCCTCGACTGCAATTCGCTTCCAGCAGCCCGACTTTACAAGCTTTCCCTCCCCGAGCGGGCTGCTATGGAGAAGTACGTCAAGGACTCCATTGCTGCCGGCATCATCCAGCGCTCCTCCTCCCCCATTGCCGCTGGGTCCTTCTTCGTCCCCAAGAAGGATGGGTCCCTGAGGCCTTGCATCGACTACAGGGCGCTGAATAACATCACCATCAAGAACAAGTACCCCCTACCTCTCATCGATTCCGCCTTCACCCTTCACAGCGCCACGGTCTTCTCCAAACTGGACCTTCGCTCTGCCTACCACCTAGTTCGAATCCGCAAGGGTGACGAGTGGAAGACTGCCTTCAGCACCCATTTGGGCCACTTCGAGTACCTCGTCATGCCTTTCGGCCTCACCAACGCCCCCGCCGTCTTCCAGGCCTTCTTGAACGACGTCCTCCGTGACATGCTTGGCCGCTTTGTCTTTGTTTACCTGGACGACATCCTGATCTACTCCGACACCCTCGACGACCACATAGGCCATGTCCGGACAGTGCTCCAACGGCTGCTGGATAATAAGCTGTTTGTCAAGGCCGAGAAGTGTGAGTTCCACCAAGCCTCGGTCTCGTTCCTCGGTTACGTGGTCAGCAAGGGGAGTCTCTGCATGGACCCTGCCAAGGTCTCTGCCGTTGCCGATTGGTCAACCCCCACCTCCCGAAAGGCCCTCCTCTCCTTCCTCGGCTTTGCCAACTTCTACCGCCGCTTCATCAGGAATTACAGCTCTGTCGCCTTGCCTCTGACTGACCTTACTTCCACCAAGACCCCTTTCATTTGGTCCCCTGCTGCCGACACCGCCTTCAACGAACTCAAGCGCCGCTTCACCTCTGCTCCCATACTTCGCCACCCGGACCCTAAACTACACTTTGTTGTCGAAGTCGATGCTTCGGACTCTGGAGTCGGCGCGGTCCTCTCTCAGGAGTTCCCTTCCGAAGCCGGCAAGCGCAAACTCCACCCCTGCGCCTTCTTCTCTCACCGTTTCACCCCGGCTGAGAGGAACTATGATGTTGGCAATAAAGAGCTCTTGGCTATCCGCCTCGCCCTGGTTGAGTGGCGCCATCACCTCCTAGGCTCCACCCTTCCGTTCGTTGTTTGGACTGACCACAAGAACCTTGCCTACTTACGCTCGGCGAAACGGCTCACCGCCCGTCAATGCCGGTGGTCAGACTATTTCGACCAATTCGACTTCACCATCACCTACCGCCCGGGGAAACAAAACACCAAGGCCGATGCGCTGTCTCGCCAGTTCTCAGCCTCTGATGCCGAGCTAGATCCCCCGACGCCACCATCCCCCCACCAACCAGGTTTGCCCTTTCCACTGCCGGCACCAAAGAACAAACCAAGGAACCACTTGACATCGAATCCCGGATCCTCCTTGCGCAGCAACACCAACCCGACCCGCGCCCTACCCCTGATGGCCGCCTTTATGTGCCTGACTCTGTCCGGCACCAGGTTCTCGAGTGGGCGCACTCCTCCCTCCTCTTCGGCCATCCCGGCGTTAACCGGACCCTCTCCTCGGTCCGCCACCGCTTCTGGTGGCCGTCCCTGGAGCCCGACACCCGGGCCTTTGTGTCTGCCTGTTCAGTCTGCGCACGTAACAAGACGTCCACTCGGCCCCCACCCGGCCTCCTCCTACCCCTCCCAATTCCCAGCCGCCCTTGGTCCCACATTGCGGTTGACTTTGTGACCGGTCTCCCCACCTCCTCCGGAAACACTGCAATCCTGTCCGTGGTGGACCGCTTCTCCAAAGCCTGCCATTTGATCCCTCTCCCCAAACTCCCCTCTGCTATGCAGACAGCCGATGCCTTGATGGCCCACGTCTTCAGGCTCCATGGCCTCCCATCCGACATTGTCTCCGACCGCGGCCCGCAGTTCGTCTCGCAAGTCTGGAAAGCCTTCTGCAAGGCGCTCAAGACCACCGTGAGCCTCTCTTCCGGCTTCCACCCCCAATCCAACGGCCAGTGCGAGAGACTTAACCAGGACCTCGGTACCACCCTAAGGTGTTTCACCTCCACCCACCCCGCCGCCTGGTCCTCTTTCCTCCCATGGGTGGAGTATGCACACAACTCCCTTGTGAATGCCTCGACCGGCCTCTCGCCCTTCATGTGCTCACTGGGTTATCAACCGCCCCTCCTCTCCCTTGAAGAACAACAGATCGCCGTCCCCTCCGTGCAGGCGCACATCGAGCGGTGCCAAAGGATCTGGCGCAGGACCCAGACCTCCCTTCTGCGCGCTTCTAAGCGTTCTGAGACGCAAGCCAACCGCCGCCGCTCGACCTCCCCCCCGTACTCCGTTGGACAACTCGTGCTTCTGAGCACCAAGGACCTCAACCTCAGGTCGAGCTGCCGCAAGCTGACTCCTCGCTTTGTTGGCCCCTATCCCGTCGAACGTGTCCTCAATGCCACGTCTGTGCGCCTTACCCTCCCGCCCTCTATGCGGTGCCACCCCACCTTCCACGTGTCCCGCATCAAGCCCTGGCCCCTCCCCCCACTCACCCCGGACTCCCACCCAGATCCCCCTACCTCACCCTTAACATGTTCAGCCTCAGCAACCGTTTTTAATTATAGGTTGATGAAATAGTCATGGGCATGGAGAGATCATGCCGAGTCAGAACAGAACAGAATGTCTGTTTATCAGACGCTCTTAATCAAAAGGAGGGAAAGTGTGCAGTTGAAAGTTAAGAGCGATGTGAATGTGTGATTATCTGTCAGTGCCAGTGGTGGAGGATGTAGTCAAGATAATTTTACTTTGTTTCAAGTCAACAAAATTATTTGGCATCCAAATATACTCACACTTCCAAAAAGTAAAATATATTTGCAAAAAGCTTTAAAAACCTTTAAAGAATGGTGTGAGCTTGTAATTTTGAACTGCATATTGCAAAGCCCAAATGGCTGCTCCTCTTAACTAGTCATAACACAACACATCAATGCAACTCCTTGCAAGTGCCATTGGCACCTCCATTATTGAAGCCCACTTCATAAATATGGTTGAATTGTTACATGATGCAGCGTGGTGGTTTTAGCTGTACGTTTTATAATAATGTTCAAAATGACTAGTAACTAATCCTGTCAAATAATTGGAGTGTAGTAAAAAGCACAATGTTTTTCTCTGGGGGGGGGGTCTCTGGAGTATAACACACACACACGCACGCACGCATGCACGCATAAATACTCAAGTTAGGTAAAAGTATCTCAATTTTGTACATAGTACTTCAGAGACATATTGAAAGAAAACATAGAAAACATATTGAAAGGCCGTAGACCATAGAATTTATGGACTTAAGTAAAACAAAAGAGAGAAACACACATGGAGATACTGACAGTTTGGAAGACAAAGAGGTGAAACAGGGACAGCATTCTGACGTTCCCTGACGACCACCCTAACCAGCTCAGAGCAGTGGAGGAGTAGCCTCGACACCCAGGCTTTCATTTTCATTCGTGTTGCGCGAAAACGGAAAGCCTGGACTAACGCACGTTGGAAAGTGGCCTTGAGGGGGGTGTCAACCTTCCGGGGTGGGCGTCGCTCTAAATGATGTGACGTAGAACAGCAGTGGACGGGCGCGGGAGGGGCCGGAGATGACGACACGTTAGTGAGATCAAATCAGAGCGCAGCACTTCCGCCGTGTGGATCCCACGACACCCCCGCCCCCCAAGGCCAAAATCATTGAGGGCTAGACCAGGCTAGTGGAGGAGTAATGTTAATCTTAAGGTCCGCACACAACGGGAGCCCTTAATTATTCTGTGCGATTAATTCACATCCATTTATGTGTCATGATGAATGCAGAAATCCATTGCCTCTGATAAGGCAATAGAACGACATGATTACATTTTCCAAAACAATGGCGTATTTGCACAGAGAATAAAAGCATCGACCTGTATGAATATGCAACACCAAGATGTCAAGGCAATGGAATTGGCATAAAGTATTTGCGTTGCCGTCTCGGATTGAGCATTCGTAGCCATCACGTTTCAAGGGAGCCTTTTCTGGAAGAAAAGAAATGTCTGAATAGCAGGTGGTAATAGATTCTGTCTGTTCATGAATGTAATCCCTGGTTAAGGGTTTCCTGTCTTCCCCCATAGCGTTGTGTGATTGGCTTGGCAGAGCATTAGGGTTAATTTGATTTGCATATACACAAGTCATGTTCACAATCACATGTGTTTATAGTCCAAACCAAACTGGAAAAAGTGCCTTTGATGGCAATTTGAGGATTTTTTTCCCAAAAAAATATTTTTGCAAAAAAACACCTGTTGGTGGAGGATGATCATTGTCATTTGATATTGACAGACCTAACCGTGTAATGGCGTTATTGTTCATATCAGAAGGTGAGGGCATGGGGAGTCCAATGATCTTGATTAGTGTGGGATATTACAGTATAGCAATGGAGTTAGCACAGGAATAGAGATTCAAACCTTTTAAATGTACAGATCAGCCTCGATCAACACACTGTCAGTGTCTACACGTGTTGAGGGTGACAAATGACGGCACCAGTGGATACTTGTATTAGACAAATTATAGGGGTTGCCTCTCCAGATTATCTCGATCCTGAAAAAGTTGATCCTGAAAGCATCGATCTTCAATCGCTTCTAGTAAACACACTGTGACCTTCAATGAGTCAATGGACTCCGTCCATCTCATCCTTGGTCTGCCTGGGGTCTCCTCTCAGTTGGATGTGTTTCGAGGACCTCCGTAGGGAGACACCCGAGAGGCATCCTAACCAGATGCCCGAACCACCAGCTGACTCATTTCCTGGCCGAAGAAGCAGCGGCTCTACTCTGAGAGTCTGAGTTGCTCTCGCGTGACTGAACTTCTCACCCTCTCTAAAGGATACTGAACTTCTCACCCTCTCTAAAGGATATGCCAGCCACCCGTCGGAGAAAACAAATTTAAGCCGCTTGTATTCACAACCTTATTCTTTTGGTCATGAGTCATGACCCACACTTCATGACCATAATATGTGAGAGTAGCAACGAAGAATGCTTGGTAAACAGAAAGCCAGAAGGCATTTGCTTGTATTGTATAGAAATGTGTCCTTGTACAATACTATGCTGCTGACAAGAAACTGCAAGGCAGTGGAAAACATTTCCATGGAGACAAATGACTATTTAACTTTATTTGGATGCTGTCCACCTTGTAAGGCCTTGTCCATAATGCAACGTTTGGCTTTGTTCGCAGCAGCACTGATGTTAGTTAAGCTACTCACTTAAATTGCTGTGGTCGAGGCGGCTTGTGACATGCATAGCAACGATAATGTGCATGAAAATTGAGTGCTACAGATAACCTCAGAAAACCACAGAGCACAGGCACTTAAAATGGTGAACTTTCAGTCAACTTAGCACGACTTTGGATTGACACAGCAGTCAGATTTGGTACATGCCTTTTTGCGTGGCTCACAGCGCCTCTCTGATGACCTCAAATGTGTAATACCTCCCCATAGGGGCCCATAGGGATGTCCTGTTGGAGCCTAGTTTGAATCCTAGCCATGCGTCACATGTGCACGTGTGTATGTCTATGGCCGTTCCGTAACACAGTTTTACTGCAGCGTTATTGACAACCGAAGGCCTACATAGAGCGATCTGTCTCTTCTAGCTTATGAGCGATGTGTTCCATTTACCGTTGGAACTTGCATGGCCCAGATTCCAACACATGCTTCACACAGTAAAAAAAAAAACAGTGTTGATTTTGTCCATTTGTAACTCTGAAGAATGCACCTTGTGAGTGTCCGTTTGGTTACATTTAAATGAACACAGTTTTTTTTTTTTTTTTTTTTTACTGTGTTGGAACAGTCTACTGTAGCTCAGGGCAAGTTGAGTCATACAGTAAGAGCATAGCAGTCCTTACATGACCCCTGCATAGCATGCTAAAACCTGCCTGGCGGCTGGGGCACAGTCTGTCGCACACACACACACACACACACCCCCACCCACATATACACACACCCCCACCCACACACATAGACACACCCCCACCCACACCCACACACTTCTAAACTTGTGAGGACATCAGTGTATTAGGAGAACAGTGATTTTAAGAATGTAATTTAAATAAACAATCCCATTTTTAACTCGAAAGGTAGAAATAGCAACCTTGTGGCCATTTTTGATGCACAATTCCGGTGGTATGCAATCTATAGATCAGGCATAATGTCGACCACAAAACACAAACCTATTCTCAAAATAACATTTACTTCTCATATTCTGCTGTACTTATGGGGACGTTCCACTACTGGTGGGGTACGCACACGCACGTGCACGCACACAGACTATAAATACACCAAGACTGAGATTTACTCATACTGGCACACAAACACGCACAAATCGTGTGTTTCCTCTGCAAAATAAACACACACGTTCACTGTCTGAGGGCAAGTTCTCAAACGGCACGGCATATTGCACAACAGTTGTTACCAAGTTCAAGAGCAAGACGGGTGTGAGAATGGCTTTGGCAGATGTCTGTGCTCTGTTGTCCAGACTCGTAGCAGGTCTGCTGCCAACTGCAATTGCCAGGCTTGACTTCGCTCTCTACAGCTCACTTATCTGTCTCTGTTACCGATATCCACAAGGAAATGTGGCGCGCACTGGGAATTCAGGGGTAGTTGACTGTGACGCACGTGCACGCACACACATGTGCAAGGGAGTGATAGAAACAGCACATGTGTGCATGTGTTTGAGTGTGTACATCTGTGGTCTTTATATGTAGTAGGTCTATTTACAGCTGTGTTTACGTACGTTTATACAGTATCTGTGTGTTGATGTGTGTCGTGTCGTGTGTGTGTGTGTGTGTGTGTGTGTGTGTAAAAGCACAAGTTTGTACTCAGGAGAGTACATTTATATCAGGGTTTCCCCCAGCGCTTTATTCTTAAGGCGGCCGCCCTGAGTGAAATCCACCCCCGCCTTGGCTACGTCCCCCCCCCCCCCCCCCAAAAAAAAAACAAAACAAGAAACCAGAGTTAAAGTTAAAATGTGTCGTTCATACAACGTGCATGTTATCTGCACTAAGACTTCAAACCGAAAGTGCGATTTGAAACCATGTCATTAGCAAATCGCAACCGCCGCGATTATTCAGTATTATTCAGTATTCAGTATCAGCCGGAGCGAGTCTGATCCAGTGTCGACACTTCTGTGCTGCGCTGCTCAATCAGTGCATGCAGTGCTTCGGCTCCCGAAGCAGTAAAAAGACGCATTGGTGGCTGTCTGGTTCATGGTCAACGCTTGCCGTCTGTGTCCCGCCCGACTCCCGCGGACCCCCGTCATGTCAGCCTAACCAAACGACATCACGCTGAAATGATCGCGGTTCGACTGGTGTGTAGCTTCATATGCTTAACGTTAGTCTCCCTCTCCCTGTCTGTTGAATAATTAGCACATAGGCTAGCTTGTAGCTCGTGTGTGTGTGTGTGTGTGTGTGTGTGTGTGTGTGTGTGTGTGTGTGTGTGTGTGTGTGTGTGTGTGTGTGTGTGTGTGTGTGTGTGTGTGTGTGTGTGTGTGTGTGTGTGTGTGTGTGTGTGTGTCTTGAAGCGGAGTATTTTGAGGGTGACCAGATGTCCCCGTTACTGTGGGACAGTCACAGGGTGACCAGATGTCCTTTGCGTGGGACAGTGTCTCATTTCAAAGACTTTTCAGTCATCCCGCAAATTGAGACCCTGTCCCACATTGTGACTGACAGACTACAGTGGTCAATTGTCCTAAAAGTCCCCCTTCTATTTTCTGTTGTAAAGTTTTCTCACTGTCTCTGTTAATGCTAGATGTGTTTTAAGCCTGTTGAAATAACAGATGAAGTACATACTAACATGAATAAATAACAAATTCATGGCTGGGGACTATTAAGACTACTTATGGACAAATGAAGCATGAGGCATTTTTAATGCCAACTGTAATGTGTTGCTACCCTGCAATTAAATGTAATACTTCTGTCCCTCAAATGAACAGTTTTGGTCCACTTAAGTCTGATTGATCAATCTATTGTGAAAGAAAAATATCTACCAGTCTGCCTGTTCTGATAAGAAATGAAATATGGCCTAATAATGACATAACTGCAGTAAATGGCCATTGAATATGTGATGACCGTGCAGTCATTCCCTTATTGACAATAAGGGAATTTATAGTCTTTTTTTTTACTGTGGCACTCGGAGTGTCAAGGAAAAAATCATGGCACTTCATGTCAAAAGGTTGCCTACCCCTGGCCTACGGTATTGTAATTAAATCACATGCACGCGCACACGCAGTCACGCACGGACGCGCACGAGCACAGACTCGAAGCCTCACCACCTTGGCTAAACAATTTTCTGGGGGAAACACTGTATATAGTTTTCATAAAATAAGCTACAAACTAACTACACACGCATACACATACGCACACGCACACACACACCAGTAGGGGTGCAACGGTTAATACAACTGAGCAACAGTGAAAGCAGATCTACCGTACTGCAAGCTCACTTGTGACCTCAATCCAGTCTGTGCATCGAAGTGTACGTGAGCAACACCACTTCTTCCTTTGTTCCATAATAATGGACTGGCATCCACTACTCCAATGCATTGTTCAAATTTCAGGTAATGTATGCACAAATCAAGTAGACAAATACCCAAACAACGGCTTAAAAATGTTTAGAACTTATTATGTTGTTTTTGTTTTCACTGTTCTAGCTCAGTGGAAAAGAATAATGAACAACCTCTACCTGCATTGCTCATTTGAAGTATTTGCATCAAATCCGTATTGCTTGTGTTGTTCTGTGGCAAAGCACTTTGTGAAACTGTAGCATTCAGAAAATATTGAGCAGCAGAAGTACTGTAGAAGTTCTCCGTAATGGGGCAGGTATTTATAGCAAAAATAATGGTGTACATCACGGAAAAGTGTGGCTGCAACTTCCTATTCAGAGATGGCATACAGGAAATGTAATTTATTTAGAACCTTGATTAGGTTTTACATTGAAAGAGTCAGTTAAGGACAACTTTAGTGGGAAATATGAAATTGTTAATTTACCATACCTTGCTAATTTATCATGTTTCTGTTAAACTGTATATTGCTTTCATGATGTCTGGTCTAACTTGGTGTGGTTTACACTGTGGGCAAAAAGGCCTGCATCCATAAACCTTTTGGTACATCAATGGTCTTTGTTCTGACCACATCCCCAGTGGCGCCCTCCAGGCTTGAAGCTCCAGTGGTCAAGTCTGGTACTGCATGCAGGTGGAATTCATGCACAAGCACCAGGAGAGCAGGGAACGATATGCTTTGTGAACACAGACAGGGAAGATTGTGTTTGCATTGTTTTCTGGAGGAACCCCCGGTGCTCTACCCTCTAGGTTTTATTACTCTATGGCTCTGACCAGCATGGCAGTGAGACTCTCAAGGCAGGGATATACTAACAGAAGCATGTTTTCACATGTGTTTGGGATGAGGAGCGTGCGCAGGCCTTTTACGTCTCCATCCATAATGTATAAACTTTTAACTGGTGGGTGGCAACAGCAGCCCAGCCACAGTGTCTGTAATGCATTGTATTCTTTGTTCTGTCCTGTTTACCCATCACAGTTTCACCGAACCCACTCAACTATTCAGAATAATTACATTGTCCTACCAGTGGGGCCCCAGGCCACAGTTTGCCACAATCCCTCAGAGAGCTTGGTAAATAACCCTAGGCTGTTTGTGTGGCTTTCCTGCTAGCGCTCATGTTCACACACACACACCCCAGCCCAACACACTCAGATTAATATCTGTGTCACACTTTCCCCATACTGCTTATTCACTGTCCCATCTCAGGCCCCAAATTGTTTTCCTGTTTCTCTTTGTGCTCCACATTACTTAATAGAACATAAAATAAGAATCGCGCACACACGCGCAAGCACACACACAATCATGTGCCTCCAACACAGTAATTAAGAGTCATCATAAAAAGAAGTTTGCTGAGATCTCTAAAGCTTCCGGAATATTGCTGTGGCCGTGCCTTACATTATGCTGGGAACAACAAAGAGATATTTGCCCCATGTAAAAGACTGCACAGAGCTTCTGGGATGTGCCATTTTCTTTTCTTTTCCCCCCCTGCAGCCCATTATTCTCTCTTATAGAAATGACAAATATATGAAGGTCCGTCCCCACCAGAGGCTACGCATTATGCAGCAAATTCATGATGGTGGTTGGCTGCCACAATACGCGCAGGAAAGAGCTTTGTCAAACAGTTTGGGGGTTTTGGTTGAGTTATGTACAGTACAAGAACCGCTAGCAGTTAGTCACTTGAACAGTACAAGACTCTCTAAATAGAGCACATACAAATCAGTAAGCCAGACTATTGGCATTTATTGTGGATGTTTCTTTGAGGCAATATGAGCTGCCTGCAGAGGGCAGATAGACACAGATGTGGTGATTTACTAATAGGTAGTTTAAAGAAAAGAACCTAACTAAGACAATGAGCATGTGATTATGAAGTTTAGATAATGCAAAGATATCACTGGTGCCTGGCCTAAATGCAGATCCATTACCAGACTTAGGAAGGTGTGGTTCTGAAATGCATGTATGCTGTAACAGTGGTAATGTCGTTATGCAACACTGGATGCTCTACTTCGACAAACAGGCAGACACTAAAGCTTTTGTTTTTCCCCAATCTCTCTGACACCATTACTGCTTTCACCATGCTGTGGCAGTTTTTGTTCATAAGATGTAAGATTGAGGACATGCTGCATCAAGCAATGCCTCCTAATACAGCATGTATGCTCTATATGTACAGTATGTGCATTTAGAAATGTCCCATATTATGTAGCTGTAGCCTGGGTCTGGGAAGCATTTAATTTTGTGTTTATGATCCGGTCCTGAGCGGATGCTTTCAACAGGTTGTAGTCAATGATTTGTAGTCATGTGTCAGGAACCACAAAATATTTTGGGCACTTCTGATTCCGCCTTGTGGTTTCCTGCCAGATGGCAGATACAAATCATTGACTAACATGACATATTTCACCGTTCGCTCCAGACGGGTTCAGGCGACGATTTTGGCTTTCCTCTGAGGTGGAAAGCTTGGTGATGCAAGGTTAATGTAGTTGTGATACAGTTATATTACGATATAGGAGTGGCTTTCAAACTTTTTGACACCAGAGCCCGCTATTTATTCAGCATTTCAGCCACCATTTGTATTTTCAAGTTTGTGTCCACAATTTAGGAGATAACTCGCAAGATGTGGTCAAAATAACAATTCTTGAAAGTTCAGTAATTCATCTGTTTAAATATAAATTACCTCTTGAAAGCGTAAAATGATTCATTTTACGATCTCAAGAGTTATAGATCTATAACTGTCTATCAACTAACCATCATTTAGCTGGAATCCAGGGACCAACCTGATGAGCTTTACAGATGTTATTTTTTTCAGGAATGCTAAAAAAAACCACACACACACAAAAAGCACAGTGTGACACAAAGTGATGTGCCGTGAGCTTGTATATCTGCAAAAATTGAAAAAGACACAAAAAACAGAGATTTGATGGGTTAAGTACAGACAGTACCAACGGTGATTTTAGATACAGTACTTGCTGTATAAAATTCAGGCCTAATTCTTGTGCTCTCCCACCCTGTCAATGTGGTGGCGATCTTTTAGCACGTCCCGAGTGGCCAAAACGTATTTATGTCTATAGGCTGACGTTATACTATACCATGATGTAATGCAACACAGCTGCAGAGCAGTTAATAACATTAACAATGGGTGTGTTAGATTTAGGTGTGCCAATGTGCAATCAATAATGTAGGGTATTGCCTAATCTTGCATTCTGGCACACCCATCTGGGGACACCTAAATCTATCACAGATGATCACGCCCATTCATTTTATTTTATTAGGTGTATTTGCACACCCTAAATCCCATGAACAAAGACCACCGCCAGGACCGTCAATGTTCTGGGTATATCATTAGCCTTAGTGTAATCAAGGTGAACTTAATAAAGTGAGTCAATACATTTCCATAACTTTTAAATATGTAGTTAAGCCAGGTGCAGTGCTTTGATTTTTTCCCCTAAAAGATGATCCTCAGATAATATTATTACTATTATTATTATTATTAAAGGAATTAGGAAAGTAGAAAAGTTTGAAAGTTTTCAAAAACGTTATGACATTCTATAACAACTATAATAATAACAACTCCATTGCTACAGTTTCTCTATTTAAATAAAAAAAGAAGAAGAGGGAACCCCAAGGACTATTTCACACAAGTATTGCAGGCCTAATTACCAAACTCTTGTCTAGTCATGTTGGGTAAACAAAACAGACCGCGCACGGGGTAAAATCAGGTAATTCATCCAAGACAAGTTTTACAATATCAACTTCTGCTGAGAAGATTACCCCACCCCAGTCCTTGGGGCATCACATCCATCTTGTGATTCTGATCGTAATGGCACCACTGATAGGTTTTAATAATAATGGCATGACTTTGCAGAAAACGAAAATAACATTTAGCTGACTACAGTTTGCCAGTGTTCCCGGCAACGAGGCTAGTGTAGCCTACAAAAAACATATCTGCAAAATATAGTGGTATTCCTCCTCTTACTTCATAGATAGTAGACGCAGTGAACAGAGAGACAGGAAAGGCAGGACAGGAGGTATGACATGCAGCAACGCCCTCCCTTGTGTATGATTCAAAATGGGGTCAGCCGGGAGGACTATATAGTCATATTTATGGTGTATGCACTGACCATACTCAATGAACCACAACCAGGGTGCCTTTGTGTGGCATTATTCTTGCTGGAATAAGGATATACAGTATATACAATAAGTATGCTGGACTATATGATATCCATGGGCCTGTAGTAGTGCAAAGCTTGGTTTGGGGGTTAGTGGGGAGAGACTAGGTTTTACTACTGATGACTGCCATTTTATATAGCCGTTTCAAGGTGTATAAAAAATGATTAGGACACAGTTTCTCGTTAGAGGAAGTGAGTCATCTGTGACAGTTTCTTTAGCCAAGCAACATCAAAGCCATGTCATTGTACTTTTGTATTAATGTCGTTTCATCATACAACAAGAAGCACTACAGAATTGTGGTTACTGTACATAAAAGATATAGGGAGGGGGAGAGAGAGAGATCTACAGAGGGAGGTAGAGACGCTTCATTTCTCCTTACATGTTCAACATTTCATCCTTCTAATTACGTTTTAACAATGACATTCAATTTTTAATGCAATAACCACTCTTTGCCGACCTTACGCAGTATGCTGCCTTGAACGAACCACAGTTCTGAATCTTACATTATAACATGAATATATAAGAGACACATTCATTTAAATACACAAAGGTAATTATAGTCAGCTCCCGTGGGCTCTTAGCCCATCCTCTGCTGCAACACCACAAATCTGTACTGTTTTTTTATCTGTACAACAAGGTATACGACTTGAAAAATGGAGATCATCTCACTTTAGTGAATTTTGTATAGAAACTGTCTTGTGGTAAACAGTAGTTTGCACCAACTGTCTTTAATTGCATTTTGCTAAAAATCTTTGAATTACCAGCAGTGCTTCCTGTATTTGGTAGCTGAAACTGTGTTGGTATGACGTGCATATTTTCCTTCGTAAAATATGCTGCTCTGCTATCAGTGAGTTTGTCCATGTTTATGATTGGTCATAATGTTGCAAACACCGTCCATTTTATGAGCTAGAGTACAATCCATTATCCTGGGTTGACCTAAGTGTTGTGTGACCGCTTAGTGTGACAGTGATTGTCAGGGTTACTGAAGCCATAGAATATATCCTTGATGTGTTGAGCTGGCTTTGTTGTTCTTCAAGGTCTGATGGTGAGTCCATCGCTACAGGGGATTAGAATAATAAAAGAACCTGCTCTGTGCTCATATAGTCTTTTTCCCAGCAAGCTACAGTAGCTGAAGAGACTCAACTCTACAGAGGTATCTGACACTGCTGGCCTTGTTCCGTCATTCAAAAGAAAAAAGAAAAACACTTTCTGTTAAAGGACAACTTCACCACTTTTCAACGCATCTTGGAGTACGGGTCCTACTAATGTACATGATAAAATACCACTATGTTTTTTTTTTGTTTTTACTTGGTCTGTGTTTCACAGGAGGGCTGTGGGCACTGCAGTTCAGAAACCCATCCTAGACAAAAATAGTGTATTTTATCATGTACATTAGTGAGGACATATTATATGAAGATACGTTGAAAAGTGTTAAAGTGGTCCTTTAAGTAATAGGCCTACTGAAAGTAACAATGTATGCAATGAAGGTAAGCCTTCATATTCATCAACACTAATTAAGGGTTATCTAACCCAAACTAGCCATTTGCAGTGTAAGATATTTATTATATTAGGATGTGGCAGGTTAGATAAAGTACTACTGCTACCCATCACTGCAGAGACTGGGGTTCGACATACTCAGCACTTTCCCTGTACTAGCAACTTCTACTGCCTTCCCTGTGCAGTAGGGAGTTGGAGATAGCAGCATTAGTACAGTACAGTACATCTCTCTGCACCAGTGGCGTTTCTAATTTGGAGCCCCAGGCAAGATATAGGCAAGGGCTAAAATATGAACTATCCTTTTAAAGCATCTCTGGTGGTCGCCTCGGTGACCACCAGGCGACCCCCCCCCCCCCTTCATGGCGCCTCAGGCAACTGTCTAGTCTGCCTAATGGCAAAAACGCCCCTGCTCTGCAGATATTGTTTGTAGCTACTCTGGTGAAACTCCTCACACATACTGGTGGGTAACTAACTACAGGTTGCTTGTGTCTACACTCCACTGGCCAATAGTAGATAGCAGTGTATGTATGTATACCTTTCATGTATTTAATGTAAACACAGCACTTGATAGAATTTGTATACACGGTTTAATACACCTATATAGATTTGTTATCTTCTTAGCTTATGTATGGTTCACATTAACTGTATGTATATGATATATTCCCACGCTTTTTCTTTTGCTAATTCATTAATGTAAATCGCTCTGGATTAAGAGTGCCTGCTGAATGCTTAAATTGTAAATTGTACACACTGGGTGGAGGCAGAAGCAGAACATAGTGCAATGTTTAACCACATGAACTTGTGTCCATACTATGGCAAGGGAACATTGGATGAAAACAGGGTGTACATCGGATACTTTCAACAGAGAGATGGGTTGTAGAGGGACAACAATGGGCAGACCAAGAATAGAGCCTTGGAGGACCCCGGTCAGATGACTAAAGGTAATCTGTGGAACAACTAAATTTGGTAGAAAACTGAAATAAATAAACGGTTGTAGAGGTTCAGTTCAACTAGACAATTTATAGTACCTCACAGCCATATTGGCTTATTTGGGCTTAGAGTTTAGCAGATTTTCTTTCTTACAAGTTGTGTAATTCTCACTTGTATTTCTTATCTTAAGCCGACAGCTGGCTCCCACAAGTTGTGTGCTTATGCATTAACTTAATTTGCTGATCCTCACAATGCTGTTTTTTTTTTGTTATGGCTAGAGTTCCGAACACAACAGGGATCCCATCTTATGCTGTTCAAAGCCTTTTTGTTTGCAAGAGAGCAAATATTAATGGCCTATAGCCTCAAGAAGACATGCACATTAAAGAAGCGTCGGTGTGACTGGGAACTCTAAATGTTATTCTAACAACGGCTCTGGTCCAAGAACACCGTCTTTACAGACGAAGATGAGAAGATCTTTGAAGAAAAACAAAAACAACTTAGAAAGCTCAAATTCTTCCCAAAGCACAAATAAACATGGGGCTGCCATGCAGTGCCGAATTAACCCGTTCTGAGGGCCCTGGAGCTATAGTACACAGAATCAAAAGACACATTTAATTAAAGCACTATCGCCGCTGCTCTCATAGATAAGGTTTCTCCATGAAAATGGATCTGCTATATTTGAGTATCCTCCTACCGCTACCCCTTGCTGGGGTTCCCATGTTGCATTGCATGTTTTCGTCGGAAGCAACAGATGTACCCATTTGTAATATCTTTAACAGGCCCCGGAGCTGAAGCTTCAGAAAGTTCCATTGTTAAAACGTGTGCCAAGTTGGTACTGTGGTGTCCAAGCAGGAACACTATCCTGAACCTGATGCAAACTAGTATGAAATCATACCATAAGACGTGCTTGGGTTTACTTGCCAGGAGGAAAGACAAAAGCATATTTCCAGGCTGAGATAGTGAACTATACTGCAGCGGTTACAACCCTCTTTAGCAGACCCAGTTGTTGTCTCCCCAAGACACAAACTACTGAAAATATCCCATAAATTGTTATACAGTACATATGATATCTTGACTACTTCATAATAGTATTTCTTCCCCTCTAATTCATCTGTGTTTGAATCTGCAGGCTTTTGGGGGAGATATTTCACATTTTGGTTATATCATCTACTCAAGCTCATGTGAACAGCACAGACAGTTTTTACAAAGTTGATTCAATATTTAGATATTTGATATTCATCAAATATCTGCCCGCCCCCTTCCCATACAAGCCCACTTAAAACTCAATTTTAACCATAGTAGATTCATCGAAAACACCCAATCTTTTTTCCTGGTGACTGATATTGTCCACCAGATACATGAGGGGCTGTGCTTTTTCATTTACTGTATTCATTTACTTTTAAAAATAGTTTTATTTGTTTCGCGCCACCCAGCATGAAATGGGGGCTGCTACATTTGCTACAATATTTTAACAATAAATTGAAACTCTAAATGGAATTCCATGCCCCCCCTCACGTAATAGGAGGACAATATCAGTTACCATAAAAACTATTGGGTGAAGTTCTAATGGGAAGAGGGCAGGGCAGCTACAACGTAAAAGAAACATTAACAACAATACCTAATTACTAAATTTTGTTTTTTATGAATTATCCCTTTAAAAACAAAATGTAGCAGTAACAATCACACCCGTGCTAAGTAATTGACACAGTAAGGCGCGCACGCACACACACACACACACACACACACACACACACACACACACACACACACACACACACACACACACACACACACACACACACACACACACACACACACACACACACACACACACACACACACACACACACACACACACACACACACACACACACACACACACACACACACACACACACACACACACACACACACAAAGCTGTTTAAGGAAGTGGTGTATTTGCTCAGTAGGCCCATTAAAACAGGTCCACGACCCACATATGGGTCCCGACTCCTGACCGACTGTTTGGGAAACACTGAACCACTGCAATAAAGAAGCACATCTGCTGCAGTTCATCAGGAGGCGCTGGCTATCTTTGGAGGCGAACGGCAGAGGAGGACAGATTGAGAGAGACGTCTGGCTAATGGCAGCTCGTTAAACCTGGGAAGACAACTTGTTAATGATGCATGCTGGCCTAGTGCTCTCTGTACTGAATAGTGGTGATTACACTGCATACAGCTGTCACATGTATACATATAAACGCCAGCGAACGAGTGTGCACTGCACGCACACACACTCTCTCTAAAACAGACAAACCAAATTATAACCATCTCGGTTCTCAGGACTGTTCATTCCATGCATGCATGAGTGTAAAAATGACCCCCGCCCTCAGGACTGCAGTGTGACTCAATTGTACTTGTGAAATCTCCCCTCTGCTAGCACTCCTCACTTCCTTTTAACCATTTTCGCTAGCTACTGGGATATTACTAGTATTGATTCATTGCCCTAGCGAATAATGTACTTTTTTTTTCTCCAATGAATCGACGAGGTGTTTTTTTCGACAGCTCATAATAACTTTCGTATCCGGTCCTTCATTGCCACCACCAGTTCCTGCTGATGCATAGCGATGACATCAGGGAACAGCAGTTTTCTACCTCTGGTCTGCTTCCAGGCAGGATTACAGAGGAGAAGGCCTCTTGAAAGGATTATGGAATCGATAACTACTTGTTCACACACGCTATGCTGTTACCTATACAGACGTAGATGACGAGTGATTGTCCACAAATACCAGCATAGATAAAGCCTGATTGCACACAAATGCAATGTATGTTAGCATGTTGATGTTGAGAGATGCCAGGCTTGATGTTTACTTGTTAGTTACAATGTAGCACTTAATTGATTTCCTTGCTCTCCTCGGCTGTTTACCTGCGGTTTGATGACTACATTCATATCGCACACATTCCATTTATTCTGATCTCACACTCTGTAAGCTGCTCTGGATAACAGCTGAATGCGCACACACACAATTTATTCGCAATTTACACTTTCAGGAGAGGCTCTAAATCCAGAGCAATTTACAATAAGCAAGAACAACATGGTGATACATCATGTTCATTAAAACTGGTTGTCACGAACATTAATAGTGGAAGATCTCTATATAATATATTCCACCTATAACCATAATGCTATGTCTGCTATGTAAACTACATAAGCTACAGTAGGTGCTACAGTATATGACTCGTGTTGGGACACTCAGTGATTCTCACCCGCTGCATCCTGCATCCAAATACACAATTTATAGATGATGGATGCATTTAGACAGTAAGCTCTGCATCCCAGGGGGGAAAAAAAGCAGAAAAGGAATGCGGTAAACATTGCAAAGATTTATCAACAGTTATAACTGGGACTGTTGTCTGCAAAACATCTTTGCAGGTAAAGTTTTCAGATTTGGAATTGTTTTTCTTTATTTCAGATAGGCCTACATTTATACCTGAATATAAAGACATTATAATCCTATACAATGAAATGAGAGTTAAATGCTGCAATTTGTAAAAATAGGACTCCTAACAACGCTTTAGTGAGACTCATCAAATGCCCCTGGGAGTCATCTAAAAGACCCTCCCTGCATCCCAGGACTCATTAGATTGAAAACCTATTTACATCACTGTACTCTCAAGTTGCTGCTGTTGCAACTTGAGTTGCTGCTGTTGCTGATGTAATGTGTGAGCTTCCCAGTGTAAAGTGTCCACAGAGTGCTGTTCCGCATGTAGGTGCCGGTAATATGAACCAGTATCACTTTCACTTATGCTACATTCAGGTCATTGTCAACGTTTTAGAGGAACTGAACAGTTATGATGTCCTCTAAGGGAAACAGTAAACTAAAAGGTTCACATGCAAGTGGGCTAATCCCCAACCCTGCTCCACTCCTCCTCTTGCTTTAACCATCGTTCCCATACCACCAGCTTCCGTCATCAAGCCGCACACACCACACCAAGAGAGCACACTCACATACAGGTTTATGCTCTCCAATGAATTTAGTTATCTGCTGCTATAAAGCTGCAGTAGAGGTGGTATGAACTGCATCGGCTGATCCTGCAATTTCTACAAAAAACCTTGAGGAACAATCTTATCTATGAAATTATATTGCTACCATAGGTCGCAGATTACTATATGCAAATCTGGAAAAAAAAATACGTCTCATCTGTCTGTCAGGTCATGATGCCACCATATATGGCCGTCAGCCTGCTACGCCTTGTGACATGTCACGCCACCATACATTGTTGGTGATGCAAACTCAAACCATTAGATCTCTATATATGACCTGTTCTGACATGTCAATCTCTCCCGACCTGTCCCCCTTCTCTTCCATGCCTCTCTTTTGACCGATACCAAATGTTGACTTGACCTCATCAAACCCTGTACTCTCAAAACACACTCCAAATATGTTTTCAAATCGACTAACAAATGTGATAGAGAACAATTAAACCTAACCCTAACCTTAGCACTAAACTTAACCTCAGTAAAACCCAAACCTCCGACTTATAAACACTTTGCATAACCCGACTTTGAGAAATGATTCCACCCCTCATGCTGCAGTGCTGCTGAGGATGGAGCAGAGGTGACAATAAGAACTGTGGTGCAATTTCAACATGAAAGAAATAAGTAGAGGTAAGTTTTGCGCTCCAAAATCAAGGCTTACAGCCTCAGCTTTCATTTTTCAGTCTGTCTGCAGGCCTTTTTTGTTTGCTCTCTTTCTGTGAAATAAATTATACATTACATAATGTAGGGAAGCTGACAGTCGGGATGATTCATCCAACCAGCGCCTTTTCAAAGGGTCTGTTGAGAACAAATTATGGTGAAGTATGCACCCCTACATACAGGCATACTGAATATGCCACATGCAAGCTAACTCGCACAATGTTGGCTACCATTTAACAATGCCTTGATTTAGTGTATAAATGGTATTCAATTCAGAAAGAAAACAATTACAAAGAACATTTAACAATGTCTTGATTTAGTGTATAAATGGTATTCAATTCAGAAAGAAAACAATTACAAAGAACCTTGGCAAGTCAAATTAACTACTCTATCCAATAGAGGTTTGAGGTGCTGGGCAATAATCATTTCAAATCCCATGTGAGAGAGAGCATACATTTCATATTCACCGAGTTGCGGCCAAAATGTCACATTTACACATCCAGATCACATGTCGTCTTTGTCTACATATGGAAACCACACATTCATCTACAAATGCCCAAAAATACTTTCAACAGTTAAATCCACACAGCAGCCCAGAAGGCAGTAATGTGACGCTGACGCAGTGCAAGATAGAGAAAATACTTTGCACACCCACACGCTGCAAATGTTAAGATGCTAGATTGGCACTAAGGGCTGGAGGCCCGCTGAGAAGGCAGAGCGCCATGCTCCTGGAGTGACTCTGAGGCAGGGATGAGAGGAGGCGACAGAAATAGACATACTGTGGACAAGAAACATGACAGGAGTTGAGAGGATATGGGTTTGAAACTGGAAAACCCGTTGGCCCAAGGTTAACCACGTTCAACCCGGCATGTCATAGAATAAATCTGGCACAAATTGTCACAGTTTAAAAAATAGCCTTCAAATTCACAAGCTCACAGCCCTCTCTCCTCATCAAAGAGGGATATAGAGGTACGATGAGAAGTCTTGGTTTCTCCCAAGAAGTCTCATTTTTTTATGGTTAATAACATCTTTTTTATGATTAATAAATTAAGACTTTAAAAAATATTGTGTAAAATGTGTTGTTACTCCCACCCTGCAATGTTACCGCTCCAAAAGTGCCACAAAAACCCTGGTATGAGTATACAGGTAGTAAACAATGAGTGGAGCTTAATACTATAAGCTGCAAGAATAGAAATTCCTCAAAAAGACAGAGATCAATTATTCAAAAAAATAGTTCCGGAGACTACTGTTGATCTCATCTGGTTTGTGACAGACCTCCTTCGGAGGCTGGCCTCTTCCACGTGGGACTGGAGATGATGGCATGGCTTTGTGACACTGAGCTGGACATATGACGATGATACACGAAAGAAGATGCAACAGACCTGCCGTAAAAACAACAAGTTTGTCATCCAAAGTAATCTGCCACTATTGTAGCCTATGGGGAGAACAAAGTCTGAGCCTTAATAACTTCTGATTTAAATCAAATGCTATAAAATTCTAATCAAAGCACTTGTTTTTGACAGCCTATAGCTGCACTGTTGTTAGCTGCAGTAGCAATTATGTGTCAAGAGGCCAATGGCAAGAGGGGAAAACTTACATTGCTTCCTGACTAGATGGAGGGCAGCGGGTACAATATTAGGAGATCGGAAGAATGTTGGAGTTTATTCACTTCCAACGGTAGAATGAACGTGAACACAACTTATGATCCATTCCTTAACTCTATGTACTAAATACTGGACCCGATCATCACAAGGCATATAATACAAGATATTCATAGTAAAATATTACTAATATTTTAGCTAAACAAACCAGAAAAAAAAATCACTTTGTTATCAATTATTCTTTATCCCACCAACTAACTCTCGCGAGATTTGTTAGTCAGGAAGAGTCTCTTTGTAATCTGCAATTTGACATCAGTTTGACTTAAGACAGATAGTGTGTAGTGTACACAGAACATTGTTAGAACTGGGTAGTCCCCAGGTGTCTCATGTTCTCCTGATGAGAAGTGCATTGCTTCCTTCATACCAGTTACACTTCATATACAGTTTATACAGCAAACTTACCGAATAAATATACATTCAGACTGTCTGTGTGTTGTGAGGAAAATAAAACAGACACAGTGTTATGGCTGAGCAGGAAGCTGGAACCCTCGAAGCTCGATATGAGTGAAATGTGTGTATTACACTGACTCAAATTGACAGTCCTACTGCATAGCGTGTGTGGGATGTTTGTGCTTGTCATCTTGTGCAAAAAGAATGCGAGCATGCACAGTGTATACTGTATACAATATCTATTTATGTGATGTTCTTTCTAGGGCTGGTGGCCTTTGGAACCAGATATATAAACAGCTTATGGAACTCTATGCCGTATATTCTTGCAAATTGAAACGAGATGTGTTTACTGTTTACGCATGTAGGCTATAATAGACCAGAAGGGGGATGCTGTATGCTTGTGTGCGAATGAAAGAGAGCTAATGTGTGTAATATAAAGGGGGAAAGGGGGCATTTTCTGCTCTCTGGGGGAGGGAAATCCGTTTTTACAGCTTAACACAACTGTGGCTGCTCCGATGACATTGACAAGCACACAGGGGAGGGGGTTGTTAGGCAGGGTACAAAGAAATATATTATGTTAATTTAACTCTGAGATTGTGTACAATACAACATGAAAGCAAACATATCTTAAGGGTTCACTTGGGTACACAGAGTTAGAAATGGCCATGCTTGTATGATCAGTGACGTCCTTCTACAACAGCTCAATAGACTTTACGCCTATGACATAAATCAAACACAATCCTATAACCATATAACCATAAACCTTTATCTGTGCTTTGTTTCAACAAGCACTAACAGGGGTCAGTTATATGCTGGATGATCAGTATATTATAGCAATAGTAGGAGAACCTAGATAGCAGAAGTGGTTATAGTGCTTCTACATTCTGTTAGGAATCATCGCCATAATGATTAATATTGTCACTACTATGCAATCAGAACATAGGCAAAACACTAGTGTGATGCATCTTCCTTAAACAACAAGGCATGAAATATCAGATGTTTTTTTGTATCTTCCTAGTGTGTCCAGTCATAAGTTGAGCAGGTGACTTTAATTGCATAAAGCAAATCCAATAGAGATAACCCAACCTGCTGATATACAGAATGTGAGAAGACAAGCACATTGTGCAACTGGGGATTATTATTTTTGGAGACAGAACCTTGCTCTGTGCGACTTATTAAGAAACAAGAGTCCTGTTGACACAATAGTACCTCACAGTGTGCGTGTTGTGTGTGTGTGTGTGTGCGCGCGCGCGCGCGCGCGCGCGCGCGTGTGTGTGTGTGTGTACCAGTACGTTGAGCAGTCAAGTACAAGTCTGCGTCTGTGCACAGTGAATTGTCTGTGTGTGTGTGTGTGTGTGTCCATGCTGGCTCGCCTATCTGTCTCCATGACACAGCCAGTACAATGGAAGCCATTCAACTCTGCATCTACCTCTTGTGTCTACAAGAGTGCTGTATCACAAGCCCTTGTTGTCTTGTTACAGAGATGCAACAACAAGCCACGCACAGATGCATTTTTTCAACAGTGTCATTATGTTGATGTAATGCCATTTTAAGTAAATAACACTTGAGTAAACAACAACCGTCTACCCAAGAATGATGACATCCGATGACATCCGTACATATCCACTTATGATTATGTTGTGTGCCACTGTGTGCCACACGCACAAATGGCAAGTTGGTCACAACATTCATTATCAACTCTTCTATATAAAGAGATAATGGATATGATCATCTATAATACAGTTACATATTACACATACCAATGCAGCACAAAGGTAAACGTTGCATTTACATATCGCCTTCATCCAAGGTGCTTTACTAAGCTTGTACATTACATTCACACTGCGTTGTGAATGCACAGAGATGGACCCTTATAGATCTGTAACTCTTCAGATCGTAAAATGATACCAAATGCAAGGGTCCATTTGGTATCATTTTACGCTCTCAAAAGTTCAATTACAATGAAAATATCTGAATTACTTAACTTTCAAGAGTGTACACATTTAGAAAATGTAGAAGAATTGTTATTTTGACCCAAGTTTTGCCAGTTTTCTCTCCTAAATTGTGAACACAAAAAACACTGCTGTAAAGCAAGGCATCAACCAGCACACCGGGAGGTTCTTGGATTTTAAATTCATGGTGGAGCTCTTTAAGAGGTTCTTGCTCAATGACACTTCGGCACGACTCTGATGGAACCCGGCTTCGAACTGGCGCCCGGTCGCACCCACACACTGCTGCCCCTAAACAATAACATGAAATCATTTTTACTAGTCATATACATCTGGCGCTGGGCCAACATTTTATTATTTTCCTTACATGAGCATTACAATTCCTGTATGTCACTTACAAATTAGAGGCTTTATGGAAATCATAATTTCACGTACAACTAGTACAGCACTAAACGCCTAAATACCTGAAATTAATCATTATTATAGGATTACAAAACGTGTAATTAGAATTTGTGTTCACACAAAGATATGTAGACTACGATTAACATTTAATTATACATTTATTGAAGCCATGGATGCTTGCATAGCAGTTTAGTGTGTCTGATCGTGCTCTTCATTTCTAGATTTCTAGAACAGGCAACCGAAAGTGAAAATTTCTTCTGCAGACTCAAATCAATTTTGAATTATATGATTGTCCCCAATAATAATGACAATAATAATAATGATGAAAATGCCCACTGACATGTTGGTCAATTGACAACCATTGGCAAATCGTGTCCTCATTCATGTCAACGGTGTTCTTGTTTGTCCATAACAAGAGTAAGAATCACGATTTCTGTGGCCTACACCACACATGGCCCAATTACTGCAGAATGATGAAAAGCTGTGGAATTTTCACAGGGGCTAAAAACGAAGCCACAGACTTGTGTTTACGGGTAGGCAGCCAGACGGGGAGGCTGTTCCCTGACACTGCACCTGTTCAGCAGGGAGCAGAACCCAGAAGAATAGTGTGTTCCTCAACATTGTGTTACATTCTGCTGGTGAAAAGCAGCAGCTGCGTGACTTCATGCGTATCGGAGGACATGTTGTCGTCCACACCCAAAGGTTCCCCCAACTCTTTCAGACCGTGACCCCACAAGATAAAAAGTGAACTCACCCCCATAGTTCACCTGAACTGGGAGCGCCACACGCTGACAAGCAACTTGGAATTGTAGGAGTTGAGGTATCGCATTTAGACAATTATAATTGGTCAAAAGGGGGACACCCCCTAAAACCTTTTAACTTTAAAGACCAAAATAACTCTTTGAGTGTACATTTGTGCACTCTCAGAGTTACAGACCGGCAAAGATTAAAGGAACCCAAGAAGGAAGCCTGATACCACTGGTCAGTGACAGGAACTAGAAGTGAAAGGTAAAACTGGGAATTAGTCAAAAATGGAAGCGAACAAGAAAGAAAGGGCATGGTCACACAATCCTCACACAGGGGAACATCACTGACGTCAGCCTGTACATTATTAGCCTATTTGATACACTGGGTCTTGTAATGGCGACACTATAATGCCGGTGTCAAAACAGGAGGAGTTTCACGTAACGAGGTCTTTTCAATCCTGTTGAATAAACAGTACAGAGGGCTTTGTGTGTGTGACCCCAATATTTATCACTGGCTAACAGTCAAAACACACCTGATCTCTTGTCTGACCTTTTCTCACAGCCCTGTCCCAATAGCGGTGTGTGACTTCACAGCTCCAGCCCAGCCGACACCTACACAGGTTTCCATTGTGCTCTAGGAAATGGACCGAGGAACCTATTAAAGAGCGGCTGCTAATGGGGACGGTGTCTGGTTGCACAACCTTTCCAGAACAATGAGACAGCAGTGGTGTGTAAATTCAGAATCCGACACCCCTGTGTGTGTCACCCATTGGCTGGAAGACAAATAAGACAGCTCAGCATCCTCGATTAAGCATAACGGACAAAGGTCCTGTGTATATCACAGTGTGCAGAGCACAAGGACTAATTTATTTCTCAACGTCGATAATTGGAAATGACTGATTTTCTTGCCAACGGCGTGATATAAACATCGTACTTCTCCCAGATATTCCGGGAGTCTATCCGAATATTGGTTCAACTCACAGAACACTGAAATGCCCCCACAAATCGCGTACAGAGATGGAACAATAGTGTTGTTTATCTGAATGCATCCTGGCTGATGGAAGCATCAAGCTGGGGGTGGTGAAGGACTCGGCTGTAAAGTCAGGGAACAGGAAAACGGATTATAGCAGGGGTGTTATTTATATTGCCTTTCCCAAAGCCAATTTCATACAATAACCAAATTATTATGGATTAAACTATATGTAGACTATAGTCAACATGCGTTTAAAACCATTCACCACATGAACCCTAGTGTTCCGTCACTCGGTGTGATGTGCAGCAAGCCGTCGATCCTGCCATTTTCAACAAAGACTTTTTATCTAGACGGATAAGGTAGGGGGCCAAGCAGATGGCCCTGTGGGACCCCAGTCAAGGAAGTACAAAGGGTTTAAAGCTGGGGGTTAATAGATACACTTATAGTAGGGTGACTTCACACCTGTGTATCATGTTAAACAGTGTTACAGTGATAATTAATAATGGAGGATATCAGAACGATCTAATGTAGGTGACATTAGGTCTGCAACTACTGATTACTTGAGAGTCATATCATTGAGAAGAAAGTAGTTTTAAATGGTTTCTAAAATAAATGTTATGCACTAAAGAATCAATTACAAACATAAGCCCTATTTTATACTTATTCGCACAATAGGCAAAAATGCTGACAACAGTAGCGTTTTTGTTGTTTTAGTAATGAATCGATTGTGTTCCGGCTTGGTTCAGTGGAACCAATGTAGTCTGTTTTCTTAATTCATTACTGCCTCCATCCCACTGGAATGCACAGGACTATATAGTTGGTCAACTAGAATCACAATAGTATGTAAAACAACTTTGGGTGCTGAGAAAATGCTCTGTATAAATACGATTAATAACAATTATTATTATTATTATTATTATTATTATTATTATCAGCATCATTACAATCATAGCATTTTGCCAATTATTTGGAGGCCACGTCCGTCACAGCCCTCCATTGGGCTCCAGCCAGCAGACTGGGAACCACTGATTTTAGATGATGTGCTTTTGTCACCATGACCACTGTTTTATTGCTGTTGTTTGTGTTGCCACGAGAGCTGTTTTATTGCAACACTGAATGCTCAAGGATAGAACTGCAAACGTTGAAGTAATTTGCCATTTTGAATGGAACTTCCTCCATATTCCGTGCACGCACACACCCACACACGCACACACACAAATTAACTACGAATATTCACTGGAAAACAAGGTTCTTTTGAATTATTTCCTGGAAAGTAATGTTTTGGACATGCCCCCGAGAGCGACAACAATATACACTCTTACATTTTTTAATAAGCTTCAGAATGTGGCGTGTGATACTTGTGTCAACTTGTTCTCTGTGAGCTTGCCGCTCGTAAATCAACTATAGGATCAGTCGCCACTCTTAGTCGGGGGAAAGCTCTTTAGGGCCACAGCAGAGGATTACTTAATTCGAAACAACCATGCTATACCAAGATACTTTACAATGATTTTCACTCCCTGTGATTATTGTTAAGCTGTAAAGCTGTCTCTGGCTTGTGCTTCCGTCTGTAAGGGGGCATGGCGCTTGCAGAAAGCTTCAAACGGCAAAAACAATGCAATCAAGAGGGAGGAACACGCTGTGAGGCAATATAAGCACGCACACGCACGCACGCACGCACGCACACGCACACGCACACACACACACACACACACACACTTTAGGCTACAAACAACGTGACCAGTCCGCAGAAACTACCCAAGAGCTTTTGGGCCTCCAAGGGGCTGTGCGCATGCAGTGTGTTTAATAGGCATGAGGCCACTTCCCTAGATGAGATTCGCTGCTGCAGGATAATCCTGATGAAAATGTCTTTGCTCTTTGCCTTGCACTCATTCTGCCTCCCTCCCATCCATCCATCCATCCATCCGTCCATCCGTCCATCCATCCAGAGACAGGCAGTTGGCAGAAGTAGAAACAGTGGTCGACTCCATCTTCTTCCTGCCATTCACTTCCTCATATCTGTGTGTGTGTGTGTGTGTGTGTGTGTGTGTGTGTGCGTGTGTGTGTGTGTGTTGCCCATGATGACACACCAACTCATACTTCATCATGCGTCGGTGTCACCTGTCGAATGGAAGTTTCGGGAGAGAGATTCTTATCAGTTCACTGACCTACTGTACAGTATAGACTGACAATGATGACGCATCATTAATACAAGCAGAACTGCAGTGAATCACTTGAGCTGTGTTCTTTCATCATAGATGTTTTTCTACATCCACCCCCGTTCACCACCACCCTCATTGTTTTTTGCACCATATCTTGCCCTCTGTCCTTCCTTACTCACACATGCCTTCTCCTACACACTGTCTCTCTCACAAAAGAGATAAAAATGTGTGTGCATGGTGTTCCAGAAATGTACAGTATTTACTCAGCAGACGCCCTGACATGCAAAATGACCAGCTACAGATTACAAGATCAGAGTAAAGGGCAGGAATATGTCAACCACCATACAATAAAGAGTCACATACAGTATAATAGAGGATACTACAGATCGGGGGCAGCAGTTGGCTTAGTGGTAGACTGGCCAGCTGCAGGTCAACCACGAGGTTCCCAGTTAGATCCCAGGTCTTTGAGAAAGACCGAGTCTGAACCCCTTAATTGGGCCCCCGTATTGCTCCTGAGTCCCGATAGGCCTTGTGTGGTTGCCTCCGCCAATCGGTGTTGTATGAATGTGTGTGCGAATGGGTGAATGTAATGCACCAGCTATGTGAAGCGCTTTGAATAAAAGCACAATAAATGCAGTAATGCACCATTTACCATGTATTCTAAATTACTTTAAAATCAATTGAACACTGTGAAAATGTTTAATGAAACAAACAGCTTCTTGATTTTATGATTAGTTCTAAATGTCTGTTTCGATATGTTTTGGTTAATTTCCCAACACTTATAACTAATAATGTAATAACAATTGTAATGTAGGAGCATATCTAGGTCAATTTTTTAAGTGAAAAAGTAAAGTGAGATAAATCTAATCCAACGCATACTAATCAGTAACTTTCAAACTAACGCTAGTGGAACCCATCAAAAAACTGGATGTGATACAAGGACAAATAACTAAAGCTCCTGTCTGTTCACATTCCTTCCCACCACAGTATGCGGATGCAGTGTTCTTGTACACATGCTGTGTTTTTTAAATCTTCCTCCTGGTGACAGGCAGCCCAAAAGAATGATGCTGAAGAACAGACTTGGGAGGACCAAGGGCACGCCACGGATGGCTGCTCAAAACAGATTGTTCAGCATCATTCTGAGAGAAGTTTTTCTACGCAACCAGACATCTTTATAAAGTAAGAGCTCAAGTTGTGTTCAGATAGCGTGAAGGCTGTCCATGAAAAAAGAAAACTGCACACATGCATGCCACAGCATCTCCAGTAATGCCATAAAGATCTTCTCCCACTCACTCCATCCCATTTATCACCCTGTAAACCCTCTCACACTTCACCCTAAACGCTGAACAAGGTGGTCCAGTACAGTGTGTATCATGTTTGCCATGCCAGCATCTACAACTGCTACCATAAAGGTAACAGGGGAAGAAATAATACAACTGCATACAGGGTTTGTATGAGTAGGCATCATAAACTAAGCAACAAAAGTCAGAAGTGGATTCCAGACACTGATGGATAATTTTGGGAATTTTAGGTTATTGTGAAAGATTTTTCATTCTGTATGCCACCATGATGTTACACTGGAATTTAATCTGCACCGTGCTATGAGCTTGTAGTATAAGATTTCTGTCACCAAAGAAGTTGATATCTGCTTTCTGAATATGTGTATAGGAATCAGACAAGTAGCCTAGGTCAGGATAACCATGGTCTTCTTGATGAATTCAGTATTAAACCAGATAGTTCCAGAATCATTTTTAGTGGCTAGGACAATTGTGACAAACTGTTGTACTATACTGTGTTCATCTTGTGAAATGGAGAGAAGGGTTTTGATGCTATGATGGCTTGTCTATGGATTCTGAATAAACTATCTCCCTCCCTGGAATACCACCAAGTATATTAAGTACATTTCTGGTTCAAGTACATTTCTAAAGTTGTCCTTTCATGGTTTATTCTATTAGGTAGCATTTTCATTCTAAAGTTGATTCATAAACATTGCAACTGAAAGGTTTTTTATTAGAACACTGTGTAGTATAATAATAATAGCTCGGATTTATGGAGTGTTTTCTGAATACCCAAAGCGCTTTAGAACACATTAGGAACAAACTTTATTCAAAAGAAAAAACAACAGTTAAAGATAGAGTGCCATGATTTTTTCTACCCTAAAACATGATCATCAGGTATTAATGTTATATGAAAAGTAAGATTTTTTTCCCAAAAAGTGTACAGTGTTTGTTAAAAACTGTCATTTTTATGATTCAACCCTACCAGTTCATTAAGTATGCCTGGTTTGCCTGGTGGGTGGTGATGGGTGGAGATCCAGCTGAACTGAAGCCACACCCACAGCTTTAGTTGCATGATAAAGGGGGAGGAGTTAGGGGAGGGGCTGAACAGGTGATGTCGCTATATTGATTTTTTTTTCATTGGCACGTTTGACTGGAAAAGTTCAGCCCCCAGGAAGAAACCCTAAATACAAAAGGGAAGACATCATTGCACACCAAGGCATCTATTTACATACTGTCACCTCTTAAACAAGTACAACATTGGAAAAAAAATCAAAAGTCATGGCATCTCCTCTTTAAAATCAGTGCAAGTTAAAACAAGTGGAAAAAGAGGGGACAAAAAGAGCTTTAGAATGCCTGTGTGTATGCTTGAGTAAGAATTGTAATCAGATTACTTGCTCAAGTAGGCTACTCTCCGTCTTCCTCCATATTTTAAGGCAAGCTATACAGTATACAGACCTTCTGAAGATCTATGGTAATGTTTTACCTATGAGACACCCCCCCCCCCACCCCACCCACTCCTGCCACCAGGAAGGAGGCAGTTTGCCACGGTGCAATTCAAACTGCTTGTTCCAAACCCCGTCACGCTGCTGAGCTCTGATGCTAAATCTCTTTAGCGCACTAAAGCAATGGTGCAGTAAATACACAACATAAGCACTATACTTCAGCACTTAGCACTTTAATTCTCGCTTTCTTTTTTCAACCACTTAGGAACCAACCTATGGCCCCACCTTTTTAGCAAAGAGCGCCTGTACAGTAACATTACAAATACTAATCATAACTTCTTGAGGGGGGCAATGACTTATTGTGTCCGGGTAGCTCAATCAGTAGAGCTCTCGCATTTGGACCACAAGTTCATGAGTTTGATCCCGGAACTGCCACCTCAGAGTTTATCAGTAGCACGGCTTGGGTGTTACAAGTCGTGACCAGCGCCTTGTAACCTAGACTCCTGTTACAGGGTGATACCAACAATAAGCCATACCGACCTACTTCTAAGGACTTAATGGGTTAAAGGCATGAAAATCTGCCCTTTATACACAAATATGGAAAATATCCGATCTACAAGCTTGCATGCCTAGAATGGAGATACAACATTGAAAGTCGCTGTGTTGTCAATTTAAAGTGTTTAGTCAAGAGCCTTGTTTTGAGATGCTTATGTTTTTATGTTATGCAACTGTTTAGCGTTGTGTCAAAAGCTTCTTTCTGTGATATTTTATTACGTGAAGTACATTGTGAGCACAGTGCCGAAGACAAATTCTCCCTCGGGGACAACAAAGTTTGCTCTCTCCGTTTCGCAAAATATATTGAAACATACAACATCATGTTCATCATGTCACATGAAGCCGTTACAGAAAAGAACACAACGTTTGCTTCTCTCACACTCACACCCTGTGTGGCCTAATGAAAGTAACCCATCTATACAAAAAAGGCCCAGTCAAAACAAATGGTACAAATGATTAAAACCATAATAATAATAATTATATGACTCAAGTCTGCCTTATGTTAGCGCCTCCATCCCCTCATCCTCTCCAGCTGCACTGTAAAGCAGTACGCCCCGGCACTGTAGCCTACATAAACACACGTGCTGGGTCGAGCACAGGTCAGGGCCATTTTCTGTTCCCCTCGCTGGAGGGGTTCCTGCACGGGGCGCAGCGGGACAGAGCTGTAGGGTGACAGTGAGGTGACGAGAGGGGAAAAAATGAAAGCAGATGAAAGAAGAGCGCGAGAGCGAATGTGTTCCTCAATGACAGGCAGCTTCTATTTTGGCCTGGTAGTAAACTCTGCTTGGCCTTGTGACAAGAACCTTTACACAGTAGCTACAGAGAGAGAGAGAGAGAGAGAGAGAGAGGGGTAGAGAGGAGTGATGACAGGGAGAGGGGGGGGGGGGTGGAACAAGCACGTTATTTAGAAAAGGGGGAGCACGCCGAACGGCTGTGAAAGGCAGAGTGCGGGGAAGTGAACAAGTGTGTGTACGCTTTTTTCCCCTTTTCTTTCAGTTTACACTGACAAAATGCGCAAAGTACCAACATCCCTGTGATATTTACATCAGTGATTCTCAAACTGTTTCATTGCATGGAGGCCCCTGGCTAACCATGCGTTATAGGCCACGGACCACCATAACCAGCAAATGAACCATGTATCATTTAGCCTACAGACAACCCTGAGGTTTGAGAAGCACTGGTTTTACAACACATGGACACTGGACAGGGCAGGTGTGCCAACAGTAAGGCCTTCGGTCTGATTGGCTGCACATGACTTCCACACTGCCAGTCGAAGGGGACGGTCAGTGAGTGGTAGACCACCTGTGGGTCACACTAAACTGGATTGTTATGTTGACAGTTGAATGAATTGTGGATTTAAGTGAAAGTGTGGAGTAGATAGGCACCACGGTTTTGAGAAGAATATAGTTGTAGATAAATGGTGTAGTATATCTACTCACTGCTGCTGCAGCAGCAGCAGCCAGCCCACAATAATGTGAATATGCAAACGGAATGAATGCACAAGAAACAAGAGGCGAGGGTGGAGCATTGAGGAGAAGGTGCCAAGTATTTGACAAAAAGATATTTCTTGACATTCCGCTCACTGACAAACAGCAGCAGTCTATAAAGCTCCATTCGACTAAGGCTCTCTCTGCATACAGCACTAGCACTATACTCTGTCCTCCTCTTCACAATGGCTGTCCTCTCAAGAGACTCTGACCCAGTGTGCATGCATGTCTGTCTGTATACGTCATGCCAATGACTAGCTAAGCATCATCAGACAAAGGCCACACTCAGCCAGATGCTTGTTTTCTGTCTGAAAATGAACTAAAAATCTCTAGACATCAAGCAAAACCGCTGTGGATCAAAATAGAGAAAAACATTTTTTTTGCTTTTACCTGCACGATACTGTTTAGGGCCGGCCCCAATCCAACATGCAATGGTCTGAAGGTTCATTCACTATTTTGACATTCAGATTATGTCCCGTTTGTTTTCTGGCTCACGACTGAAAGAGGATACAGAAATGTGTTTACGCATTCGTACGCATGTTGTTCTGCAAATGAGCAGATACAATAGGTAGGCTCTGTCTAGACCACATCTGAGAACAGAGCAGTGAACAGGATAGCACACACCTACAATTTCACTGATATAGTGCTTTTATGGGGTTAACGATTAAGCGAACTTAACCGTTTCACGGTATTGTCCTTGTTTAATTTCCAGGTCATTCAGTGAGGTGGGGGCTGATGATGTGAACATAATGGGCATGGAAAATCATGTTATAATGGAAGATCATTGGATCTGCATTTAAAGTTCCAATGGCTGGTGGGGATGAAGGCCATTATCAGCAGACGTGTGCCGCCTTCATATACAGTATACTGTATAGAGCAAACGGTTATCTATGAACACATTCTTTAGAAGCACTTTCAGCTACTTATACCTTAGCTACACTTATAATCGTAGAAAGCAGGGAAAAAATAAGACAAATAAAAAAAATCCACAGAGGATTCCTGACAATATATGCCTTACTCTTTTGTAGTGCTGCGGAAAAGTGTTGTTTGTTAGCGCACCCTAAAACACTAAGCATTTAACTCTGATGACTATACAGCATGTGAGCTTCCTTCCAGTCAAACTAGAACAGCAGAAACGCTGCTCGTCTTGGTGCCATTCTGGAGGGGAGTATTTTTAGCTCTGCTGCCTGGACGGGCAATAGGTGAATGGCGGTGGAACTTTGAACAATTTCGGGCCTCCCATCTAATGAGGACTCAGAACAATCAGTGGAGGAAGACGCACACGCATGCACACACACACACACACACTCGCCCCCACCTCAACCCTTCCTTTCTCCACTCTCTGGCTCTCTCATGTTCTCTCTCTTCAGGCAGAGGATCTGTAACGTGCGTGGGCAGAGGGGTGAATGTTACACTGATGGGAGCGAGCGAGAGAGGGAGAGGAACAGCAAGAGAAACAGAGAATGAGGATTTCATTTTTGAGAAAGCGCAGTGTCTCTATGTGTGCCTTGCTCTCTCCCACACTTGGAGCTCTGTGTGTGTGTGTGTGTGTGTGTGTGTGTGTGTGTGTGTGTGTGTGTGTGTGTGTGTGTGTGTGTGTGTGTGTGTGTGCGCGCGCGCGCACACACACACTCCTGACAGATGCCAGAGCAGAGGTGGAATACATAGCTTTATTCCCAGCAGTTAGTCTTAGTCTTACCTTTAGGGGGAGCTGTAGTAGGGACCAAGACCTCAACCAATCAAGTATTGTATGCTTCCTTATACACTGAATAGCAAAAAATGGCTTAAAAATAAGTAAAATAAATAAATAAGGGCTGAGAGGGATCCATTCAGAAACTGTTGTCAAAATACTTGACGTTTACAAATAAATAAATAAACAGTATTCCAAATCCCCATCTGCCCCATATCTACAGTTCTGCTCAACTCCATTATCAACTGTGACAGGTTGGAGAGTATTGGGGCTTCTGAACACTATTCTGGCACAGTATTTGTAGGCTGTCCACTTGCACTGGAATATTGCTGTATGCTGCTAAACTTAAGACTGTCGATAAGGTGGGATTGACACTGGCCTTGGCCAAAATAATGTCTTCATTACTTTATATCAGGACTAGATAGCACGGCCATGGAAGAGAATTAAAAAATGTGATGGCTTGGAAAGTAAAGCAATTACTTGCATATTTGTGGAAATGTTGGATAAAAAACAGTTGTGGTGTCAGTTTGTAAGATTTTTGCGGAATGGTTTGAAGCCTAAAAGGCTGTGTGTGTGCGCCACACACACACACACACGCATGCACGCACGCACACGCACACACACGTATTGCAAGTGTTCCATTGATGGCAGGTAAGGAGAGATCTTAACAACCATCACATCACTGTCTGTGACATAAAATTTCTAAATTTGCATTGTGCCTAACTGCGACAGGCTGCGACATATTGACCACTCCCAATACCATCAATGTCCCCAACAGATTGACTGACTGCCCTGCAGACAACAAACACACCTAACAAATCAAGTGGAGTTGGGGCACACATTGCTCACAATAGCAATGCCAGCTAATGAATTGTCCCCTTTTTCTTCCCATGACCGGTGAGCAATGTCCCAGCCTATAGCGAAAGGTTTGGTTGCCTGAGGTGAAGTAGGTCATCTTTCACCAGGAGATTGTGCAAAAACAGGACGCTGACATGGGACAGGAAGAGAGACAGAGGACTGACTCTGCTGCACTCTGTCTCGCGTTCACCTCTGGCAATACTAACAAGAAGCCTCACCGTGCCAGAAAAGCCATTTGTGTCTGTCTTGCAATTTGAGTCGGAGGCACTGAAAAGAGCAAGTGGACGGTAAAATGTGTGTGCGAGTGTGTGTGTGTGAGAGAGAGAAACGAGAGACAGAGATGGAGCAAGAAAGAACTAGTGAATGACCAAGGGTGCGGTGCTCAGTAAACCAAAAAAGATCATGTGAAGTAAGTCGTGCAACTCCAGGTGGGGGACCCTGAGGGGGTCACCAGAACTTCTAGTTCCAGCGAGCCACCCCATGTCCATAACGGTCGAGAAATGACAGTTACCGTGCACGCAATGTTCGTGCTTAGACAGACCCAGGGATGGACACACAAAGGAGTTAATTAAAGTGGGGGTGCCGTGATTTTTGTATTTTTTCTAATTTTGTACATGTTTGACAGGTGACAGTATGTAAATATACCCCTTGGTGTGTTTTTTATGTGCAATGATGTCTTCCCTTTGTATTTAGCGTTTCTTCCTGGGGGCTGAACCTTTCCAGGCAAACGTGCCAATGAAAAAAACTCCATTACAGTGACATCACATTTTCAGCCACTCCCCTAACTCCTCCCCCTTTATCATGCAACTAAAGCTGTGGGTGTGGCTTCAGTTCAGGTGGATCTCCACCCATCACCACCCACCAGGCAAACCAGGCATACTTAATGAACTGGCTGGGTGGAATCATAAAAATGACAGTTTAACAAACACTGTACACTTTTTTGAAAAAAATCTTACTCTTCATATAACAATAATACCTGATGATCATGTTTTAGGGTAGAAAAAAATCATGGCACTCCATCTTTAAGTGGCTGTGCCACTTAAAAATGCACGATTAAGCCCAATTTATTCTTCAATGTACAATGGACTATAAACATAGCTTACATAGGGCGAAGGAAAGAGAAGAGAAGGATGAGCAGGCAGAGCAAGAGAATGGGTTGTGTGTGAGATGAGCGAGAGAGATCATATGAATGTAATGCAAATCTAATCTGGCAAAAGTACTGGGCTTCAGCTGCAGGGCTCAGGTGGGTCTCTGGAGTACACACACACGCACATGCACAAACTTTCAAAAGGAATGACTGGATAGCACTCTCAATTCTCCTCTTTGTTGCCCAAAAGCCCACTCTTTCTTTCTAAATAGTTTCCCTCTGGGTCTCTCCCATCCACGCATCCTTTCAGCAAAGAGAGCGCTGTGCACCTCAGATTCAATTTCAAATCCATGGCCACTGCACAGTACTAGCACCCTCACAAATGCCTCTTCAGCATCTTGCCCTTGCACTGCTTATAATGTGTCACATAAAGGCACTTGGCTGGTTTCAGCCGTGGTCTAACATCCCTTGCAGAAAGGCCCATAGGTTCCCTCCTCCTACCCCACTCCGCCCCTTACAGAGCATCAGTGGTGCCTGAAAGCACAAGGATCCGATGAAACCAAATGGACTCCTGTGGGTCCATTTGGTTACGTTTGTACACACTCAATAGTTACAAATACATTAACATGAAGCATCTTACTGCTCACTATTCCCAGAGAAACAGAACAATCAGAATGTTCTGGAGTCAGAGGGGCTGTCAAGCAACATTATCTCTCCCTTGAGAACAGACTAATTCCCCTTACCAATAATTACCCCCGACATGTATCTTACCAGAAGCTACTCGGCATTATTTATTATCTCCCAACCTAGGTTGGCTTTTAACCACCAATCTGATATTAGCACCCTTAACCATATGGGGCTCAAATCAATACTTGACCCTCTGATCAGCGGCCAGGAACCAGGCGTAACCCCCGTGGGAAAGCACAAATAAGATTCAGTAAGCTGCAGTGCAAACTGTAAGGTTTTCGACTATAGCTTTTGAATAGAGATGAGAGATGAAAATCGGTTTCGTCAGGGAAGGGCCTGGCATCCACTGAATACAGAATGGGAATGATTCAGTCTGTGGGAGTCTGTAGGTGAGTTGACATGTAACTGGGGCTATCCCCTGGGCTGATGTATGTGCCACTGAAGAAAAAACACAAAGAAGCCCAGGGCCGTCAGCTCACATTTGTCTGGGAGGAGATGACATGCAAAAATAATGAGGGTTTGGCGGCTGAATAAATCACTAAAGTAAGCTTGTAAACGAGGGAGAAAGCCAGAGCTTTACTGTATGTGCAGCCTAGTATATGATTACTGGTTTTGATTTTGAAAATGTAAAGCAAAATACTGGTTGGTAATTGAAGTATATGGAGCTTGGTGGTTCCATGTAACGTTCCATGACTGTGGCATCATTGGCTGTAAACTAAACAGTAACATGATGTGTCAATTTATTTTGGTTAGCTTTGTACATGCCAGAGTTAAGTATTTCACCACCATATAATATCCCACAGAGGGACCTGACAAATCTACTGGAGCTGGTAGAATTGACTAATCATGGAATACTACTTTAATACAGCTGTGGTTTTAAACCATTTTGATATCAGAGACCACTTCCCCTCCTGCATTTTAGCCCCAGACTATGCACCATTTGAGGAGGTATCTCAGACCCAAAAGGCAAAACTACAGCAAAACTAAAACCAAATGGATTGGAGTTCATTTTACACTCAAGGTTTAATGATCTATAAAGGTGCATTCTGTTAACTCTCATCATTTAGCTGGGGGCCACCTGGAATGCCCTCTGTGCCCACTGTTTGAAAACCACTGCTTTATAGGCACACAAGACAAGAGAGACAATTTTACGGTGTAGATTAGAATACAGTAGAATAAAATAAACGCCATCGGGATAGCATTTCACTCAGGGCTCTAAATCACAACATAGTGGACCCCCCTGCAGCTGCATCTGAACAATAGCCTGATGGTTATTAGCCTTGAATTTATGGTCAAAGGAAGGACCACACATCATTTCACCACACGTTTGTGACATAAACAACGAATCGCGTCTCTCTCGTACACATGATGCTACATTGCAGTCACACACAAGTGCAATGGCAGAGGGGGTTCGCACGTACGGCACAACAAGCCCTCTCCCGTTTTCCACATCCAGCGCACACACATACACTCACTCACAAACACACAACGCAGCTCTTACCCATCGCCTGTGTTGGGGCGTCCTTTAGAGGTTCATGGTGAGTCCGAGCCGTAGTGCGATGGTTCGGCGTTGTTGTGTAGCTCAGCAGCAGATGATCGGCTGATCGCTATGCCATTCCGACGAGTCGTCCTGACTGATGATGAGTGCCGACGATGATGCTGCTCAAGTCTCGGTGCGTTGACGTTTGTTGTTGATAAGCGGGCCGGGGTCGATCAGTCACAGTCATCCCACCACAGCAGCACTCACTGCGATGATGATGGAAGTAGTAGTCGGCTCTGTGTAGTGTGCTGTAGGCTACGTACGTGCGGCCGCAGTAGTGTGTATCTCCCCCGTATTCCGTCTCCAGGCGAGCCGATTCTTTGTTTTTGTTTTTGCAGAGACTCGGTTCCCGTTAAGATCTACGGTCTAATAGGTTCTACAACAGAGGACTCGTAGCTGCAGCAGCATGCAGCGCGTTCAGGTTCAAACAGCCTAGGTCTTGTTTATTCTAACGAGCACAACACAGCACAGCATTCTCTTGGACCGAGAAGAGAGAGAGAGGGGTAAACCAAACGATGTGTCGCCGGTGCGCCGAGTCGCCATCATCGGTTAGATAGCAGGATCCATCGCTCGGCCGGTCGAGATGCAGTAGCAGTGCTCATTGTGGTGATGATGAGACGTGCAAGGGGCGAACGTTGCCAGTATCGTCCCCACTACTACAACGCCGATTTTGACGTTTTTATGAGCCGCTGGTGTCGCCACCCCCCTGCTCGATCGTCCTCCGTGTGTGTGCGCGCGCGTGCGTGTGTGATGCGGCAGGCAGCTTCTATTCTCTCTCTATCCTCCAACAACAACAGCCTTATTTCTGCATCCAATGTGACGACTTTTCCGCTCATATCAAAATAAGAAGACAACCCCCCCTGCTGACTCCACTCTCGCCTCTCGCTTATTTTCAGGCTATAACCTCTGGCTGTGATTCTGGTGGGGCAACAACATAAGAAGGGGGTAGTAGAGAGAGAGAGGAGGGACCGCAGGAGATTACAGCTCCTCCCCGTTTATACTGCTGCTTATCAGTGGGGCGCGCCAGCCAGCAGCGAGGGGGGCGCCCAACCCATGGCAGCACTGACTGGAGGATGGAGGCGAAATTGCAGAGAGAGAGGGAAATAGAGAAATGGTCTTGGATGGGGAAATGGGGAAACTAAAAAGTAGGCCGCGTACTACTAGCAGGACCGGGTTAACCCCCATGAGTTCCCCGGACCCCGGTGTAGATCATTTTAGTGCCCCCATAACGCTACCGACCCCAACCCCAGCAATAGAATTGAATAACATTTTTTTTTAACAGCACTCTCCAATTTATTTTTCTTTGCAGTTGCGGCGTCCCCTATGGATGAATATGGAATTGCTTTTGGCTCTGGGGTAATTAAACCGCCGTGACATGTGATTCAAATTTGGGATGGATTGGACATTCTGCTCGTGATTTTTTATTCTTTTTATTATTATTGTAAAAAAAAAAAAAAAAAAAAAAATCACCCGACTATGAAAATTCATGCTAGTGGGAAAATTGAATGCATAAATGAATCAATGAAATTATACAACATTTATTTTAGCAATGAGCAAACAGAATATAATGTTGCAATTACAATAGCCTGGGCAACCACAATCTGCTACACATTGTGGCCTATGGTTAATCCGACCCTTAGGCCTACTACAAACAATAACTGCAGATGGTTGTGTACAATCATCTTTTTTTCCTGTCTTGTATCCAGGTCACATTAAGGTGACGTTTAGAATTAGATGAATACGTATTATTTGCAGTTGTATGCAAGTTGGGTGTAACCTGGCAGCCTGGAACCTCATTAAACAAGACCAGGCACAGCCAATTAAGGATGAGCAGAATCAGGAGTGTGTGTCTTTGACACTGGTAGTGGATACTGTAAAGACACTAGAAGAGCACTAAAGTTTCTGGGAGCATCAGTGGCTATCCATGCTCACATGAGCACTGCAGGAGTCATGTTGTCATCTGACACGTCAGTCACGCTGTCACTTTTTTGGTCATGGAGCCCCATCTAAAATAGCTTGTGCTAAGGGACCAAGATTAAAAAAATGTGTTACAAATCAAAAAGATTCCAAATGTTTCCTTGTTGTGAGCTCGTCTATCTGTTTACCAAAAATACGATATTAACTATATTATTTTGTTGGTCCTTGAGGGAAGAACCTTTCCCTTAAGGACCCTGACTTTTAGAAGCACTGAGCTGAGGTTGCATCTGGTGGTCAGAGCACTGGGTGTGCCACACTCGTAGCTGATGATGCAGTGAAATGCTCAAGGACACTGCTGTATCAGTTTCATGGCATTGAACCTGAGACACCCTGGGTAGTAGCTAGAGTTAGACTAGCCCCTGGTCATCCTCGCCAACCACCACCACCACCACCACCACCACCACCACCAGTATTTCTTGTTATTAATTGTTTGTTGCCCATGCAATGACACTTGCATTGGCAGCCTAAAATAGAGGGTGGATGCATTCCCAGGCAGCAGGGACCTGGATGATGGAAAGAACCACAAAGCAAGCTCCCCACTGCCATCCGGTGGCAAAGCACAGTGAAGGCATTGATACACACTGCAGTGTATCAATGCCCTCACCTAGTTAATTAATTTACCTACATGCAGATTACAAATACATTAATTTGTAATCTAGTGTCTTAGTTACCCCAACCTGAAAACGTAGCTATTTTCTGTTCAGTATAGACCTGACTATGTGCATATAATGGAGACGGCGTCACTCCTGCCATTAAAAAGCCCATTTTCCACATCTTAAAGTCAACCAAATACTAAAAATAACAATGGGGATAAATAAGTCTTATCATTAGATATAGTGCAGTAGTTTAAAAAAGAAATGTAACTATTTTTTAATGCAGTGTCAATTTTCGAATGGAATTCTCGGCTCCACATCATATGCCAACCTGGGGAGAGCAACGGACCGAACTCATGCTTCAAAATTGGAGCAAGGCATCACCAGTAACGGGCAAAGATTTGATTTAAGTAGATATGCAGTCATTGTGGTTTCCTGACAATGTGTAGCCTCGGTACTCAGGCTTTCACTTTCATCTGAGTCAATGTGTGACGGGGACGGGGGGGTTGGGGGATAATTCAGATTTTGCTGACAGCTTCTATGGTACAATGAACTGCCTAATACAACCAACAAGAGCTTGAAATTAAATTATTATAATGTCTTTAGTAAAGTACACCGTTAAATTGATTTGGTCTCATCGTGTCTCAATTTCCCCCATGGAAATGTGATGAGCAAGGCAAGAGAAAAGCATTTTTCCTCAGCAATTCCTTCTGTCAGGGCCCAACACCCCCCATCCCCCTCCACTTAATTCATTACATTAGACCACCAACCACAACAACAAAGAGTCACTGTACATTATTGAATAGTTTACTTCAGCAAGGCACTATATCTCCCAGCATACATATGATTAAAAAAACAACATACATAATACATGATAAAACATACAGAATAGATAGACATGCTGTATTTTCCATGACAGTAGAGAAACTGCAGACTTCCATCTGTGTATATTAATTTACCAGAGAGAGAGAGAGAGAAAAAGAGAGAGAGAGGGAGAGAGAGTACTGTAACATGGTTGAACTTCAAGTCACTCATTGCCCTTAGCATTCCTGACTCCAACTCAGTTCTCTATGGGGACAAATAAGGTTTATTGGATGGAATCTCCTTCAGGAGAAGAGACACACCGGGTGCAAGGAAAATGCTTATCCCTCTAAATGAGCAATGTGCTGCATATGTATGCATAACTATGCCCCTACTGAATACGACTCCCTGTAATACTATGGCTACGGACTGGTCAAGCCAAGTTCACGAGGTGCATGCAGTTATTCACCAGGAATGTCAATGTTCTCGCATTTTCTGCACCTTTCAGGAGGATATCCATTACTATGGATACAAAACCCTCATTATTTTCCAACAGGGAGATCACTGTTTGACTGTTAATGTATCCAAATGCAACTCAGGCTGTAAAAACGGAATTAAATGAACCCAGGTCCATTTTGACTCAGAGTTATCCATCTTTACATTCACAAAGCGTGTCCGTTTCTATGACATTTCTAACTAGCCTTGACACCCAGGCTTTCATTTTCGTCCAAAAATGCAAAGCCTGGAATAAATTGTTAGCGACGGTGGCCTAGAGGTGGGAGTCAACCCTTCTGCATGGGCGTCCAAATGAAGTGACCTACCATAGCAGTGGCGGAGTGGGAGACGTGCAGGGGATGACGACCACCAGCCCGAGTACCAGCCCGTCTGAGCCGGTCCCCGCACCTCCGGCCCAAAATGATTTTAGGTTAGGCCAGGCTCATTTCTAACCAACTGACCTTATACTTGGTATGTCTGTCGCAGATGACACAAGGGTGTGCAGTGCCAAAGGTTGGACCAATAGAAAAAGTCCATTCACATATGACTATGTGAGGTCAACACAACGTGAGCAGTTTGTGACGACACCAGAGACCCCCTTATCTTCATAATTAGCTATGTTTGTACAGTATGTCTTGTCATTTAATCTGAAAATGTATAAATAAAAATGTAAAAAACAAAAAAAGAAAGAAAGAAAAGAAAAAGAAAAAGGGCACTTCACTGGATATACTCTGACAAGCACCACCACACACAAGTACAACAGGTTTGCATAAACAGGTTGGACTAGCATTCTGAACTTGCACCCTTCCAGACTTTCATCATTTCCGAGCAGGCCGATGCCCCATCATAAACGTGATGAAGGGTATCAAAGGCAAAATGAATACAGGTACAACAGGTATTGCATAAGTGGCTGGGGCATGTATTCCCAACTTTGCATTCCAGATTTCCATGGTTGCATTTCCATGGTCCACAATAGTCTAGTAAACACTCAAGATTTTCTTTTAGTAGCATTTACAGCGTTTCTCGATTGTATCCAGAACAGGCTTAAAGGTATGATGTTAACCAGGATAATAATGATTTGTTCTTTGACGGCATTCATATTATTTATTTATGCAAGTCTTTGGGATATTTGCATCTGTCCAGTTCCAAAAGATGACATTTCTGTACACTTATTGTGCTTGGCCATAACGGTGGAGCAGCGGTGAGAACACGGTGAGGGCAAAATCATGTGAGTGATGGTTCTGTTTGGATGACTGATGCTGCAATTACCTCTTTCGGTCACTCTACCTGTAATCCATTCTGGTCCTAGCCCCCTCCAGCCACCCATCATTCTGAAACTTAAACATATAATGGCCAATTGCACCTTTCCAGTTGGGTGGGTTAGGAATGGAGTTTAGTGCAGTCTCGTCCGACGCTCTCTATCCATACGCACAACAGAACTAGGACGCTGTTTAGGCCTCTGTCCTGGTCTGTCCTCCGCTTCTCTGATATGTTGAAGACCTAAAATGATCAGGGTCCAGGTTCATAGTAATCGTATTAAATGATAGATGGGGAGGTCACGGCTGAGTGCACTTGCCCATTATATGTGTCAAAGTGTCCCAGAATGAGACACTTCTAACATCTAACAGCTCCGCCGTGTGCTCATCAAATCCACAATCTCCTCTCCCCATGGGGACCAAAAAAATACTACTTTTCCCTTTCCCGTTCCCTGGTTTAAGAGCAGCATCCATCAGTCACTCCTCCTCGTAACCCAAAGCACGTCTCTCACCGACTTCAAGCACTCACCACGCTCCATCTGACATCCCCCCCACCGCATACTCCACCCAGTCACCAAGCACTGGCGGACACCTCTTCAATCACTGCGGCCCCAGGCCCGCCTGGGTGCTCTGGCCGTCGTTGTGGTCCGTTCCCCACAGCCTGTAGAACTGGCTGAAGTCCACATAGGGAGGCACCCGGCCCGTCTCGTCCGGCTGGGCCGCCTGGCTGCCCCTCTGCCGGAACAGGCTGCCGTCCCCCGAGCTGGAGCTGGAGCTCTGCGTCTGGGTGTTGGTGGACTGCAGGGTGGCTGTGGGACTCTGGCTGCTAAGGAGGAGGGTGGAGGAGGAGGATGGGAGGAGGGGCAGGGTGGGGCCGGTGGAGGAAGAGGAGCAGAGAGGGACGAGAGCGGGGAGGATGGCCGGGGGAGCGAGGGTCGGAGGAGGTTCAACGTCGATGTTGGAGGTAGAGAAGCACACAAGGGAGGTGGAGAGAGGGAGGGGTGGCCGAGGCGTGGTAGGGAGAGAGTAGAGAGAGGCGGATGAGGAGAGAGGGGGGAGCGGGGAGGGAAATGGGGACAATTCAATTATGGGCTGCAGGACATCAACGGGAGAGAGGCGGGCGGAGGCGTGGAGCGAGCTGAGGAGAGGGAAGGGAGGCAGGCACGGGACACCATGTGGACAACACAGGCAGGTCCAAACGAGAGACAGGGATGAATGCAGAGAGCGGACATGCAATGAAGTCTTCAATATTCACACGGTGGCCATTTTGCCCTTACTTTGTCCTCAGTGGGGTGGAGTATGGAAGTAGGGCTGGGCAATATATATCGATATTATATCAATATTTTGATAGGAAATTACCGTATAAGGTCTGGTATTTTGAAAATCATAATGTCTTAAGTGCTGTCATTTCGTGGTGGTTAAGACATGGTGGTTATAGTGTAAATATTTAGTGAAAGCACCAATATCATCCCTACCACTTAATCCAAACATTGATGCAGACATATTTCCATCCTAATTTGTGATACCTGCTTTTGTCCAACATCCATGTCACTATCACAGCCTTAAGAGCAAAATGGCCGGCCTGTGACTTAGGGGTCTATAGCAGGGACTAGGATTGGGCGATAAAGCATTTTTTCCCCATCGCCAATTGCTGGGGACAGAAAATGGCTGTTCGATTCGTTCCATTTGCAGTAGATTCACTGTTAATTTGACCCGCAAGGGTCCATTTGGTTTCATTTTTACGCTCTCAAAGAGTTACATCTGGTTAACCAACTTTCCATCATTTAGCTGGGGACCACCCGGAATTCTCTCAGGGACCACTGGTGGACCACCTGTTCAAAACCCCTGGCTTAAGTGAAGATGAGAGGTCAACAGGGCTAGTTATACTAGGGGATGCTTGAAAGTAAACAGGATGAGTCGCGAATCACTGCCAGAGCTGTAAAACGCGTTACTTATCTCTTCAAGCTAAGGTCAACCCATTTAGGCCTGACCTAAGTTTTTTGAATGCTGTACAGGATCCAAATATGGATTCCCGTCCTTAATGGGTTAAGGGTATATGGAGTACGAACATAATAAAGTTTCGCAGTTGGCCAAGACTTTGGAGGCTACGTGAGTGAATCACAGGGTCGTGTTTAATTTAATATTCCATAACACAAGATGAGGGAATCCTCGATGATGGAGCATATCAATCCCTGAAGGTAAAGGATCAGAGGTTTTTTTAATGGTCAAAAGAAAAAGACATCGTAACAAGCAGCCGGAGCCCAGCCAGTCCAGCGTTGTACAGTATGCGCCCCCCCAACACACACATGCACCCACGCACACACATCCTGAAAATCGCCTAATAAAAGTATTAGGCGATTTGACTTGTAAATTTGTGAATAACAATATATTCGTATCGTCACCCAATCCTAGCAGAGACAGCGCATAATAATGGATTATAGAAAAGAGGTTAAAGAAGTCTTGGAAGCACGCGCATGCTTCAAAAAGCAAACATTGATTCAGGACAAACATTGGTGGACACCAGATGGTTGGCTTGAGTCAAATGTTCGAGCTGCGCAGGACTCTCGATTCTGTGTTGGGCTGCAGCAAGAACGATCCATCACCGAACGGACATAAATTGGACAGAGTATTTCTGTCCACCGAGTCTGTTCGTGCGTAGCCGATTCAGAGCACAGCAACTCTGAAACATATCCAATTTCAAAAGGTTCAGCCTCTGAACTTTTGTTTGTCAAAACGGGATATAAATCTGGTGGAGAAGGGCGTATCATTTGACCTTTACAACTACACCTCAATGTGGCTGCAAACTTAAACGTTGTACGTGTATAGTCCTTAATGATGTGCATTGTTATACAAAAGATATTATGAGTTTGCATGTTTTCTTCGTTTCCACTAAGCTAGGTACCCTCCACCACAAAACCTAATCCTCTTTTCCAGTGTGTACTCCATTAACCTACCTTTAAGGACTTAATCTGTATAAAAATGACAACTACAGGTACCTGTTATTGTTAATATTATATAATCATTATTAAATCTTAGCATCTCGCCAATTATGAGCGTGAAACCACATGCAATATCCTCACAGCACAGGTGGGGAATGAAAGGCAATAGAAACCATGGACAGTGGAGCGAAGAGGAGTGAATAGATCAGGCTTACCCAGGCGTGGGGGTCCCTTCCTCCAGGGTGGAGGCAGTGTTGGTTCCGTTGGTGAGGGTCCCCTGACAGGGCATGACCAGAGAGAGTGTGACGCTGGTCTTACTGGTGCTCTGGCTGTTGGAGTAGGGAACCGACACCGGGTAGATGCGACCACCTGCCAAGCACACAATACAGCAGTGTCTCACAAAACCTTATTTTCCCCCAAGGACCAGTTTAGATCATTTGTACACCAAAACCCCATTTGAGAACTTGTATTCATCTGTGGGTGCCCAATCAACAGTGTAAATAAAAGGCTCTGTTTATTAAACTTTGATAGTGAACTCGGAAGTCGTGTCTGTTGCGAAACATTGTAAGTACAAAATCATTACTTTTTCAGGAAATGGAAAAGCAGCAGTGTTCCAATAAGTCCAATGTATTACCTTGTTTGGATGTTTGCATTTTTTTCAAAACAGTGAGTTTAACACTAGCTTGCAGGCTACCTTTGATACTTGTCATCATGACACACTCTCCCCAAGTAAGGTTTTAAATTACAAAACAATGTTGATTCAAATGTTGAAATGCTGTGAAACAGGGTTTCTGCCCGACAACAATGAAGTTGGTTAACCAGATGTAACTCTTTGAAAGCGTAAACATGAAACCAAATGGACCCTTGGATTCACGTTTACACTCTCCAGAGTTAAAATATTCATCATCTGAATTACCCCGAGTCTACACAACTAGAGAATGTAGAAGATTAATCTTGATCTGTATGATTGACTGTTTTGTTTCCTCTTGGAATTGTGGACAAAAGCAAAATAAATCATTAGTTTTGGGGTCTGTGGGGCTAAAATGTCCTCAAATAGTGGTCCGTGGCTCAAATTCTGAATAAATAGTGGGCCTTGGTATGAAAAAAGTAGAAAAAAAAAACAAAAACAAAAAACACTGCTATATTGGACAAACTTTAAATGGTCAGTAATATGGTGCCTTATCCATCCCCATCCTACCCTGTGTGGGTGTGAGTGCGCCGTCGGCCAGCGTGTAGTTGAGCGTGCGGATGAGCAGAGTCATGTCCTCGTGACGGGAGCAGCAGGACGCCCTCTGGCGGCCGGCAGAGAACACATCATGGTGCAGCCGCTTGACGCGCTCCACCACGGCCTGCGCCACCGCCTCCAGGCTGCTCTGCTGGGCCAGCTCTGCTGCCACCATGGCTACCAGCTCCTGGGACAGGGAGAGAGACAGAGAGGGCACAGAGAGGACGGACAGAGAGAGAGGGGCAAGAGGGACAGGGCAGAGAGAGAGGCGGGCAAGGGAGACGGGGCAGAGAGAGAGGGGCCAGAGAGACGGGGCAAAGAAGGAAGAGTGGACAGGAGCAACAGAGGACAGCAGGGTTGCCAACATTACAGTAAAGGCCTATTTATACTCAATTTTAGATGAAGCGGTGCCCCCTGAAATGGTGCTTAGTAGAAATAATAGAGATATTGTGCAGTGTGACATAGTAGTTTTCAGTGTCCACTCCTTCACCAAGAAAATAGTATGATCAGGCCTTAATTAAGCAAGCTTTACCTGATTAGCTTGTTCAGGGCCAGTGGCAGATTCCAGGGCAGTGATGAGTCCTTCTGACATGAGCAGCAGGAAGCCTGTCACACCCTCCAATGACTGGCTGCCATGGATCTCTGGCTCTGCAATGATTGGTTTACCTTTGGCCATACTGATGAGTCCAGTGTGACAGACAGTGGACATTGGGGCGATAAGAAAGACAGGGTGAAATACCGTAAATAGGAGATGTTTTTTGTCATGCAGCTAGATAAGTGGGAGTCAGCACAAGACACAGGGGCAAGTAATGGATTAGCTCTTGAAGAGTCTAAAACAACATTTCCAATGTTTCTTGTGTTGAGTCCCACTTATCTAGCTGTATGACAAATAATCACATTGGAATTGATCTCGTGATCTTGTGATAAATTACAGTTTATCACAAGAGTGATAAACTGTAAATAGCAAATCAACGCAAATACCGTAAATAGGTGATTTCTTTGTCACACAGCTAGATAAGTGGGAGTCCATGGTGTTTTGGAATCTTCAAAGTATAAACCCATGCATACTTAACATACTGACCTTTTGTTTTCCAAAGGAATACATTCTATATATTTTTGAGTAATAGTGACGCTTCCCAAATATTGGAAGTCAAAACTTCCAGATGATAAGCACATTCAAATTGCCATGATATCAGACGTTCATTAAAATAAGGGCCAAGTAAAGTTCAGTTGGTATTTGATATATCTCAAGCAATTTTGAGGTCTCTGCAAATTGATTTGCATGCCATACTGAACTGAATGGAAATTAGTGGTTTCTTGGAAGGTCGACAGAGACAATGGAACATTCTCTGTGGTAATGTCCAAAGTACACAGTATCTATGACTTCTAGACAATGAGCTAAACATACTCAAATGCACAGAGCTTTTAGTACACATTCAGTGAAATGAATATATGGACCAAAAGTGCAGCCATTAACTTAAGCATTAAGTGGAAATCCAGCTGGAATTTGGTTAATGATCATAGCCTACTGTCGATAAGCTGATTAGGTCTGAAATGGGTAAGTGTTTTCATTTCCATGTTCCAAGAAAAACTGAATTGTGTTTTCCACCGAATGCAGGCTTTTAATGAAGTGAACCTTGCCAGAGACCTGTATGTTGCCTTTGTAATGTACACTCATCCAGACATTTCCTAATATCCAGGTCCTTTTGTTCCCCCTCCAAGTGATTTTTTGCCAGTCATATTTCTCGCTAGCTGCCTGTTAGCTTAATAAACCAAATTCCTAATTTACCAAAAGTGCTCCATAAACCCTGTGACTTAAATGACTTCTAACATTTCCCACACTAACACAAACATGCATCCCCACCTCGTCTCTGCTGTTTTGCCTGACATGGTTTGTCTGTGAGTAAAATACATTTTTGTGTGACTCCTGCATGCCTCTCTTAATAGCTTTATTTGCACATTGCCTTGCCAATAGGAAATGGTATAATGCGTTCAAGCTTTCACTACAGCATACAAGGACATCTGTATTTGTGTGTTCTGTGCTGTTAGATGCTTGTGTTAACTTCTGTAAGTAAGGACTCGTGGGAGAGTTGTTTTCAGAGTATTATGTTCCATATCCGGAGTCTTTTTCCAAGTCCCCCAGAGCTCTATAAGATCTTCTCCTTTCCCTCCACTACACTAATTGATTTGCTGAAAATAGATGATCTACAAGCTCATAGAACACAACAATGTTGTTACATTCTCATCATCATTCTTGCACTAAAATAACAACGAGCACAACTGTTTTTGGTTACAAATTTCAGGCTGATTAAGGGACACTGAAGGATTGTTGTGTTGACGTAAAAGAAAAAGATAAAACCAACACTACATAATGAAGAGCTCACATGTGAATGTAATAATGTAATTAACAGTATAGTAAATCACAAGGATGCATTTGTTGGGTAAAGCCTGAACTAGCATATATATATAAACAAATACATTATATACTCATATCAATTAAATATATTTCAGAAGAAGAAGATGGTTACGGTTTGCAAAATGATTTCAATTTAAACAATGATTCTGGTCTCCACTGCCAAAAGGAAATATATATATATTTTTTTTAAATAACTTGAAAGTGTGTGAACGTCTGACAGATAAGGAATTAGTATAATTGGCCCCAGGCCTTATGGAGTAAAGATACATGATTCGACCTATAAAACTTGATCAGTAATGTAACAGATACCGTAATGCAGGCAAAGGACAGAAAGAGAGGGAGAGAGAGAGAAAGAGAAAAAGGTGAGAGACAGAAAGAAATAGATAAGTACTTACAACCCAAACATGACAAACCTTTACTTCATCTGACCGATCGAAAACCATCTCAACGCCTTTTTCCAACTTCCAATTTCCTGTGCTTTGCTTTCTAGGTGCTGAGGGGGAAATTCTATTAAGAGTATTTTATAGAGGATCACGATGGTTCAAGATTCGGGCCTTGTGTGCTTGTCTCAGGCTACACACAGGAACAGGAAATGAGACTGGAGGGGGTGTGGCTGGATAATAGAATTTCAAGGGACTCAGCAATGGTAATAGAGGAGCTGGACCCCACTCAAAAAACACATGATACGGTCAGGCCAGGAGAAACAGAGACAGTGGGGCGCCATTCCGAAACACCGCCACTTAGAAACACCTCCATTTCGAAGCATCCCCATTCCGAAGCCCCCCCATTTCGAAATAATGTGATTTCGGAATGGTGATGTTTTCCCATTTTACTAAAGACATCGCCATTCCGAACCCCCCCCCCCCCCCCCCCCCCCCCGCAACCAATCAATAGCGCACGCTCTCTCTCGCCCCCCCCCTGCCCAAACGCGTGCGCCCCTTCTCTCTCTCTCTGCTGCTCTATCGCCCCCCGACCGAACGCCCCCCCCCCCCCTCTGTGTTTATTTATTCATTTCGTAAAGTCTACAGATATAGCCTAGCCTTAGAGTCTTAGAGCCTTATTAAAGTTGCACATAGGCTCCTCACTGTAGGCTATGTCACGCTATGTAGCCTATATAGGCCTATAACATAAAGCATCGGCATGGGCACATGTAATGTTCCCGACATGAAGCTGTGTCCGTGCTGTGTTCAGTACAGTGTGTGTCCAACAACACAGCCCGTTGCGCTTTACAGCTGAGCTGACAGGCAGGCAGGCGGGCGGACGGACGGACGCACAGACCTAAAATCGAGATCTAAAATGCACGCGCGGCTGTGCCAACGCTCAGTTACACACGCCTTTTCACACCAGGGCCCAATATTTTTTCTGTCACGGACCACCATTTGCCACGGACCACCATTTGGTGTCGACTTCAGTCTCTCATTCTCTCTGACCCAAAACTAAGGATTTTCAAGTTTTGGTCCACATCTCAGGAAATAACTGGTAAAACGTTGGTCAAAATGACAATTCTACTGCATTTTGTTCTTGAAAATTAATTAGGCCTAATTCAGATGTTTAAATAGCCTATAATTTCACTCTTGAGAGCGTGAAGAGTACAGATCTATAAGTGTCCATTTGGCAACTGTCCATCATTTAGCTGGGGACCACCTGGAATCCTCTCAGGGACCACTGGTGGTCCCCGGGCCCGGACAACTTGTTGAAAACCACCGCACTAACGGATCGCATTTCGTTAAGGCTGTAGCGCGCGCGGCATCTCTCTCTCTCTCTCTCTCTCTCTCTCTCTCTCTCTCTCTCTCTCTCTCTCTCTCTCTCTCTCTCTCTCTCTCTCTCTCTCTCAAGCTCTTAATAAAATAGAACTACTATGTTGAATGAATGTCTGAGTCTAGGCTATAATATTTCAGAAATATTAGATTCTGAAATAAATAGAACTACTCTGTCATTCAACATAGTAGTTCTATTTTATCACTGCGCTGTGAGAGGATAAGGTCCCTGGTCTGTGGCTCAAATAGTAGGCATTATTTGGAGGCCTATTTGGCTATTATTTGGAGATTTTTTTTTTTTCCTTCTCAATATTGGGGTGGCACTCATATAGGCTCGCTATAATAATGATCAATCAGAATATTCACACCTTATGAGGATCGGATTCTTATTACATTTGTCCGAGGAGAGCAGAGCGTTTTCTCCTGCTCAGTGCACTGACAGCACGCATTCGGCTACCTATCAGCATGTTGTATTAGGCCTAATTCAATTATTGGCAAAAGCCGTTGTGTAACTTTACATCGAGACCCCAGGCCCAGGTGGGATAAATACCTTTATATATCCCATGTAGGGATATTCTTCTTCTTCTTCATACCGGTACAATTTTGTCATGAAATGAAAGTAGGCTAGCTGTCGATCTTTTTCCATAATGCAGGTGCAATCAATCTGTATAACGAGCCGTCCATCAGTGTTGCGCACCAACGGCTATAATATCATATAGGCTAAGATGCTCGCATCCCCTGTGTGAGTTTTGACGTGGTCAACGGTTCTTCCAGCTATGCCCATTTGTGAGCCCAGTCTGTCTCAGACAGACTCCTACACTAGGCCTACATGCATGATTATGAGTGCAGTGCATCCAGGGACTGAAGTTGCATATGGGGCTATGTTCGTTGCTGTAGCCTACCTGCGCTGCTTACCAGAGAAAGCGGCGGTGCTGCTGCTGCTGCTTAAGTAGAAATATACAGTCTAGCCGCATTGTTTTCTATTTATTCCCATTTACTTTATTTTCTACATAATTTGGCAGGCCGCGGTTCTCAAACTTTTTAGTGTCTTTTATCCACATGTGGGATTGAGAAGGATACACGCTCAAGACATTTCCAAAATGAGCGCGCACGCACGCACACAGCTAGAGGAAAAGGAAAATGCGATCATGGGCCAACAGAGTAGACAAACAGACAGACAAAATAGCTGTTAAAACAGCATCGATTTTCAACTGATATTCTTCTTCGCTCGGCCCTGCTTTGCGCTATTTGATTGTGGCGCGCGTAGACGAGGGTGAGAGAGAGAGAGAGAGAGAGAGAGAGAGAGAGAGAGAGCGCGCGACTGGCGAGACAGAGTAATGATAAAAAGGCAATGAATAATAATATATTCGGAATGGCGTAGTCTTTAAAAAAAAGAAAAAACATCTCCATTTCGAAGTGGTATTCTTCGAAATAGCGGTGTTTCGGAATGGTGATGTGTGGCCTTCGGAAAGGCAGTGTCTTTTTTTCCACGGAGAAACCCCGCCATTCCGATTAATGGAAGTGAACGATCGGAATGGCGGGGCTTCGGAATGGCGACGTGTAACCAGGAGAAACAGAGACAGTGGTGAGAGATAGTAGCTGTACTGTGTATAGCATTTACACAGACAAACAAAAGGTACACACTGGACTTTCTTCTGGACTTTCCTCTCACCTGAGCAGGTCGATGTCGGTGTAGTTGAACTTGACCCTGTAGTCTCCGATCCGCCTGGTGCTGCTCTGACCGGCTATCTGACCCGCCTGGCGCACGCGAGCTGCATCCACCCCTGGACCGTCAGGCAGGCAGCAAGGCAAATGTGAGAAAGGAGAGCAGAGCATGGATTAAAGCTTAAGCACGGTCTCGCTATGTACAAAGATGATGCTCTAGCACAGGGGTTTTCAACCTTTTTCATCCCAGGGCCCACCATTTACTCAGCTTTTGAGCCACGGACCACCATTTGAGGACATTTTAGCCCCAAAGACCCCCAAAACTAAAGATTTCCTTTGCTTCTGTCCATGACCATTAATCTTCTAGTTGTGTAGATTTGGACTAATATAATTCGCAGGATGGATATTTTAACTCTTGAGAGTGTAAAAATGAAACCAAATGGACCCGCTAGTGTCCATTTGGTTTCATTTTTTTACGTTCAAGAGTTACATCTGGTTAAACAACTTAGCTGGGGACCACCTGGAACCATCTCAAGGACCACTGGTGGTCCCTGGACCACCTGTTGAAACCCCCTGCTCTAGCAATATTGTTCCTGCTGTGAAGAGACCTTGAAGCTTTGCTTTTATGAAATATCCGAGGCCATTGGGGTTTATGGAGGATGCTTCTGAACCTATTGCTAATTTGACCACTTCAAAATGTGCTCATTTTAAAACAATAACCTATAAGTAGCCTATTTTCGCTGCACAACATTCACAAAAGCTTGCATTGCTTCCATAGAATAAACGCTAGCTTTTATGGAATAAAAATGGCTGAAATCAGTCAGATGTATGGAGAGCCGGGATGACTGGAAGTGGCGATGGAAAGTCTGAGGACAACCTAGAGCATCATCATGGCGACTGAGGAGCTTATATATTGTCTGTTTTTAAATAGCCAAGGGTAAAAAACTTGTTTCTGATGGTATATTCCAAAACTCAACGACCCCAGATCCTACTTTGAGAACCACTGCTTCAAAGGACAGCCGAGAGGGGTACTTGACAAAAGGAGACGACTAATATACGACTAAGGAGATGTACTTCTCTCAGAGAAATGGGAAGACAGATAATACAGGAGCCCGAGGTATAATATTGTCTGGGGTTGGGTGACGATACGAATATATTGTTATTCGCAAATTTATAAGTCAAATCGCTGATTACTTTTGTAAGGCGATTTTCAAGGCGATAAAGGGGGTGCAACCCAACGCTAGCATGTGGAATGCAAAGTCCGACTCCATCAGCTGGCGAGAGAGAGACGGCGAGAGAGAGAGAGAGAGAGACACAGACGCGCGCGCGCGAGAGGCGCTGAAATTAAATGAACGAGGTCCTCATAGCTATAGGCAAATATATCGTCATTCCCCGATTTTTCCCCCGGCGATTGGCGATGGAAAAAAATGCTTTATCGCCCAACCTTAATATTGTCTAATTTATGTTCCATTGTGACCCAGTATCACAGGATGGCAACAGCAGCTCCATAAGCTCACGTCTAACATTCACACTTGTTGTGAGCTTATGGGCTATATTGGGTCCGCGCCGCCGCCATATGACGAATCAGGCTGTCAAAACCGCGGTAGAAAAGGTCACCTTCGGTCTGCCGAACTCGGCGGTTGTCTCACTATTAAATCTTAAATCATTCTAAGAATGGCCTCACCTACAGAGACCGTTGTCTGACTCAACATTCAGGGAAGGGGAGGGAGACTAATGGAGGGAGAGGTTTCGTAAGGGTTTCAGGACATTATTTTACAATTTACATTTAGCTTTATTTGTTCGCTTTTCTGAAAGAGGTATAATGACCTCTCTTTCTGAGGGCTGGAGTTTCCTGTGTGTTCTGAAGCCTTTTAAGCTGCAATGAGGAAAAAACCCTCAACAGTAACATCTGCTAGCTGCCATTTTTCTTTTGTGCAATTGAATTCAGAAAAAAAAATGAAAAAAGAAATCAGGATCCCTCTCATTTCAAGGCCCCCTCACAAGTCAGTTTTCAGGTAGAACAACATGGTCCATTTGGTCACTCTGAGTTGTAGACATGTGAGTGTTGATTTAGTAGTGTCTCTGGGCGCCACTATGAGAACGTCTGTCTTGTTTAGCCACATATGCGCATCACCTGTAAGGTAGATCTGACATTTTATAAACATGCTAAAAATAACTAAAATTACTTTTAGGCCATGAATAGGGTTGCCAGCCTTAAAGATCATCTGATGTAGGAATAATAGATTCCCTGTCATGTTTATTATCTGTGTTCAATCGATCCAAAGATCACGCAATGATGACTTGACTGTTTTTCTTCTCTAAACACTACTGCCACTAGAGGGGCAGACGGACAGTCTGTCTAGCCTGCTTTATCTCACTGCTAGGCTTGTCTGAAAATGCCATCTCAATGCTTGGCTGCCAGCCCTCTAGTCCCAACAGCTGTGTCTCTGTGTTCCTGTCTGCTGTTGTCTTCTAGTCTTGACTGAATTGCTTTTTGTCAGTGGGTTCTTTGAAGGTGTGTCCGTCTGTCCATCTCACCCAGGACAGCCAGTCTGTCTGTCTATCTCACTCAGGGCAGGCAGTTTGTCTGTCTGTGTGTCTGTCTGTCTGTCTCACCCAGGGCAGCCAGTCTCTGCAGCTCATCTTCGTTGTCGGTGGAGTGAGGCCGACCGATCTGGAGCACCTGGTTCTGCCCGTCTGTGGTGTTCTTACACAGCAGAGCCCTGTTGGTGCCTGGTACCACGCGCACAGACACACACACATACACAAACACACATGCACACACAGAAAAATCAGATGATTGAAAATATAATGCATTATAGATTCATACATGGGGTTGTAAATGTAGGTGTACATTTTATATTCTGCTTTACTATGTTAGGTTTGACTTCTTTCATTTTTATTTGAGCTTTTTTTTTACACTCATGCCCATAGTTTCATAGTTTCTAAACATTATCTACAAGGAATGATTCACACCGCAAGATGCTTGTTATTATTCATTTAATTTCTGGAAGTATAAAATAGGGCTTACGCTACAGTATAAGTAAAGCAAACACTGTAACCAGTCGACCAGTAGTTCTGAGAGTGGTCATCAGCAAATAATTATTCTGCTCAACTGTGCAGTATGAAACTTTGAGAGAAGACAGCCACCAGCCCTGGGTCTGGCAGTTTTTGTTTGTTGGTCTGTTTTACTCACTGTATATTTCGTAAAAAAAAAAAAAAAAAAGCTACATTGTCAAATTCCTGGCGTGGTTTAGTGTCTTGCTCAAGGGCAGCCAGAGAGAGGACTTGTGACCAATGTGCAAATGAACCGCTGTTAGGAGTCACACCTGTGACCTCTCCCGTTACAGGATGGACTCTCTAGCCACAAGGACACCAGTGAGGCGCTCAACGTTGTCACATTAAATGGCAAATGAACATCCGTGCAGTTAACAACCCCTCCTCCTACAAGCCTGTTATAGAAGTTCACATAGCCTTGACTGGAGACCCCGCCTCAACATATCGAATTATGGGTCAAGCGACCTTAACTGTCAAATATATTTCACATCAAGCCACAGCTGGAAATGCTTTACTCTGCCCCCCCATGCATGCTGAAACCTCCCCCTGATTCAAACACTGTCAGGTCTGACCCCGACGCACGCACGCACACACAGCGGGTAGGCGGTGCTAATGTCCCCTCTCTCCCCTATTCCACTAATTAATGATCCCCATTTTCTGCTCCCCGCCTGTCCTTGAGGAGACAAAGAGGTGGTGGAGGAAAAAAAGCGGGGGAGGGTTTTAAGTTATTTCCTTTAATTAGCCTCAAACTCTGAGACAAAAGCAGCGACAGCTTTACCCTTGAAAACATTGCATTTGAGAAGTGAAGCCGAAGCAAAGCTTCACTTCCTTCCTAGACAGACGAGCCTGCCAAGCCCACCATGGTGCTGTTTGCCACTTGCAACGGGTCGCATGCAGTGGCCAGGCAATATAGATGAAATCGAGCTGGCGTGTTTTTTTCTTTCCCTTTTTTTTGCAGGGGAGACTGTAGAAGGAGGTTCAAGGTTCAAGGTTCAAGGTTTTTTATTTGTCACTCCAGTGTATGTCGGGACATATACAGGGATGAAATAGCGTTTCCATTTTCCACAGTGCAATAGACAAGACAGTGTAGTAAGACAAAAGTCAAGACAATAGACAGTGCAATAAGACAAAGTTGAGACAAATAGTGCAATAAGACAAGGTCGAGACAAGGAGCTTGTGGTAATTGTCCGCTACAGAGAAATGGGTCTGGTTTTCATCGAACTGCAAGGAACTCCCCCAGGGTTGGGGTGGTGGATTGTGTGTGTGTGTGTGTGTGTGTCTGTGTCTGTGTTGCAATCTAATCTTCTCATTGTCTGCCTTTCAATTCAATTCTTTGGACATAAAGAGCCAAAATGGTTATGGGTGTGTATGGTGTAGTGACACCAGTGATGGGCAAGTTACTGGGAAAATGTAGTAACCTACACTACTTGTTACTCTCGAAAAAATGCAGCTAAGCTACACTACAAGCTGTCCCCAGAAAATTGTAGCAAGCAACACTACAAGCTACATGACAAAAGTAGCTTGATGTAGCTTGCTACATCATCACTACATAATATAAATCAGGGGTAGACATTAAGGGAAATTTGCCACTGGCCCTTCGGGCCAGTGGCTTTTAAGAATCACTGGCCCCACAACTGTAACCACTGGCCCAGGTAATCGATCCCCATAGTCTGCAAAAAAGACCACCATTTATTAATGCATTAAATGCATTCAAGTTAACAGCACTCTTTTCATGGGGGTCAAAACCAGTAGACCGTTCAGCAAGCTGACCCTTATACAATGCAGAATGCCTAAAAATATTTTTTGTGCTAATAAACAAAATATAAATAAAACTTAAACAATTACAAAACAACACCAACATATTGTGAAATAAAAATAATAGGGCATTTTACCACTGGCCCTATCGGGCCAGTATAGGGCGCCATCTGGTGGTCCGCACGTGTTTTCAAACCTGTTTCGGGCCATCGGGCCAATTATAATGTCGACCCCTGTATATTTATATGTCAACTTAATGTACAACTTTGTAAATACTAATCATAATAATAAAACAATATGGGTAAAAATCATAATGATAATAATTTAGCGGAGGGTTTGAACATAGGATGGTGGCATGTTTAAGTTTTGGGATGTATATTAGAGGTTTTCTACCCATTAAAAATGGGTGGGATTTGAAAATGTGTGTGGGAAAATGTAGTAAGCTACAATCCTTGTTACTCGAAACAAGTAGTGTAGCTTCACTACAAGCTACTCGAAACAAGTAGTGTAGCTTCACTACAAGCTGTTCCCAGAACAAATGTAGTAAGCTACACTACAAGTTAGGGAAAATGTAGTTAAGCTATGTAGCTTAGCTACTTGTAACAAGCTACTGCCCATCACTGAGTGACACATTATGAAACTATGTTTTTCAGTCCCCTGGTAGACGTGTTGGGGTGAGACAGGAATATGGCTCCGCGCGCGCGCGCACACACACACACACACACACACACACACACACACACACACACACACACACACACACACACACACACACACACACACACACACACACACACACACACACACACACACACACACACACACACACACACACACACACACACACACACACACACACACACACACAAGCTGTCAAGCTACTGCCCCACAGCTGCTTTGCGAGGGAGCCCTTCAGAGGCTGAAATAACAGTGGGTGTCATTCTGGACAGATGTTTTGGATAAAAAGAGCCAATTTCATTCCCCAATCTGTCTGAAGGCTGACAGACTGGCTATATCAGCAGGGAAAAAAAGCCCTCTGTTTGTCCAAGTCGTTGGAGCCAGAACCACTGCTCGGGTTTAAATGCAACGCTAGAGACATGACATTATGTGTCAGCGGTAACCTGTGTGTGTATTTTGTTATAGTTCTCAAACATGTTAATTTCCACGGACCCTGATAGCTTTTAGATGTCGGCGTACAAATGAGAATGAATGGACCTATAACATTTGGAAGTCGCCTTGAATCCCCTGTTTGAGAAGCGACGTCACAGAGAACATGGCAAACCCTAGAAGAGATGAACTTGTCACGTGTATTGTCTGTTCACTTTTGGTTCTAAAAGTTTCCAAACCAGGAGCTTAAGCTTATTCCATCCATTGTTGTATCTATTGTTGTAAAACTGACATCAGCCAGCATGTAGGAAAATACATTCTCCCATGGCTGACATTGACCTCCCGCAATAGACCTTTCAATAGCTTGGGTTTCAGAATTATCTTACATAGCTGCCAAAAATAGGCAGAGCGGACTTCTATTATTAGAGATAATGGACCAGTCTGGAGTGCAAATACTGTGTGAATCAAATAAGAATGGGAGTGATCACATCATAAACAGGCTTTGTGAGGATGTGCATCTCTGAGCCTGTGTATGCGTCTTTCTTCATACAAAGACCTGAATTTCCAATTTATGGAATTTCTTAGATTTATAATCTATGATTCATTTAAGAAGCAAATATTGGGAAAAAACACTGAACTTTATTTTTAAATCAAGAAATGTCCTGTGACTCTCGAATTACTCCCAACCCAGTGTTTGGAATCAGTGATTTGGATTAGAAAACTACATCTGTATAGAAATGGGCACAGGCCATATGCGATGAGACGAGTGTGTGTGTGTGTGTGTGTGTGTGTGTGTGTGTGTGTGTGTGTGTGTGTGTGTGTGTGTGTGTGTGTGTGTGTGTGTGGTGATCCGTACCCACGTTGGCAACGTAGAGCCTGTGGTTGAGGATGAGAGCCACCACGGCCGTAGCTCCACCAGACACCTCCTGCTCCAGCTCCTTCAGACGCTCCTGCACCTTCTGACTCTGAGGGGGCAGCTGGTGGAACGGCACGTTCTGACCACAACAACACAGGATGAACAAAACATTAGGCAGGAGATGGAGGAGAGGAACACAGGAAGCGAGGAAACAGACGGAATTAGAATGAGTCCACCATTGATAAGCACAAGGAGGCAAGCATAAGAAAGAACAGAGGAATAGGAAATAGAAAAAAAGATAAACAAGATCAAGGTAAGGAATGAATGAATGAATGAATTTTTTATTAACAGAGATGGGAGTCACAGTACAAGTCAAGTACACACTGCTACAAAACTGATAACAGCTTGGAGAATTACAGTACAATTCAAGTACAACTGCATCAAATCTGAAAAAGCTGATTGGACACACTAGTTAAGCATACACTTGTTTACAATAGTGGCCAACTTGTTCATTTCATTAAGGCATTCAAATACCGTACATACAAAACAACTACTTCAGTAAAATCAGAAGCAGCAAATCATAGAGGTAAAATCATAGTGGAGGTAAAAAGGGAAAAGAGAAATGTACAATGAGAAGAGACGGGGTGGGTGGGGGGATTTTATATACATTTTTGTTTTACAGAGGTCAGTTTCGAATTGCAGCCATCTGTAGGAGCCCTTTGAGAGCGGTTTTGAAGGAGTCAAGGGATTCACATGCCTTTATGATCAACCCTAAGCCAACCCAGACTGTCGAAGTGGGCAGGGGTGAGGTGGGTTCGGGGTGTGAGGCAAAGTAACAGTCTGACAAGTTTGTTTTGGGAGGTCTGTAGCCTTGTTTTAAGGTTTTTGAGGTGCTGTGGTACCAAGAGCTGCAGGCATAGCCAAAGAAACCTTGTACCAGGGCTCCAGTTATGGTCTTCAGAGTGTCTTTGTTGACCAGTGAGGAGATCCTGTATCCTGGAGCTTGCAAATAAATGCATTTTCGCATAAGGTCCTTGCAGACTGGTGCACTTTTTGGGGGGAATAAATGTCAGCTCCGAAATTCTCTCCGACATTTGGCTCTGTAAATCCATCTTTAGAGACAGGTTTTTCATTAAAACAATTAACAATTAAATTTGATAACCATTACAACTGGCATATTGGTCACATAGGCCATGCCCTGAATTTCAGCCCTAAGAGACTGTTCTAAATATGTTTTCTATCAAAAAGTGATGGAGGTACTGTGGTTCCCCCAGATCGTGGGAAAAAGACGCCACACGTATCTGATTGGTCCTTGATCACGAGGACCAATCAGAATGTGACTTAAAGCACAAGGGATGCTGGGAAATATGCTGGGTAATACTCGATATAAAAACTACAGTACAGGCAGTGTCCACCAGTCAAAGTTACCTAGTACACCTTTAAGGTTTAGCATGAAGTGGTGATGGTTACGGCTAGACTACGGCTGAGAGAAAGTGTGTGGGGAAAATGAAGGGATAGAAAAAGCGATGAAGAATGCAAGGATAGAAGAGGCGATGAAGAAGAAAGGCTAGAAGATGGACGCAAACCAGGCTAGAGACAGTGCACAAAGCAAACAATAGATATTCCGCACAAGAGGCGAGTGTTGCCATGCATAGGCTAGTGAAACTACTCAATTAGCACATAATGAAATCCCATGTCTAATGGCCGGGCATTAGCATGCACCACAATCGAAACAAACACAGACAGTTTCCATTTATCAGGTCAATGTGCAAATATGCCTTGACTACTAAAGCCAGACAGATATATGGATCTGGCCGTTGGATCAGCTTTTATTTTATTGTTGACATTCAGCCAATGAAGGAGGCAGATATTAGTTTCAACTCCTGCAATGTGTTGTCTGTTTTTTAACAGCAGGGATTGTCAAAAGTGTTTACACCTCATTCAATACATTGAATGTTATGAACATTGGTACTTATCTGTGATGATTTTAAGATTTTGCACTAAAATATCGACAAATTCGGGCATCAGTCTGTGTGTGTGTGTGTGTGTGTGTGTGTGTGTGTGTGTGTGTGTGTGTGTGTGTGTGTGTGTGTGTGTGTGTGTGTGTGTGTGTGTGTGTTCACCTCATTGTGTGGCAGAAGGTAGTTGGAATGCAAGTCTGCTTTCTCAGCCAGCGCGTCATCTATTGTCTCAAAGTAGCTCTTCTCCACTACATCAAAGGCCTGCAAATTCAAACCGTTGCATAAGTCTCAAACGCCTGGCTGCAAACCTCAGTGAAATGTGCACAACAGAGTATATGAAAGAGTAGTTGTGTTTTATTAGCATGAGAAAACTATACATATCAAAGAAGCAAGTAAGCCAGCAGGTTTATTTGGAATCCTTTCTTTAAAGGAGAATTCCAGACTAGGCTGATCCACTGATGTTATTATATCCAGGTGAAAATGTTCATAACTCTATCCCGAGTCCACAGCAGCTCAACTGTGATTTACTGCAGTAAATCACTCATTTTTAAAAATGATTTGCATAGATCATAGATGCACACTTTAAGTCTTGCAAGACTAGTTTTCACCTGTGATTTCATCCAAATTCCAAATTTGGGACACAGACACTATGAAGAACCCTATGAAGAACCCTAACCCTGAAAATTTCTCTCGCACAGTACCACTTATTTCAGAATATACCGGCAATGACAACCTAGTCCAGAATTTTTCCTTTGGAAAAAACAGTTCAAAAGTTCAAGCAGAGCAATACAAAATAGCGCAATGCATGCACGTGTGCCTGTACCTGTGTAAGAATCCGGCGAACATCGTTGTCTGTGTGATTGGAGTTAAGTTGCCCCAGTAGGAGTTCGGCCGTCAGACATTGGGAAACAAAACTGGCCACTCTGCTGCCGTCATAACCATTGAATACCCCATACAGGAAGCAGCCATCCTCAGCTCTGATTGGTGGAGAGAAAACAGGACGGACAAAATACTCACAACTTGGCAGAATGCAAACTCGGCTCTGCTTGATTAATGGTTGAATAAAGTTACTAGGGGTGTTACTAACACAGTAAAGCATTGAAGATGAAAAAAAAAAAAGTCTGCAGACAGTTGGATTGAAATGTGGTGAAGTCGTCCTTTAACTGTACTATGCATTAATAGATGCTGTCCACCTCAAACCATCTAGTACAGTACAATAGATCGGGAGATCAACATTTTTGGCTGGGGACCCTAGAAATGCTTTGGACATGTCTTGTGACCCCTGCCGCATGCCCCTCCTCAAATATATACTGAAACCAGATATAATCATAAAGTTTATATGCATGCATTTGTACTATGTGAGCTCAATTTCCACTGGAAAATTTCCATTTTGCAGGCATTCAGCTGGGGAGCCCTTAAAATAACTCTGTACCCCTCTGTGTGTCAGAGTTAAACACCGTTGAGATCTGAATGGGGTCTAAGACAGTAAAACAAAGAATAGTTAGACTTGTCTGAGCTAAAGAATAGAAGTAGAACTGATGGAATGGAAGCTGAAGGAAGTACTTTGGACCAACGAGGAGGGCTAGCCCGAGCAGAGCTTAAGTTGACGTAAGGTGACATAACGTCAACCCTGACACCCTGGGCCATTCCATTCCATACAGCAGATGTTGCTCCAGGCTGAAGTATTTTACCTCACAAATCTGAAGTGTCCATCTTCGTAGGGATGGCTCTGGGTCCCTTTTCCATCTGCACCGTACGCACAGTTGGGTGCGGTGCCCACTCCACACATCTGACACAGTGGGAGGGCATCTGTCCAGCTCTGATGCTGCAACAACAAACACACACACAAACAAGGCATATTTCTGTTGCCAGAAAGAACAATTCAATATGATGATGGTGTCATTGTACTTCAGTGTGTGTGACTGACTGCCATGGTGATATTATAGATTTATAGATTAGCTGTTGCCTGTCACTGGAGTGCGAACCATAGCCACTTCACGCTCTGTGTGTGTGGTGGTGGTGGTGGTGGGTGACTTGTCTTGGTAGAGAGATGGGAGGGATGCATAACTAGGGAAGTTATAGATAGGATGCAGAACACTCTGACCACCTTCAAGACAATTACAGTATATCTTGTGTTGTTTATAGTTGGTAGAAAGATAGAGAGATGCTGGACTCCCTGATCACATTCTAGAGGCTAGACAGATACTGTACATCTCGTGTTGTGTTTATAGCATACTTAAGATGGTTTCAGCCCTGCCTCGTCGGGCAACCTAGTTGCAAACTTCGCCTGCCATACCATTTTATTTAACTGGAGTATGCACGCTTATCCAACACACCATAGTTGGCGGTGACAGTGCCATTGTACTGAAGGGTGTGTTGACAACTGGCTGAATACTTTATTAACATGTTGTTGCACAGCAGCACAGTTGGCCATGTGCTCAGGATGGACATGAATGCAATCCCAAGAGTCGCATTACACTGGACCCCAGAAGGCAAGAGGAAGAAAGGGAGACCAAAAATGACATGGCGAAGGACGATCGAGAAGGAGCTCCAGCAACTACATCAGAGCTGGGGGACCATAGAGAAGATGGCCAAAGACAGATGCAAGTGGAGGACCTTTGTTGCTGCCCTATGCGCCAGCCGGCGTGATGGGGATAAGTAAGTAACATGTTGTTGCACAGCAGCACAGTAGTTCAAGTGTATCAATACATCACAGTACCATTAAGATTATTTGTTGACTATAATACATGAATGCCTTCACAATACATTAGATCAGGGGTTTTCAACCTTTTTGACACCAGGGACCACCATTTATTCAGCATTTTAGCCACGGACCACCATTTGATGACATTTTAGCCCCAAAGAGCTAAAACTTTTGGTTTTGTTCACAACTCCAGGCTGTATTTTGCCAACGAAACAGTGTAGACTTCTCAATTAAGTGGTGCTAATTCAGATGATGACTATTTTAACTCTTGAGAGTGTAAAAATAAAACCAAATGGACCCGCAAGGGTCCATTTGGTTTCATTTTTACGTTCTCAAGAGTTACATCTGGTTTACCAACTTAGCTGGGGACCACCTGGAACCCTCTCAGGGACCACTGGTGGTCCCCGGACCACCTGTTGAAAACCCCTGCATTAGATAAATATTGTGATTTCTCTATTAACACAAGTATATATTAAATTATATGTGATTATCGAGCAATACATTATCATACAACTGGCATACAGTATTAAGAGAAACAACGGCGCGTCATACGATTACGTCACACGCCGCTTCGTCCCTGCTGGAGGGCTCGTAGTCGTAGCCCTCTAGCCCTCTAGTAGCCCCAGGCTACTCATTCATTCTCAACTCTCGTTGAATCTGACGTGTCATCATCAGCTGTGCAGTCAGTGTAAACACTTACTTTTTCCGCCGATTGAACCACAAATTAAAAGATCCAAGCTTGTGTTCAACATACCATACAGGGATAGGCTTAACCATGAGGAAAATCCCTTTGGTTTAAAGCTGCGATCCATGCCATGCGTTCCGTCCGTGGTGGTAGACTAGGCTAGATTTCAGTAAATTTGCTTATTTTAAGTGCTGAGGGCAAATCGTGTTAATTTATTACATATAAGTGTTCTAGGGGTATTAAGGCGTGCTGAATCCAAATCTGCTGTATGTAAACCTCAAAAATGGCCGCTAAGCCTTCAAAATAGACCATTAAAACATGGCGGCCACCACCATAATGAAGCATAATAAAATGATGTATGTTTGACTAAATGAGGTGTAAAATGGATTGAAATGTATTTTTTATGTTTTCATATATGGGGAATACAATGACATATTCATATTTCAGATCAATTGTGAAGGTACCATTTTAATATATATAATTTATATTGTGAAAATTGGCCTCTTTGGTATTGAAAAACGTTTTTTTTTCCCTTTATTTTTTAATGGTGAATAATTTATTCATTATTTGCCAAAATTAGTGTTTATTTGCATGCAGTAGACACATGGACAGTCAGTCCCAATGATCTTCAGTGTTCTGGCAGGTGTTGCCAACACCATAGCCTATATCTTACAAATTAATTTCTCTGCCGAGAAATGAGTAAAAGAAGCATATCTTTATCATGTGCTGTCAGCTTCCTCATAGTCAGCACTGAGATGAGACTGGCACAGACCCTGGCATCAGGATCAGATGACTTGACAATGGTCCTTCACTCCAGCAAACCACCCTGATACAGCAATGAGCAGAGTGTTGACATACAGTATGTTGACATATTCACCAAGTGGTCTAATGCCAGGTGGCTTTCCCATTGACCCATTGTCCCATCATCACAAGTGCTTGGCCTTCGATGAGCAAGCAGATGGAATTGTCAAGTCTAAATTGATACAATACTTGCCGCTGAGACAGTGTGTCTCAATTCCACAGTAAGAAAACAACCTGGCAGGTGTTGATCTCATTGGCCTTGGAAAAGACATACAAACTCAGCAGAGAAATTAATCTGTAAAATATATGGTGTGCCTGAAGTTGGTGCATGCAATGAAGCAAGAGTCAAGTTGTTTTGTATGGGGCGTCCGCAAGAGATTATGCCACCAACCTCAGATGCAGTAAAGGTTCACATCATGCGTTCCCATTATCAAGCTCTTGTATAGAATAAAGCTCACTTGACACACCCTGATCTTCCTGCCATGACTGAAATGGCATGGATGATGATGACTGAATGGTCAGTTGGTACCCCGGCTGCTTTCCTTGCCACCATTGCCAAAAGCATGCAGGGAGAACACGTCATGCATTTGCACAAGGCTGCTTTCAGCCAACGCCGCGGCTGCAGGAAAGTACACATAAAGTACATTGAAGTGTGCCAACTTAATTGGCAACATCTGCCAGAACATTGAAGAACATTGGGACTGACTGTCCATGCGTCTACTGCATGCATTAAGTCATAATTTTACTATGCTTCAGTATGGTGGTGGCTGTCATGTTTAAATGGTCCATTTTGAAGGCTTAGCAGCCATTTTTGAGCTTTGCATACAGCAGATTTGGATTCAGCACGCCTTAATACCCCTAGAACAGTTGCATGTAATAAATTAACAGGATTTGCCTTCGGGGTTCACATTTTGTAATATGGTCCCAGTCTATGGGTCCATCGTCCATGCTGGATCAGCGTAAGAAATAATTGAATGCGCAGCTGCTTGAGGCGTCCTTCTGTTATGGCATTTATGAACAGAGCAAGTATGCACCATAGTGAGCAAGTGAAGAAGAAAATAAAGTAGGCCTAAATAAAAAATGTAAAGTATAAAACAGGGTCACTCGTAGTGCTGCTGCTGCTCGGCTCACTGACTGACTGACTGAGGACTGACTGCTCTTGGCTCTGTGCCAGAGCCCTCCAACAGGGACGCGACGGAGAGGTGAAAAATGTTTACGCCCAAAGGGGGCGTTTTTGTTTCTCCCTATATACCCACTGACATTGTAGTGCTTTTGTCAAGCTATGGCCAGGGAATTACTTGAGTAGTCTGACGATTTCAGATAAGCAAGCCAAGTAGCTTAGCAGATATAAACAGTATTACTGGTGAATGATTTACATTTTATATATTGAAAGTAGTAGAAAGTACGTTCCTATTGTTACACACCCCTATATTCTTCATTGATTGGCTGCATAAATCTGATCTAAACTTGATTCAGCCTGTTGCCATAAATTTGTTTACATAAACTTATAAAGTTCTCAAATTAGTACCTATTTTTATGATAGCCAGCTGCCAGACTAATGTTCACTGTGTAACTCAAATTAAGTCGTGGACGTCCCTGTTTGGTTTCACATTGTTGATCTTGGTTACAGGCCTAGATCTACACAGAAAACAAGGTGAAGACAGGCACTTTTAGAAAAGTGACAGCTGATTAAACAAATAAACCAGAGCCTTAGAGAATAGACAGAGTTCTGACAACTGCGTTCACTTCCATGGGTCCAGTCTAATTGCTGCTCTTCCACATAGACTTCTATTGAGAATGGGGACAAGTCCTGGCACGGAAGTAGGCAGAAGTGCAGTCATGCAATATTTTGGATTGTTTTGTAGTAATGACGCAACATAAACATTACAGTAACGGTAGTCGTTACTGCATAATAAACAAAACTAAAACAAGGTTACACACATGCCTAAACTATCACGTCTCACGCCGCCCACCGTCCCACGGTGAAAACAATGCATATCCAACTCCAGTTTGTCCCTCTTTCAGGCTGCATGAAGAGCGCTCTAGCGCTCAGGTTCTGACCCCTCAAAGTCGAAACTCTTCTACTAGATGCCCCTGACTAAACCAGCTTAGCATTAGCTTATGTAGCACCACACGTACTCTACAGAACACACCAGACATCCGACAACCGTACCACGGCGTCGCTCTTTAAGAAACGGGGCAATTGGTATGTACAGTAAAGACCTTCACCATCTGCAATCAAATATGACATGTGGCGAAGGAGAAATTATTCACGGAAGGTTTGTGTTTATCTTACGCTCTGCATTAGGCTCCTTCGCTGGGCGGCCATGTTGGATGGAACGCTACTGTAACGTTTCAAAGAGGCTCAACTATGCGCATTGCCTGCGCATTGACTGCGCATTGTCTGCGCATATCATGTTGGCTATTTTGGAAAGGAAGGGGACATATTGCATTATGTTGGATTTGAGTAGGGGGCGGGGAGGAGGTCCAGCTGCGTGATGTTTGTGAAGCTGAATAGGAGGGGAGGGTAGGGCCCGGATCTAGGCATGGGTATAGGGGGGCAATGTCCCCCTAAATGCCCTGACTGCCCCACCAAACATGATGTGGGGTGGTAGCTGGGATAAGTAGCGTGGCTGGACTGGAGAGGAGGGGACGGATGTTGTCTACTTTGGTAAAATTGCTCAAATTATGGAAGTTATCATCAACCATGATGATTGACAGAATATGATGCCGCGCATATTTATTATTTATTTGGATGTACTGCCATCTTGTGGTCAGACAATCCTGTACATTCTGCAGTTGCTGAGGAGTTTCACTACAAGTTAAAGGGATATTTCACTTAAAAAAAAAACTTTGGGTATTTTTTTAGTCTACTCAGGCTCATGTGAACACCCCAGACAGTTACTCCATTCAGTATTTAGATATGTTCATTTTAGCGTATCCACCTCCTTCCTATCCCTCAAAACCTCATTTTAACCATGACAGATTATTCGAAAACAATTAACCCATATTTTCTGGTGATTGATATTGTTCTTCTAATACGTGAGAAGGCCGTGGAATTTCATTAACTGTTTTAATTTATTTTTAAAATATTGTTTTGTTCATTTTGCCGTGACCAGGTGGCATGGCCAAATATGGAGGCTGCTAAGACTTGTGAATCCCTTGACTCCTTCAAAACCGCTTTCAAGGGGCACCTACAGATGGCTGCAATTCGAAACTGGCCTCTGTAAAACAAAATTGTATATAAAATCCCCCCACCCACCCCCCTCTCCTCTTTGTACATCTCTCTTTTCCCTTTTTACCTCCACTATGAGTTTACCTCCATGATCTGCTGCTTCTGACTTCACTGAAGTAGTTGTTTTGTATGTATTTGAATGCCTTAGTGTAGTGCAAGTGTATGCTTAACTAGTGTGTCCAATTAGCTCTGTCAGATCTGATGTAGTCGTACTTGAATTGTACTGTAATTCTCCAAGCTGTTATCAGTTTTGTAGCAGTGTGTACTTGACTTGTACTGTAACTCTCATCTCTGTCAATAAAAAAAATCATTCATTCATTCATTCATTGCTATATTTTCCCAAACAATATTTTAAAAAATAAATTGAAAACTGTAGGCCTAAATGAAATCCCACGGCCCTCTCACTCAGGAGGACAATTGTTTGATTAATCTATCATGGTTAAAATGGAGTTAAGTTATAATGGGTTTGTATAGGAAGGAGGCGATAGTGGGATACGCTAAAAATCAAAATCAAATAGGCTATCTAAATACTGAATGGAGTACGGTAACTGTCTAGGGTGTTCACATGAGACTGAGTAGACCATAAAATGAGCAAAAGTTTTTTTTAATACCCCTTTAAGTTCACAACTCACCAAAATAAATAGGTAGGGGCCTAATATCTGGAATTAGAGACACAAACACATTAAAGCTATGTTTAGTGATATGATAATCTAAGCAATTAAAAGCTCCAGAAATGTTTAGGGCTCTCAATCATAAACTCACAAGCAGTGAGTTTGGGCAGTCTAAACCAATCCAGTAGAGGGAGACATTGCAACACTAATAATATGCTTGAGCTGTAGGCTACTGCTATCACTAGCCAAGTAAACAGAAAATAAATGTTTAGTCTTTTACTCATCAGATCATAATTAGTTAGATATTTGAATATCAATAATGAAGTCTGACTTAATAATCTGCAGTAGAATGTCTTGTAAAATAAATTCATAGATTATATGATATCTTTGACTAGATTTTCAGAAGTAGGCCTATCCCATATCTGCTTTAAAAGTCCCACCTGCATCACAAAAAATAAATGTTGCACATGTAACAAATACATCAGCACAAATTATACTTTTGTCAGTATTTCTTTTAGTTTTATTGGTTAAAATTCAAAACATCAAAAACATACATTTGTACACCATCTTTTTTTCTTCCTTTTATTTATTTGCGTATTATTATTAATAATAATAATACATTTTTATACTTTGATTTTTACTGGAACTCACAGAGAAACATCACACAATCCTACATCTATCGTTATATTTATATATACTATGTTAGCTGTTTGGTCACATTTTTGTTTCAGTGTTTTTCATATTAATTATTGTTATTCCAAAATAAAAACATCTCCGTAGTCTGAAAGCAACATGGACGATGAGGCAAGGATGAACTTACCACATTATCTGGTCACAATAACACTAAAGTAATACAATGGGCCATATATGTTTTTTTTATTTTGTACAGAACTATAGCATAATGCCCTAAAATAAAGCCATATTCTTGTTTTCCACACACCCCTATACTGAATTACAGATTTACATATATTTATAGAGAGAGATATTTCACATCAGAAATTGGAGTGATGCAATGTCCATATTTGATCATAATATTCAGTGGTGTCAGCTTAGGTCTATCCTGCATAAATCCTCCTATATTTGTCATCCTAGAGATTTGTCAAAACAAACAAACAAACAAAAACAAAAAATCAATAGATAAAATTCCTGCAGCTTATTAATATTCTTTCATAGGCCTAATTGGCCTGAAATATATGAGATAGTACTTGTGTTCCAGTGGGTACTAGCCCACTGCATGCCAGCATTAAGATATTACCTGTGACAAATCCAAGTTTTGTACACGGTTGTACTGTACGTGCTTGAGGGCAAAAAGATGAAATAATTTAGCTATATTTCTGCCGTAAGGCTAGAGAAAGGTAACTGTGATACTATATGCGTTGGTACAATATGTGTTGCTCTGTGTTAGTTCAATTTTGCTTGGCAGTCAACACTAAGGCAACAGTCAAGGAAAAAATAAAGTGTGTTTTGTCTGACAAACAAGAAACGCATTAGTCTCACAGCTTCCACACTCTCTCGCACCCAAAGAAAGAAAGGTTTAGACATTAAAGGCAGATTTATACTTCACTATAAAAAGAAGTATAAATCAGGTTTAATTGTCCTGTGTTTAGATTCAAATATTCAAACAAAGCTACTTAGGCCATTGCCTATATATTTCTGTGGATTATCGCCTCGCCTGATATGCAACAGTGGTTGTCTTGCCTGGGCAGATGAACTATAATGCACCACTTAATGTTGGGATTCTGTCAACTGTCTGAAACTAGTGTACGTCCTAGATCTCAACCGTTGTGCTGTGTATGTTTCCTTTCATGTCTGCCTGTGTGTGTACTAGTGTATGCGACACATGCAGGCATTCTTGCTTGTCCATATTTCAGTGTTTGTCTGTATTTCGGTGCTGATACTGGTCAGATATATAGCATGGCAACAGTTGACCTCAGAGGATGAAGGCAATGTGGTCACAAGCAACGATCTGCAACACGTTTACCCTTCTTCCTAAACCCCATTTTATACTTTGTTGTACAACAGTGTGGATCGCCAAAATAGCAAATTTACAGTGTAAGCTTGTCACACATTGCAGATGAGACACGTTATGTCCTTATAGATATGTTTGGAGTGTAACACATCACCATACAACAGGGCATAAACTGGGTATTACACCAACCCCTCCCCAACAACCTCTCCCCTGCACTTAACTCATCAAATCCTACGCATGGATCGTTGCACAAATGTACATCCCTCTATTCTACCTCTAGTACAGATGAAAATCAACTTCTGGCTACCGACTGACCGACTCTTTAAAACTTTATACTGTATGTGTGTGTTATGGGTGAAGTCGTCCACCTTGGACTAGAGATCAGTGCTTCCATCGGTTTTATACTATAGCAGTGGTTCTCAAATAAGTGGGGCCAAGGGACCGTCACCCTCAGGGTTCCTTATTTGAGGGATTCCAAATGGACCTTTGCAGATGTACATAACTCAAGAGTACAAACGGAACCAAATGGACCTATAGCAGGGTCATTTTTAGTTCCATTTGTACAGTCACAGAGTTATGGAGCTTGAGAACCACTGCTTTATAGCAATCAATGAAGCAATCGCAAACATAACGTTCAAACCCTAAATCAGTGTCTATGGGCTTACTTCACCCTTAAGCTCTTTCCCCACTCTTATTACTCTACTCTCCCCTCCAGCCCACCCTCTAAGGCCCCCGTCAGTAGTCCTGACTCTGGTAGCCACCGGTGCCATCAAAAGCCCCTTCGCTGTTGGCCTGCACTCCTCCTGGGCTCTCCATGTCTTCACCTCCGGTGTATGAGGAGTAAGGGGCTCCTCCTCCTCCCCCTCCTGCCGCTGGGTCCTGGCTGGGGTCCGTGTACTCCTGTGAGAACAGGGCTGAGTCGGCCCCGAGCTTGTACCTCTGGAAACCCAGGAATGACTGAGCAGCCTTGGGGGATGAATGGAGGGATGGGCAGAAGGTGGCAGAAGCAGGCAAAAAAAGAAGGATGGGTGGGTTGAATATGTGGGTGCATGAATGGATGGTTGGATGGATGGATACAATGATAGATTGGAAACAGGGGATGTGAGCAGGTAAAAGAAGGTATTAGGGCAGAGATGTTGGGAGTTTAACAGTTGGAAAGAGAGAGAGAACAAAGAGAGAGTTGATTAGTAAAGTTGATTAGTTGTCAAGAAAGTTGGCAAAGCTTATTAGATGGCTTCAATCATTAAGATATACAGTATGTTAGTTTTCGTACAAGAAAGGCGTAAGTTCTTTGTGACTCTGGAAGATGTGCCACTTTGAACTAAACTGAATAAAGGGACACTGCAATTAAGCTGTGTGCATGATTAAACATGCAACACACAGCACTGTCAAACACCTTCACATCTCACTGTGCAGAGATAATTAGCAGACCTTCAACATAAAAGAGACAGACAGAGAGAGAGAGAGAGAGAGAGAGAGAGAGAGAGAGAGAGAGAGAGAGAGAGAGAGAGAGAGAGAGAGAGATGACAACCCTGTTGATTTAAGGGAAAAGCTTCCATTAATTTGAACCAGAATGTTGCTTCAGAGCTCTTCAGATATATTTGTGTGTGTGTGTGTGTACACTAAACCAGTGGTTTTCAACATTGGCTCACACGGCCCCAGAAGATTTAAAGCACAAGATATCTTAAATCAGTCTTAAATGTAACTCTGGCTCCCATGACAAAATGATTTTCTAGTCACAGAGGGATGCCATTTAATTTAAAGGGTTACGGTTACAGACCTGTACAGGTATGACAGTGTCACACAATATGTCATGTCGCCATGTGAGACAGGCGTATAAGGGCATGCCCAGAATAGAGACACTAGCGTGTAATGTGGTGTGGTTAAAAGGAAAAAGAAAAGAGGCCTGGGCCATGTTCCAGCGGTTCAGTGGTCCAGGCGTCTATGGCATGAGTTCTGTTCCCTGTCTGTCTATAGTTTACACTGTAATCTATAAATAAAGGTAGGAAAGCCCCCCTAAAACAAAGACAAAACATATATGTTTTTACAAGGTAGCTACTGTATATATGGGCATTTTATTTACCAAAAATCAAGACAAAAATCTGTAAAAGTCATTATCAAAGTCAAATAAAACACAAGATTAAGAGCTCCACAATCATGGTGAGACATCATAACATCAAATATTTCCTCAAGGCTCCATTAAAGCAGTATAATGTGAGAAAGCCCTGAATGTCTGATGCTATGTACAGTGTGTGTGTGTGTGTGTGTGTGTGTGTGTGTGTGTGTGTTGTGTGTGTGTGTGTGTGTGTGTGTGTGTGTGTGTGTGTGTGTGTGTGTGTGTGTGTGTGTGTGTGTAGGTAAAGATGGAGGGCTACAGCAGCAGTGACAGGGTTATGACAGCACAGTCATCAGACTAGGGGAAGATGAGGCTGGGAAGGGAACAGTTTGTTGTACTCCTCTTCAAATGATACAGTCTTTAACTTATCCAGCGAGAAGAGAGTCTGTGCACCCTGTGGAAGAATATGTACACACACATACACACACAGTATGAATTGCCAAAGCACACATGGTCACACGCACACAAACAAATGTGGATAATGAAAACTAAGTGTGAGGAGGAACACATTTTTGTTAAGTGAATAAAATGAAATAAAATAAAATAAAAATAATAAAATCAAAAATTCATATGCACGCATGCACATGCACACACACACACACACACACACACACACACACACACACACACACACACACACACACACACACACACACACACACACACACACACACACACACACACACACACACACACACACACACAGAGTGCTCTTACCCAGGTAAAGATGGAGAAGAAGGAGAAGGTGATAGCGGCCCTGGCAGCATCCCCTCCCTCTCTCAGGGGGTTGTCCTCAGGACTGGCCACCTGCCACTGATTGGCCAGGAAGCAGAATCCCACGAACCACATGAAAGACCAGAACGCTAGAGAGAGAGAGAGAGAGAGAGAGAGAGAGAGAGAGAGAGAGAGAGAGAGAGAGAGAGAGAGAGAGGCAGGCAGAAGGGTGGAGAGGGACAGAGAGGGAGTGGGAGGCAGAGAAAGGTGGAGAGCACGACATTTACAAAAGGCTGCATGTGTCATAATTTCTTCATCCTTTCACTTTCACATCCACTCCATAACAGAGCGAACAAGAAAGGAAGTAGATATACCACAGGGTTGTGGATTACGCAGTTAGCCTACAAAATATGCGCCACAAATAGCAGATCTAAAAGCTCACAAATCACCATGCATCTTTAGAGCTTATATAAATTCCTCACCAGTCTCTCTCTCTGCGTTTTAACAGTGGATGATGAATTTTTATTAGATATAAGATTTTTATTTTATTTTTTTCCGGCATTCTTCTGTGTACATTTCGACTATTGGTCGTTTGCCTGCTATCGGCAGTAGTCACCATGTCCCCTAGACAAATAATGCACTAAAAATACACCTGTACCTCTCTCTCTCTCTCTCTCTCTCTCTCTCTCTCTCTCTCTCTCTCTCTTTCTCTCGAGGCCCTGATTTTGGCAACGGGTTCAGTGACCAATTAGGTAATATAATCTCCAAATGGAGACAAAGAAATTATCACAGACACAATTGATAGGATATGCAGTGTAGCATAGGATATCAGGATCAGTTGCATCGATTCTGCTACTAAATGGCTGTGATTCTTATACTCTGCTCATCACTAATTCACTGATCATTCTTTCGTATGTGGCCACTGGCCAAATCTCTTCATTCTCAGTGAAATCTAACACACATTCCTTTCAAATGGAAAGACTCCCTTACCGCTATGAGGTCATGAAATATCAGCATAAGATAATATAATATAAGGGATGTGTATGGGTGTAGGTGTTTTCTCCCCTCTCAAAGTTAAATAAACAAACAAACAAACACATGCACACACGCGCGCACACACACTCACTGAACATCTCTCTCTCTCTTTAAGTAAAAACACCGAGCAGCAGTTCCATAATAAATAAGGATCCAGGTGAATAGAGTACGGGTGAGAAGTGGACTATAGATGCTTTACCTGACACACCAACGTCGGCCAGCACAGCCTTCTTGCGGTCCTTGACGCTGCTGATCTGGGGGAAGTAGACGTCCAGAGCCAGGAAGGCCACGCAGCACAGGAAGGCCATGGAGCCCATGAAGACGCCGTAGTTACAGGCATTCTGGTTGCGGTTGAAGATGCAGAACTCCTCCACCTCGTCAGGACGGTTGGTATAGCCTTCGTTGGCGATGCAGCCGAAGATCACGATGGAGAAGAGCTGGAGAGAGGAAAGGAAGGAAGCGTCACACCATAAGAGGAGAGTATGTGCAAGTGCAAGTGTGTGTGCGCACGTGCGTGCGTGTGTGCGTATGTATGTGTGTGTGAAAAGGCTTGGCAACAAACTTGAAAATACGCTTCATTCATTCTTGGACAAGTGTCTCTCTTCTTTATATCTGACAGGGGGAAGTTTTCCTGGCTGGACGTAACGTGTGGAAGGAACACGTTATTCCAACCAGTCTTTCTATGTTCACAGGGTACCTGTTCAGGTACTATATTCATACTATGTTTCTATGTTCACAGGGTACCTGTTCAGGTACTATATTCATACTATGTTCCCACAGGGTACTTTAAGGGTTGTACTGTACAATCACAAACTATATGTGCACAAGCATTAAGTCCGTTGATGTTTCTAGTACAATCCACATCTACGGTCCAAGGTTACAAAACCTCAAAACACAGTAGAATAACAACCCACCAAAAAGAACAACAAAGGGGAGACACATCACTAAGAAAACAAGACAGTGAAACAATGAAAAGAACATAGAACTCTCAAACAGGATCAAAAGCCAATGGCAGAGTCACGTTATGAAGTTTCGATGCTGCCATTTTGATATGGGAGGGGGAGTAAATCTAAAAATTAATCAATTAATGATGGTTTTATTGGTTATATCAATAATGGATACTCATTATATAACATATTTCTCCAGGGAATCTAACTCAAATAGTACAGTAACTAATACATATATGTTTTTGTCTCCATGGATATTCATGAAAGAAGATGTCAACAAAATGGAGACAAATCAATGGAGCTGTTACTATGCAACCAGTGGATCCTCTCCTCTCCTCTCCTCTCCTCTCCTCTCCTCTCCTCTCCTCTCCTCTCCTCTCCTCTCCTCTCCTCTCCTCTCCTCTCCTCTCCTCTCCTCTCCTCTCCTCTCCTCTCCCTCCTCTCCTCTCCTCTCCTCTCCTCCTCCTGCCCTGCCCTTCCTTCCTATCCTCTATGTGGGACAAATTTAGATTTTGAATATGCGATACACCCCCCCCCCACACACACACACACACACACACACACACACACACACACACACACATAAAGACCCAAAGAGAGTATTAGTATTCTTGCCCATCAGCTAGCTCTCTATTTTGTACATCCGTTGATAATGGAGAGGATCAGGCATCGCACGCCCACTGACAAAAAGTGTAAAAACCTCTAGAGGCCTAGTTTAGCCATCAGCATTGGATTAGAACGAGGATGTGCGTGTGTGTGTGTGTGTGTGTGTGTGTGTGTGTGTGTGTGTGTGTGTGTGTGTGTGTGTGTGTGTGTGTGTGTGTGTGTGTGTGTTTTGTACGTACAAACACACATACAAATGTGTAAACAATCATCATGCACCTGAAATGTACTCTTGTCAATAGTGATGTGATAGTTTAGTGTTGTTGAATGATTGTTAACAAAAGGTGTGTGTGTGTGTGTGTGTGTGTGTGTGTGTGTGTGTGTGTGTGTGTGTGTGTGTGTGTGTGTGTGTGTGTGTGTGTGTGTGTGTGTGTGTGTGTGTGTGTGTGTGTGTACGTACAAACACAAATGTGTAAACAATCATCATGCACCTTAAATGTACTCTTGTCAATAGTGATATGATAGTTTAGTGTTGTTGAATGATTGTTAACAAAAGGTGTGTGTGTGTGTGTGTGTGTGTGTGTGTGTGTGTGTGTGTGTGTGTGTGTGTGTGTGTGTGTGTGTGTGTGTGTGTGTGTGTGTGTGTGTCAGCATGCAGGTGAATAGAATAATAAGCCTGGGGCGTTTGGTATGGTTTGCCCAGCTGTGTGTGTATTTGTGTGCGTGAGTATGCTTGTATGCATACACGGAAGGCGCATATGACAATGATGGATGCAAACAGTGCAGCCAGGGATCTTTTAAACAATGAATGGCACAAACTAACAGAACAAGATAAGGACTGGTATAAATTCAGTAAGAACAGCATTTACGACTGCCTTCAAATATACAGTATGCATTTAACACATGTATTATGAATCTATGATATGTATATTTCTTGGAATTGTGTGTGATAACCAGTGCTAATTGAAGCAAGTGGTGGTGTCGGGGGTTAAAAATTGGTCAGATGAGATGGGACAGCTGTTGAGATAAAGCAGCGGCTGTTTCCGATTCATTAATCCTCTCCATTCTTTATTCAATAGGTGGAGAGAGGGCACGACCACTTAAAGGACGACTTCGCCCATTTTCAAACTATCTTCACATAATTGGTTCTCACTAATCCTCAACATAGAAAATGTTAAAACCTTTTTCTTCTCTTGTCTGTGTCTCTTATTCTGAAATAATAAAAATGAATAAATAATATATCCAGTATATTTGGATATGTATTGGATGTGTATTAATGGGAAAACAACGGATATCATTATAGCATTCTAATTTCCCAGGAATAGAAAGCCTGAAATATCTATAAGCTTGGTTTACTTGATGATGATGTATGTCGCTGGTAGGCGGGTTTCTGAGGTGTCCAAATCCCTGCATTTGAGACACAGACAGACTAGCACCATAATGTGAAGTGAGCAGTGTCTTGCTATGGATGACTATATTTTTTGAAAACTGCAGGCCCCCGTAAGAGAACAGAGAAGTGGTAAAAGTCGGCCTGTTGTTGATTTACATGTTACCTGTCTGTAATATGTTACTATACTATTTTGTTTTCCTGAAAGAAGTGCAAAAAAGGCACACCAGCTATTCTCCTGTCCAGCTTTGTAAAATGATTGCCCATGCAGCATAATATTATTTAGTCTGGGATGTGTATCCCTGCAGTTTGCTCCGAGGCCACAAGGGACAGTGAGGATATGCTTGTATTTTGTGCAAGGCTGGAAAAATAGCAGGTGACATCTGCCACATGGACACAGCCAGCATCAACAAAGTGGCACTTCTGTCGCTTCCAATATACTGTAGGGACAGCAGAGTAGGTCTAATATCTGTGCCTGGCTGTAACCATGTCCCATATCACAGCACCATCTGCTCCTACAGCCGCAGTTTTGTTTTTCTAGATATCTGTTGATTGAACTAGTGCTGCTAGCTGTTCCTCATCTCACTGATGTCAATTTAACACTGAGTGAGCAAATGTAACCAAATTTGTCGCATTTGGTTGCATTTGTACACTCTCAGAGTTACGAATGGATGGACATTAAACAATTCCCTTGAGACAGTCGACAGGGCTGTGACCTGGTCAAGGTTCTAAAGAACCAAGGTGACCAAACAGATTCCCGGGATACAATATATCAATGTTTTTAAATTGTTTTAAATAGGTCTTGGTTTGGCCTTGTATTTGACATGTATGCGTATTTCTCCCTGATGTATTGTGATGTTGGTGTTGTATATGCACCGCAATGTATCACTCGGCAACACTGCAAATGAGTTTAATTGAAGGAATGAATGAATGAACAAACAAGAATTCCACTGACTGCCACAGCTGGATTGTAATTGCACGTTGCAAACAAACAAGCAAACATTTGAAACCTATGTATATCTGTTAGACCTATTGCTTATTGTTGTGAAATTTACAAAAGCAGGCTGGTGAGATAAATCAATAAGAGAAAAAAATAAAGGTTGCTTTGACTATGAAGAAAATATGAAACATGAAAATATGAAAAATATGAAAGTACTAGTACTGCTGCTATACACAATACACATGACAACAGAAGCTGACTTGTCATATAATGGCAAAATGAAGGGCTCTGCTCAACCAATGACAAGCTTTATTCTCACTTCATCTCTCTCTCTCTTTCTCTCTCTCTCTCTCTCTCTCTCTCTCTCTCTCTCTCTCTCTCTCTCTCTCTCTCTCTCTCTCTCTCTCTCTTTCCTCCTCCTCCTCCTTATAAGTAGCATTCATGGTTGGGTGAATGGGTGGGTGGAATGGATGCATGGATGGATGGGTGGCTGGCTGTGCATAGATGGGTGTGTGGGGATTGAGATGCTTCACGCCACCTATCTATCCATCCACAACTCATCTCATTAAAGAGAGGTGGTGAGAGGATGGTGAGATGGACAGATGGCAGGATGGGGGGGAAGAGAGGAGGAGAATGATGGGGCCAGAGGGGGGCGCTATTTTTAGAAGGGCTGAATCATAACTGCCACCGTGTCTTCTCCCGTTTCTTTCTCTAACATCTCAATCTCTCTCTCTCTGCTCATTATTGGTTACGCTTCTGCCCACGGGGACTCTTGACAACACACACACACACACACACACACACACACACACACACACACACACACACCACACACACACACACACACACACACACACACACACACACACACACACACACACACACACACACGCGTGCGCACCAACTCCCTTTATTGCCCCATATACTGTAGTATAGCTGATGTCCTTATGAAACAACATGATTCAGGCCGCACACACGCACACACACACACACACACACACGCACACACACACACACACACACACACACACACACACACACACACACACACACACACACACACACACACACACACACACACACACACACTGTCTGTCTGTCTGTCTGTCTGTTCAAAAGCACTAAGGAAGAACATTTACTGAACAGACAGATGGACTAACAGAGTTTTCTGTAATTTATAGTTGGACAGTAGGATTAAAAAGCAAACATTATAATCCAAGAGTGCAAGGATCATGAGTCCTGAAAATACACTACTGTAATATACCGGTAATATGTACGTGACCCATCGACCCTAGCATGATCGCTAAGGATGTTTTGGCCCATATTGATATACAATATAATTACTGTAATTGCTGTTATGGCCGATAACCGATTCTACCGATGTCCAACGGTAATATCGGTACTTTAATGCTATTTAATATTGTGAACTTGTAGATCTGTTCAAGCTGTTCATCAGTAAAGACAGACCGATTAGTATGATTGAGTAATTGAACCGATATCGAGGCCACTACCAATGTTTTTGCCGATTCATCTCCCATCATTATAATGATCGCTGGATATAATACCAAGCCAATGCTGCTTGACATTTTGATTTGAGTGTCTTTGACACTGGTACACTGACACCTGTAGCCCTGCAGCCTATTAAGGTTCAGCACAAATAGATTCCATAGTTCCCTGGGATGGCCTGGAGGGAAACATCCTCATCCCTGGGGTTCTCCCTCACATTCACACTCTCTGTCTCTGCCTATCCTTCCCTCTCTCTCACACTCATGCACAGTCACAGAAGACAGACACACACAGAGATAAAGAATCGTGTCCCGCATGGCCAAATTGATTGGGTTTCGCTTTGTGAAGACGCCCTCTTTGTGATCGCAGACACATGCGCTGTCACGTGGCAGTCAAGAGGGCCTATATACTGAATGACTGTGCTGATTTTGCTGCTTGCTTGCTGTCATGCTGCCTCACTGTGTGGCTGTTCTGTAGCACCGGACTGCCACTTGTCAGCCGCAGTATCCCTGTGCTTACGGAGCCACGACACTTCACCACACTGTTCCTCCAGCAACAGCACTTTATACATTGCCAATGAACTGCACTCTGTCGAGTGCCAACTTTGCGCATTGTACATAGGGAGGCGGCCACACATGGCCTACTTGTGTGCGTGCGTGCAGAGCGCAAGTACCCCTAACACCTCCAGGAAATAATACCTAATAATACCATAGATAATACTGGGATATCTTAATTACATCACCAAATCCTGCATAGATTTGAAGTAACTTGCTTTGCATCTTGCATCATCATACATAAAATATACAGCATACTCACTTGCACATGTACATACTATGCACACATTACTCACTTTCCACCCAGCACCAAGTGGTATCACAATTATCGCCATTACCATTATCGCTCTGCTCATGCAAATACCGTAATAAAGTCATTCTTGACGTTGAACCTGATAAACCCCAGTACCACCGGTTGCATTTACTATGAAAATGTGCAGTTCCCGTTCCCGGTTAGTCAGTGAAAATTGCGGCTCAGACCGTATCAAACCCTGTCAACTCAAGAGAATGTTCTTGCCACCCTTAGATCTCCATAGGCTGACTTGTTCTGACCTGTTTTGACCTCATCAAACCATATGTAGACAATACATGCTCTTAAATGTCCATTAACCAAATTCATTCTATGATCTGATCCCCATGCCAAAGCGCCTAAGGCGCATGCACATGCTTCTCGCCCTTAGGAGTCTTACTGGTAATATACCATATTACCACAGCCTCTATGCACACTGTCAAGAGTCACATCTGTATCTGTACTGTGTTGGTGTTACTCCGGGGCTGTCAAAAATGTGTTTGCCATCGTGTGCCTTGTCGTAAATCTTCATGCCTAACTTGTTTTCACATAAAGGCATACCGGTAATACAGTATAACAAAACAATAAATACAATTTCTAGCAGTCATCAGCTACTGCAGGAACACACTGCCATCCCACTGCATTTTGATGTTTTCCCTGTTTTCGTACACAGATATTTTTGGGCTGCCAAAGAAAAATACAGCGAGATGGGGATGTATTTCTGCAGGCAATCACCACCGCCACACTATACTCTAGTGGCTGATATACCTGCTATAGAGGGGAAATGAAAAACTAGTTTTGTTTTGTTATTTCAAAGTTGTGATAGAATGGTATGGTACTAGTCCATACTCGGGGATTGTGAACACCCAAACTAATCAGTATGCAGGCTTTTACATTATGCACTCGCAAAAGTTACACTTTTGGAGCTCAGCATGTCATCCTGTGGTGACAGCACATTTAGGACCAGACATCGAAGCGTGTCAAATGTGTGTGGGTGTGCGATGGAGTATAGATGGACATGATATGAGAAAAGCTGCTCACAGCTCATAAAAGGATGCTGAGCTGAGGGCACTGGCACTACAAGTCGAACTCCTTTCTAACATTGTACCACTGTTGCCGTACTCTGTGTGATGTTGCATTTGTGACTGTGCACGTATACTGTTATCCTTGGCTATTGATCCCATATAGGCTACAGGCACCGTTATGGAGACTCTCTGCTGTTAATACAAAACCACTAATAAGCAGCTAAAATTTGGGAGAAGTGAAAAAATGTGTTTCCTCACTGTCTGCATGTGCTACATAAAATGATCAATGACCGTGTGCAGGTTCAGCATGAATTTCTGTAGGCCCTACCTATGCAGATCAAACAGAAAGACAGACAAACAGATGGGAAGACAGAGGTTTCTAAATAGATTTACACCTCCAGCTCATACCCAAAGTAAGATGTCAGGCACTGCGTATGAAAGGAAGAGACAGTTAGAAGGGTTTTTAAACGGTGAGACAAATGCAAGGCATGGTTTTCTAAAGCTGGAGTCCAATGCAAAAACAGTTCATTAAATTAAATGTGAAGCAGAAGTACAAGTAGATCTGCTAGTTAAGCTATTTCTAGAAAATAGGCTTTACATGCTTAATCAATTCTCTGACATGCATCCCATGCCTATAATGCATTATACACACACTATATTATTACAAGGATTATGCTTATAGCAATGTATAAATGTAAAGATTTATACTGCGACAGCACATTATAAAGAATTTTAAAATTAAAATTAAAAAGAAGTATTATAATACATATTTGCAATTGCTAGGGGTATTAACATTGAGGCGAAGGCAACTAAAAAAGGCACTGCCAGAAAAACATCAACACATTATGTATTTTAAACTCACTTCTCGATTAATAGAACAGGAGTAAGTATTTTACTAAACAATTATTAGGGAGATAATGGATGTTGCAGCAGCATTGCAAAAATGTACCATTAAAAAAAAACATGTATTTTCTTTCAGATTCTCTGGCTCAGGACTGGGATTAGAGAAATGGATTCCCCGTTTCCTTCCTGGACTGCTCTCTACCAGGTTGATAGTAGAATCACCGGCTGCTCAGTTATCTGCACCACCTGCTTCCCTCGCCCATAGAGACACAGTAAGGAGATGAGCCATGTGACACTAATGCGGAGACTTATGTGAATCCCCTCCACACCATCCCCCTTTCTTCTGCCTGCCTGCAGCGTGTGCGTGTGCGTGTGCGCGTGTGTGTGTGTGTGTGTGTGTGTGTGTGTGTGTGTGTGTGTGTTTGCGTGTGCTTTCTCTCAGCCTCTCTGAGCCCTTAGACGGTGCAGCTAGATCACAAGGTTCCTGCTGCTGAAGAAAGCGGGCATTGTGGAGGACACCACGTGGGGTCCTGCTTGGTCTTGTGATCCTCAGAAGGTCACTTACGCATGGCAAATTAGAGGCCGACGCTGCTATAGCCAAAAGTGTCTGTTTGAGCGTCTTATTTCTTTTAAAACACGACCTTCCTGTTTGCCTTTGATCGAGTTACCCTTTCTTTCTCTTCTGCCCTGCATGCATATACTATCTGTTTATTTTTTACCTATTTTGTTTTATGCATGCTAATGTTATAGTATAATTGTGTTTCCCTTGCTAGGTGTCTTTTCTGTGTAAAGCACATTGAATTGGCTTAATGTTCTAGAAATGTGCTACTGACGTCCTGAATCAACTCATTCATCTCCTTGGACACAGAAGTAATTTCTCTATGGAGAATAACATGGGATATATTAGGTACATGATTTGTTTCTGGAAAAAGAAAACATTAGTTTTCTTGTTCACTGTTAACCTTTTCTTGCTGTCAGTTGATGCTTCATATCTATAATAAGCCAAACCACTAATATTTTTAACACAGTTCTCGATAGCAGTGGATATTGCTTGCATTCCCACGATAAAGGCCATACAATATATTGATATATTAATTTATCAACAAATATGGATTATACGCATATACAATAAAACTCTCTCAGGCTCACATATATCTTTAAATTAAAAATAAATGTCTAACATCCCAACAAGATCCTAACAAGGAGTCTGGGAAGGGAGTGTATTACAACTTTCAAGTGCAGCAAGGAGGGCTTTGATAACATTAAACCGTGGGCATGGCAACACTGCGCCGGTGTGAGGATCTCCAAGAGAATTTATGCCATTTATTGCCATATCGAGCAGTCTCTTGATCAATTGCCATATCAATTGAATTGCCGTATCATCCGGGTGTTGATATATTGCCATATCGATTAATTGAATACCAAAGTAGTAAATTGCATGCAAATTGCAAATGCGTGTTGAAATCACACTTTCACTTTTGGTTTAGCAGTGGTTCACTCCTGTTACGGACTATATTGTCTATTGTACCAACAACTCCCCCACCTTTTCAGACAGCTGAACCACTGCTGAACCAAAAGTGAAAGTAAAAGTGTGAGAGCCAACACACTACTGACATGGTGGAAAGAGGTCCAAAAGATTACATTTTGGACTGATGGATGGAAATAGGTGCATTTGAACAACATCCATGTTGGGGTAGGGGAAACAGCCATAAAGAAGTTTTTTTTTTCACAAAATAACAACTGGATGACTTTTTGAGAAATAAATCAACTGCCAATAAAGGTAAGAAAGCCTTCTAGGGTGGAATTCTACTTTAATTCTGTACTTGCATAAAAGCAGCAATACAACAATTAGTCCACGTCATTGTGTACTTTACAGAATATTTCGTGAAGATTCTTGTAAACCATATTTTTTCTGTTCTATGGACCCTAAAGGACACAAAAAAAGTGGTTTACATTTTTTCCCTCCACCCTAACATTATTTTATCACCATGGCAACATGGCGTTGTGTATCAATCTGTCTGTATTTCTGTCAACATCATTTCTCCAAATCTGCCTGCCCGATTTACACCAAATTTGGTCCAGGGGTGTATAATGTGCTCAAGAACACTCCATAAAAATTTCACCATGATCGGCCCATAGGTGGCGCTACAGTACCAAATTCAAAACCAAAAATCGTGATTATTCACAAACAATTTGTCTAATTTCAATGAAAATTGCTGGGTTCTTGCACAATGGTCTGAGACACAAGCCCTGCAAATTTGACCACTATCCACCAATAGGTGGCGCTACAATAACATATTTAAAATGACCAATTCGCTACAAAAACCTTAAATAATCGCGCGCAGACAGTGTTTTGTTTCAAATGGAAAAAAATAACTTGTCTTTCTCTTTTGACAAAAAGAAATTGCATCCACAATAATTGGACATTAATAATACTACCCCCCACCGTCTATTATTAATAATAATAATCTGAGTGGGTGTAGGAGAAACTTATATAGCGCTTTTTTGAGTACCCAAAGACACATTGCATGGGGGTTGACTACAGAGGTAAAATAAAAAGAAGCAACTTAATTGAGGGGAGTCAGGTTGATCAGTGCTTTATATGTGGCCAGGAGTGTTTTGAAGTGTATTCTTTGTTTGACTGGTAGCCAGTGAAGGTCACAGAGAACAGGTGTGATATGATCTCTGGACCGGGTGCTGGTGAGCAGACGCGCAGCTGAGTTCTGGATATATTGAAGTTTATTGAGGACTTTGGAGGTGGTGCTGTGGAGGATACTCTTGCAATAATCAAGGCGTGATGAGATGAAGGGTGTGGATGAGAGTTTCAGCTGCAGAAAATGACAAGAAGGGTCGGAGACGAGCAATGTTCTTCTTCTTCTTCTTCTTCTTCTTCTTGAGGTGGAAGAAGGCCGTTTTGGTGACATGGTTGACATGGGGAAGGAATGAGAGGGTGGGTCAAAAAAGATGCCAAGGTTGCAGATGTGGGTGGAAAGTAAAACAATGGAACCGTCAATGCTGAGTGAAAAATCCTGCATAGAACTGGTGAGGGAGTTGGGACCAGTGATGATGATTTCTGATTTATTGCAGTTATTGGTTGGTTGGAGTGATGGCTTTGGTGGAGAAATACAACTGTGTGTCATCGGCAAATGAGTGGAACTGAGGTCCATGGTGATGGAGGATCTGACAGTGTGGGAGGATGTTTAAGATGAAGAGCAGGGGACCAAAAACAGAGCCATGGGGACACCATGGCTAACAGGGGTAGTGGAGGAGTTGCAGTTCTTGACAGAGATGAATTGTTGTCGATCAGAGAGGTAGGATTTGAACCAGGAAAGAGCAGTTCCTGTTGAATCAATGGAAGATTGGAGACAGGTGATGAGAATGGAGTGACTGATGGTGTCAAAAGCGGCACTGAGGTTGAGGAGGACGAGGATGGAGAGGTGAACGGAATCAGAGAGGAGGATATTGTTGGTGACTTTTGTGAGAATGGTTTCTGTGCTAGGGAATGGAAAACAGATTGAAGTGTTTCGTAGAGGTTATTGGAGTCTATGTGAAACTTGAGCTGAGAGCAACAGTGTGTTCCAGGATTTTGGAGAGGAAAGGAAGGTTGGAGATGGGTCAGTAGTTGCCCCAATATTTTTCCAATATTGGGGTAAAAGTGGCAAGATGAGAGCAGGGGGAGCTGGCCAGTGGAGAGGGAGGTTTATGATATTGGTGATAAGTGGAGAGAGAACAGGAAGACTGGCAATGAGAGAACAGGAAGACTGGCAATGACCAAGGTGATGGGTATCGGGTCAAGGATACAGGTGGAGGTTTTCATGCCAGAGGTTATGGAGGAGAGGTTGGATGCAGTTATTGCATTAAAGGATTGAGTAGTTGCTGCCGGACTGAATAACAGATGAGTAGTGGGACAACTAAAAAAGTTTTACTCTGATTACATTTTGGGTTTGGCTATTATAGCCTGTTCAAATTTGGCTCTCCACATTTTGAGCTATCGAGGTGCATGCACTGTTGAGAGCATTTTTGTATTGTTCCAGATGCGGTTTGTAAGCCTTGGAATGAACCTGTTTTCTTGACAAGCCGTTCCAGTTGACGACCCTGTTTTTTTAGTTGATGTAGATGATCCGTGTACCAGGGGGCTGAGTGGTTGTAGGAGACGTGCTTGGTCATTGTGGGGGCAAGTTGATTGAGACAGGTTGAGAGTGTGTCATTGTAAACATTGACTAATTTAGTGTTTGGGGTGGGTGGACTAGGGTCAGATATGGTGTAGGACAATAATGAGGACATGGAGGAGGGGTTAATAGATTTGAGGTTCTGGAGCGTTTTTCATTGTTGAGGGGAGTGGGGGTGTCAATGTCCATGATGATGGCTAGGTGGTCCAAGATGGTGGAGCCAAGGTCCATGCTGGTGACATTATGAGTGGTTATTCCTGTAGTACAGATGAGATCCACAGTGTGTCCTTCTGTGGGTGGGAAAACGGACGTGCTGAGTAAGATTGATAACGTTTAAAATGTCAAGGAATTCAGTGGCGCTTTGAAGTCAGGTGAGTCCATGTGGATATTGACATCTCCAGACAGAGATATGCATCTCAGTGAGCAGTGTGAGAAATACAGAAAATTGAGAGGGAAACCGGTGGATTGTACAGTCCAGGTGCAGAATGAGGCATTACCCCAGGTGAAGGAGTTTAAATATCTCGGGGTCTTGTTCACAAGTGAGGGGAGGATGGAGAGGGAGATCAGCCGGAGAATCGGAGGAGCAGGGGCGGTATTGCAGTCACTATACCACACTGTTGTGACAAAAAGAGAGCTGAGCCAGAAGGTAAAGCTCTCTGTCTACCGAGCTATCTTCATCCCTACCCTCACTTATGGTCATGAAGTGTGGGTCATGACCGAAAGAACGAGGTCATGAATACAAGAGGTTGAAAAGAGTTTTCTCCAGCTGGTGGCTGGCATCTCCCTTAGAGATAGAGTGAGAAGTTCAGTCACTCGGGAGAGCCTCTTTTCCTGGAAAGGAGCCAGCTGAGGTGGTTTGGGCATCTGGTTAGGATCAGGATGCCTCTTGAGTAACTCCCTAGGAAGGTCCTCGAGGCACGTCCCACTGGGAGGAGACCCCGGGGCAGACCAAGGACCAGATGGAGGGATTACATTGACTCTCTGGCCTTGGATCGCCTCAGGATCCCCCAGGAGGAGGTCGTCCAATTGCTCGGAGAGGGAAGTCTGGAGCTCTCTGGTGGAGTTGTTGCCCCCGTGGCCCGAACTAGGATAAGTAGATGAAGATGGATGGGCAGGTTGGGCAGTCTATGACTGCTGCGACCAATGGTTTAGGGCCAGACAGTTTGAAGGTGAAATGTTCAAATGAGAAGGGAACAGGAAAATTAACTGGACTGATTTTGATTTGATGTGTTGTTTGTGTATTATGACTATGCCACCACCACGTCCCTACGATTATTTAGTGTAAAATATTCCAAGGCTATTGCCTCTTTCTCCCCCAGAGCTTTATAATTTACTTAAATGTGACAAGAATCACATTGCAATTACATGAAAATCACTGTATTAATATGTGAAGACCATGCATCTGCTTCCTAAATGGGTTACTGTAGCGCCACCCATTGGTGGATTGTGGTCAAATTTGCAGGGCTTGTGTCTCAGCCCATTGTGCAAAAACCCAGCAATTTTCATTTGAATTAGACAATTAGTTTGTGAATAATCGTGATTTATAATTTTTAATTTGGTACTGTAGCGCCACCTATGGGCCGATCATGGTGACATTTTTATGGGGTCTTCTAGAGCATATTATACACCCCTGGACCAAATTTGGTATAAATTGGGCTGGCAGATTTGGAGAAATGATGTTGACAGTAATACAGACAGATTGATACACAACGCCATGTTGCCATGGTGATAAAATAATGTTAGGGTGGGGGGAAAAAATGTAAACCGCTTTTTTTGTGTCCTTTAGGGTCCATAAACAGAAAAAATATATGGTTTACAAGAATCTTCACGAAATATTCTGTAAGCTGGATTTTGCTACACAACTACGTAGACTAAATATAAAAACACTCATTTCAAGGGCTATACTGCATCCAAAATCTAACTTCAGTCACAGTTCACATGTATCTGCATCAAAACATGTCTACAGTATCACTGACAACACTGACGTTTTATATATGTCAACCTTTTTGAAAGGTTATTCAATTTGATATACATTCTCTCAATCCAGTAAACAAAGATATGACAACAGCTTATGTGCATTCAGAATGTATAGTTGTCTCTGTCTGCACTGAAATGCATATACAGTATAGCACTGAGTACAGCACTGCACAAAACTACCATTCAACAGTTTTCATATCAATCCAATCGGATCAATTGAGCTGCATGTCAATGATTCAGTAGCCTACACGCACACGCACAAACACACACACACACACACACTCGCACACACGTGTGCGCACGCGCGCACACACACACACACACACACACACACACACACACACACACACACACACACACACACGACCCCACAACACTGCAGATCGTAACCCTGGAACACACATTAATCTCCTGTTAATTTAACTTTAACAACTAACTGTAAAACAATGGTCAGAGTGTTCTTTAGAAAACTTTATAATAGACTTAAGTCAGGTCAGTAGTTCCAAAAGTTTTTCAGGTCAAGGACGCCCAGATAAATAATAGTATTAAATAGTAGTAGTAAATAGTATTATGAAGAGTATTCGTCTTACAGGTCTACAAGCTCTCAAGTTGCAGATCCATGATGTGTTGAGAGCTTGTAGATCAGCTATGTTCAAAGAGCCTATGAATAGGGTTAAGGAAGTTAACCTGAACAGTTTAGCCACTTTGACCCTATAAACATCAGCTATTTGTAAATAGGGTTAACCTTGTTAAAGTGGTTTTGATGCAGCATTAACCCATTTAGAGAGCCTGAAAAATGTGAATTTGCCTGTTTAAAATAGAAGATATTACAATTTCACAGCACATCACTTTGTTTGTTCCACGCTGCGAGCTTGTACATCTGCTCTGTTCTATAACAAAACATCTTAGATGTACAATATTACAGGTAGCCTACAGAAAAATCACTTAAAAAGGATTAAAAACTATTTCTGTCTACCGTACACTATTTTGCGTTTTTAAAGAGGGGTAGGGTCCATCGATATGGCACTGTGAGTCTGAAAAGGTGGGTGGTATCAAGGGTGCTTTTAAACGAGTGTCCTCATCATATGGAAAGAAAGGAAAGGACATATTGTACATGCAATAATAGCTGCCATAACACTATTATGCATTATTATAGCTCTTTTCTTTTAAATTGAATTAGTCTCAGGATCCTGCACACTTCTGCACAAGTTGGCTGAACTATAGAATAATCCAGTGTGTGTGTGTGTGTGTGTGTGTGTGTGTGTGTGTGTGTGTGTGTGTGTGTGTGTGTGTGTGTGTGTGTGTGTGTGTGTGTGTGTGTGCGCGCGCGCGCACGTGTGTGCATGCGTGCATACATGCGTGTATGACTGTGTGTGTGTGCGTGCAACTGATTGTCTGCAGTAGTGTGTTGGTCTGGACTGTGGGGATATCTGATTGCTGCAGTCACCATGGCAGCAGTTGCTCATGTAATTCCATGGTGTGTGTGTGTGTGTGTGTGTGTGTGTGTGTGTGTGTGTGTGTGTGTGTGTGTGTGTGTGTGTGTGTGTGTGTGTGTGTGTGTGCGCGCGGCTGCGCGCACGTGCACGTGTGTGTTTCTACACAGGAGAAAAGGGAAAGACATCTGACCGACAAATTCAAAAACAAGTACAAAAAATAGAGAGCACCGTCCTTACCATCTATTTACTTAGGCTACATATCCTGTCCTATCTGCCAGGGGTTTTAATTTAGCATACAGTATTACTTACTGTGGTAGTACTATTTTTCCTACAGTCTGAAACATGCATGAATGAAAGCAAACCAACACATCCATGCTTACTGACATCCTACTGCTAACCTAGAAATAATTACTAAGCTCTGTCAGAATTCTGACAAGTAGGTGCTAAGAGTGTGTGTGTGTGTGTGTTTGTGCGTGCGCGCGCGGACGTGCGTGTGTCTGTGCGCATTCGTTCATTTGCTTGTGTGTGCGTTCGTCTGTGTCAATACATGTCGGTGTCAGTATTTGTTTTGCATGAAGATGAAAGAATGTTTATGTCAAATAATTGTACTGTAGTGGAGTAAAAGGTGCAATATTTGTCTCTGAGATAAGAGGGACGTTTTGAGAAATTAACATACATGAGTCAAATGTACTGTAAGACTTACAGTGCATTTTTGGTGAAAATTGTTCTTATGTAACATGCAGTAAAAGTTACTTTGCACTGTGTGTGTGTGTGTGTGTGTGTGTGTGTGTGTGTGTGTGTGTGTGTGTGTGTGTGTGTGTGTGTGTGTGTGTGTGTGTGTGTGTGTGTGTGTGTGTGTGTGTGGGTGCATGCGTGTGTGCAAGTGACAGTGCCCACGTTGTGAGCTTGTAGATCTGAACTTTTCACCATAATTGAATTTGGTGAGTTGGTGGTTATGCAAGTGGTAATTTGAATAAGTGGTTAATTCATAATGTACCTTTTCCTTTCTTGGAAATGTAGTGGAGCCAAAAGTAGCCAACAATACTTGTCTTTGAAACATACTGGAGTGATCCAGATATAGTAACCAAAAATTACTCAAATAGGCCTAACCAAGAACAGATAATTGTTGTTGATAAATTGTAGTTAGGCACAGTACTATGGTAACTTTATTTGGTTACTGGCACACAGATGTAACGATAATGGTAACAGAAGTTTCTGCCTGACAGAAATGATATGTTGTGGAGTGTGGACCCAAGGAAGTGTTGTACCTGCTAGTTGGGGAAAACACCCAGCTCCCAGTTAGCACCTTGATTAGTATAGGATTCATTTTTCTGTTTAATTTTTATCCTATGATCCTGTAAACGCACCTCCCCCCACACACACATCCCGAGGAGAGTAACGGACTGACCTAATACTACCTTCACTGCATGAGGAGTACAAGCCACTTCTTTTCACCTGACACGAGAGTTTCCCTGCATTAGTGCATGGTGGACTAGGAAGATGTTATTCCAACCAGTTGCTGGTCTAATCCATGTTATCTTGGTCATGAAGGCCAGATCAGCCAGATGCAGTGGGTTTGCTTTCAGCCATGGGTCTGGCCGTGAAAATAAGTCCTGACATAGTCATCCACACATTAGATATACTTAAGTTTTATTTGACCAATCTTCATCAAGGTAGGTACACTCTTTATACAACTCCATACACAGGCACAGACACAATTCCTGTGCCTGTGACTGACTTCCAAAACTAGCAGTACTCACTATGCAGTTTTCAAGTTTTCAAATGTGTATTGAAAATATTGGACCCTTTAAATGTAGAATGTATACGTTTTGTCATAATAATCAAGCTCACTAATTATTTCAAGGTTTTAAATAATTGCAGTGATGTAGAAAGGCAATATTTGCCTCTGAGATGTGGTGGAGTAGAAGTATTGCGAATGGTAAAAACAAGTCCACCCCTCAGAATCAGTAAATGTACTTAAAAAGTTACTTTACACCAATGCTACACCCTATCTAGCTCCTATAGTTAGACTTAAATTCTATATAATTGAGCAGTTGAGACGAATAACAGTAAGTAATGTATAAAGACTTGATATAGGGTCAGGACATCTAGACCTTTTTCAGGGAGGGTCAGAATAAAATATGGACTGAGACTGTTATTCGTCTCAACTGTTCAATTCCATCTCTATATGTAAAACTCCTGCTCTATTCCTCTAGCTAAGTGCTTCACCTTTCAACCTTTTTGATACCAGGGCCCACCATTTATTCAGCATTTGAGCCACGGACCACCATTTGAGGACATTTTAGCCCCACAGACCCCAAAACTAAAGATTTCTTTTGCTTTTGTCCATCTTCTAGTTGTCTAGACTTGGGCTAATTCAGATGATGAATATTTTAACTCTTGAGAGTGTAAAAATGAAACCAAATGGACCCGCAAGGGTCCATTTGGTTTCGTTTTTACGTTCTCAAGAGTTACATCTGGTTAACCAACTTAGCTGGGGACCACCTGGAACCCTCTCAAGGACCACTGGTGGTCCCCGGACCACCTGTTGAAAACCCCTGCTCTAGCTAATGAGCTTCACCAATCACCTCTCCACTGTATATAACTGAGAACACAGTACGGTAAGTCCCTCTATATGGAAGCTAGGCAGAACGTGTCTGTGTGTTTGTCACGCACTCCATACTGTATTTGGGCACGCCTGACCCAGAACTCTACAAGCTGGCAGACTTCATATTTGGGCAAGACACGCACTCCATATGGGCATAAAAGGGACATGTAACTAATATACAGTATCTGTGTGCACAGACAAATTGCATAACTCCAACCAAGCAAACCAATGGGCACCGCTGTAGTTACTTGCGTGAGTGGACTGGGTGCAAATTAAGCAATCGTTGTGTGGTGGTGCATGGTGCGCGGTGCATGGTTGGTCGCCCCTCAGGGTACTCCGATTGGCTGGTTTAGGTGATGACGAAATAGTGACGCAAGTAAGAGACCTTTATAATGTTATGAATATTAGCTCGCTCTGCTCATGCACAAGTAGACCATGGCCTCTTATGCACAACGTGCAAGTTTGCACTCTATCGAGTGATCCAGTTTTAACGTTAATTTACATGCTGCCTTCTCTCCCATGCTTGCGCATCTTACTTGTTATAGTAAAAAGTGTAGCCTATGTGTTAAATCTGTGTTTTAATGTGGACACGCCCACCAGTGAGTGCATTTAGTATGCCTGGTTTGTCTGATGAGTGATGATCCATCTCAACTGCAGTCGCACCCATAGCCATAGTTGTATGATGAAGGCGGATGGGTTAGGACAGGGGATGATATTGTGATGTCACTAATATTTTTCCCCCATTGGCACGTTTGACTACTGTCACCTCATGAACGCATGGAAAACTGGAAGAAACACTAAACACAGCACTCCATCTTTAAGTATCAACACAAACCCTATCAATGCTGCAATGTAGATAGATACTAGATACTCAGCTAAGTACTAGAAGTCCTGTATCAAAGATCCATAAAAAACGCTTAAAGGTATATTTGCATCAAATACAGTATATCAAAAGCATACTCTCATTGTAATGAATATCCCACACTTAGCAAAAATATACAGGGTTTCTCATAATAAAAAAAGTATTAAGTTGCCTTTGACATTGCTAGAGTAATTGACAAATGTAAAAATATGTTTTACCTCGAGTGTGTTGCTTTCCGTCAACTTAAGCTGAAGGCAATGTCATAACACATTATGTTCAATTTAATATTCACGCAGAAGAGAGACACAGAGAGAGAGATACTCATGATGATTATGATCTCACCTCCAATGTGTTCCTGTTGATAACATCACATCCACTAGCGGAACAAGTCAATACCGGGCCGGGAGGGGCAGAGCACACGATCAGGCTCCCCTGAACATGAACCCCCACCCTCACATCCACCCTTGTACACACACACACACACACACACACACACACACACACACACACACACACACACACACACACACACACACACACACACACACACACACACACACACACTTTATGGTGCAATATAATATCCCATCAAAGCTTGATTTAAACTGACATTGCTTTATAAGAAACATATTGGCCACTGTGTTTTTCTCTCTCACACATTGTCACAGTGCAATGTGGTGCTTCAACGAATGATGATTTTATAAACTAAAATATAAAATGGTAACTACATATATAGAGGTGACCGTACTGTAGCCTACCCATTAATGTTTTTGGGCGGCTGTTGTTACTGATGATTTTACCAGCATGAGCCAGCATGTAACAATCATACAGTACATATACATACCTGTACATACATACCTCCAAAGTGTTAACATTGTTTAAGTCACAGATGCATGCTTTTGCTAAACATATGAACTTTGGCTAATATCTTGTGTTCACTGCGCATCTCTATAGCACTTGAGATCATAACTTGTCATGCCAGCTATGCTGCAACAGAAACGGACTTCCTCTTTAAAATAACTACTCATTGTGACTTGTAACATTATTTCTAAGTCATAGATAGACGCTTCTAGCCCCCTTTCCTGACTACTTGTGCACGAGCAGAGCAAGTACCCCGACACCTCCTGGAGATAATATGCATGACGATATTTCTGACAAATTTCTTGTCTATGTCACCTTTATGCATCACTTAAACCACCCAATCGGTGTACTTCGAGGGACGGCAGACGACGAGTAACTGTAAAAAGGGAGTGATGACATGATTCATGCTTTGATTTTGCGTCTCACGCTTCGCGTCTGCGCTGGAGTCATGCTGTCAATGCAAGTGGATGGGAGAGAGTGGTTTGTTTGGAACTATGTACTGTATATATCCAAACAAGTGGACTGTCCCTACTCTCTCTCTCATTATACTGTGTAGATTCTCTAGGTAGACAATAGACTACGGCTAACCAATTTACTTGCGCTCACTCGTTCTGTTCGCGCAAGTAACAAGCATTAGGCCTGCATTTCGACTTGAGTAGAAAATTAAGGCTTAATTGTCTCCACCTCAAGGTGGTGACTATGTTTCGCCCCTGTCCGTCTGTTCGTCCGTCTGTCTGTCCTGTTATGTCACTCGCAGGGTGACGTAACAGTTGTCTGCAAGAAGTCGCCACCTTACGGTAGTGACTCACCAGTATGGTGAGTCACCCTGACGTAACAGTCACCCTGTGGGGGTGAATGTTGCCCTCACAGGGTGACGTGACCCGAGCCGGTGGAGACCTGCGCCCCAAAGGGGCAGATCTAGTTGGTTAATATGTTTGGTAAAAAAAGAAAGAAAAAAAGAAAATCACTCACACCCATATGAAGTGAAGGGTGCTCTTGTTATCTTACAACATTGATTACGCTACAACTTAATGTTTGTTTAAGCAACGGCGGGTGATGATGTTTGTTTTAAACTTCAAAACTTGAAAAAACAAACATTAAAGCTGTATATAGGAGGGACAAGTGCTGCCCCCTAATATTACTGTAGTAGGCCCATATGTACAATGTTTGACTTGAGATATTAGTGGAGTAGAAAAAGAATCAAACAATTGACGTGTGAGAAGTAAAGTTAAAAACAAACAGACAACAAATGGCCTAGGCTGTGGCTCAGCGGTAAAGGCACCTGCCTGGTAATCCAGCACTGGCAGTGTCCGCAGGTTTGACTCCCAATCCCGACAGCCTTTACTGCATGCCCCCCCATCTCTCTCCCAATTCCTGACAGTCTACTATCTGTCCCTCTATAATAATAAAGACGAAAGACCCCAAAAATACATGGTACTGTTATGAATCAAATCATACAGTAATGAACTGCTGTCTAGCCATGTTTTCATCTCTTAATGCAAGGTCACAAAACAACGATAGTTGTTTGACTTTGAAGACCACATTTGCCAATTGCCATTTACAGAGAGAGACAGGGGAGGGGGGTGTTGTCTGTTTTCCTAGTGCCTGCACATATCAGTCTAGTCTCCTTGCACTATCCTTGAAAATGTCCCTTATATGCAGTATTTATAGTGCGTGTGTGTGTGTGTGTGTGTGTGTGTGTGCTCTCGTGTGTGTGTGTGTGTGTGTGTGTGTGTGTGTGTGTGTTAACTTTAACAGTGTTTTTCTTACAATTTACAGTTTAGGCTCTTAATCCAGAGCATTTTACAATAAGCAAGTACAAAATGCATGGTAATGCCTCAAATACATAGCATACACACACTCTAGAATCTAGAGTGCCATGTCTACATAAAATGATATAGTTACATAAGTTGAGCCTTTGCAATGTGCCTGTGGCTGTGGGTCATCAAGGTTAGGGCAAGTGCTACAGAAAGTGCTAAGGGTGCATCCGTTCTAAGATATCACTGGTCCGATGCATCTAAACCTAACCATCGGACCAATGATTAACGCTAACCCCCCCCCCCCCCCCCCCCCCCCCCCCTAACCCTAAACTCTCACGGGGTTGGCGCCTCAACCTAACTGTCGGCCCTATTATGTCGGATAGAAGTCTGTCTCCCAAGTGCTGAGGGCTAAAATTGAGACTCTGAAGAGGTGTTTTTAGATTACGGCGAAATGGGAGCGAGTCTGCAAATTCAAAGTGCATTGTTTTGGAGCCAGAAGAGAGGAGAGTTTGGAAGAGATGGAGCTGTGCCGTCCCGGTGTTTTAGTTAAGGTTTGTTCCAGACTCCCTGTGTCGCCTGATCTCACTCTGAGCGTGCAGGAGTTTGTAGGCTACTGTCCGATCAGACTTGCAACATAAGCCCCATACTTTTGGTTGCTTTAAAGCCTATAGCATCCGTTCTATCATCTTTTTGGCATAAAAGGAACACAATGAACAGCCAATGAACAGCCAATGAAGGTCCCAGGGATCCAGGAGCCTTTTCAGGGTCTCAAACCCTGCAGTACAGCAGTGTCAACTGTCAAGGGCCCCCAGGCCATGGCCCCAATGGCACAATGGCTAATTCGGCCCTTGTGTATGTGCGTGCAAGTGCATGTACAGTACAGAAATGAGAAACAGGTGGAATGGTGGGTCTTCAGTATTAACCTATAACCCAACTCCACAAAAACTTGCTTGTTGCATTGCTCATACATGTTGGTCCTATAAGCCTAATAAATGTTAACTAGCAACATGATGCATGATAGCAATATGATAAAAATATAATAATAACCTTACATTTATATATAAAGATGCTGAATAGTAGCCTATAATACAGTCACCAAGAGACCATAACAGCAGAACATAACAGGCTAACACACACACACACACACACACACACACACACACACACACACACACACACACACACACACACACACACACACACACGCACGCACGCACGCACACACACACACACACACACGCACACGCACACACACTATAGCTAGTCTGGAGACTCTGGAGGTGTGTATAGCAACAGGAAAATCTCAATGTCAAACCACATCACAACAAGGAATATAACCTGCGACAGGGGGGTGGGGGGGGGGGGGGGGTCGTGACAGATGCTCGTCCACGTCGTGGTGGGGGGCGGGGTGGGGAGGTGTGCTCTTATTATGAAATCAAAACGTACGCTAGAACTACCAGCAGCAGCAGGCAGGCAGCCTGTAGTATAGGAGAGGACGGAGTATAGCTTTACTCACCCAAGACACTATGCGGAGAACGGTGTGGGGCTGCTGGAAGAACGTGACGGGGTCGAACGCCCCTCCGGCCTTCCCAGCTCCGTATGCCTGCATCCCTTCCATGGTTACACTACACACTATCCTCTCTCTCTCTCCTCCTATCCCCGTTCCGTTCCGTTCCCCAGCGCTCGCTCTCTCTCTGCTGCACTCACAACGCTCCGCTACGCTCGCTTCAAAGGCGACACCACCACCACGGCCGCGCCGTGCGTGCGTGCATGCGCGCGCGGGTGCTTGTGTGTGGGGAGGAGGCACGAGACGCGGACAATCCCTGATAAGCTGCCGCTGGCTGTGACTCTGTGAGTGTCCCTCCCCTCCCTCTCTTCTCGCACCCGTTGCTGCTGCCGATAGCCAGGCGATTTGTATTTTATTCTGTTGGCTGTTCTTCAATTTAAACCTTTAAATGTCTCTCGTCCTCCTCTCTCTGCTCCTCGATATTTCAAATCAATGTGTGTGGAAAATCTCTCTCTTTCTCCAGGGCCGGATATAGACATGGAGATGGGAGGGGGTAGGGTCAATGCCCCCCTAAATGCCCAGACTGCCCCACCAAACATGATGGCATGCAAAACAACAATTTCAAATTAAAGTGCGTATATTTAAAATAACACTAAACCATTATCATGTCATTCAAAACAGAAAACTCTGAATCAGACCGTTACCAGACCGTTACTCTGAATCAGACCCCCCCCCCCCCAATTGGGAAATGTTATATCCGCCCCCCTCTCTCTCGTCTGCGCGCGCGAGGGAGTGAGAGAGAGATAGTCAGACCGTGGAAATCGCATGAGCGCGCTTGCGCCATGTCAAGTCTCCTCTCGTATAAATTGTGTCCGTGTGCGTAAATAATAATAATCCCCATTTATTATGCTTCGCCGCGGCCGAAAGCTATAGTAGACCTACAAGCTCACACGGCGTCTCGGGCGTGACGCCATGTGAGCTTGTGGCTCTTCTCTCCCTCCCAGAAGTGGTAAAACCTCACGAGTGAATTGCGCCCCTTTGCGCGCAGGACGCACCGTCAGAGTTAATTGCACCCAGCCAGGACTTTCAAGTCACGCGCTGCTCCTTCTGCCAGTGTGGATCGATGGTGTCCCACTCGACCTCACAGTTAACAGTCTTTGCATTGAGAAATGTACTGTGATTATCCAAACTGTTACACACAAATACACATTTCAACCACTAATTCCTATGCCTCATACTGTATGCATTATCACACACGGGCATACAAGAAGTTTGGAACAATAAGCTAAACTAAAGATGGTTGATATTATACAAGCACATTTCACTATGCAATTTTGCAACTTCCATGATGTGCAACTAACTAATTTCATAAAGATTAATAATTAGATGAGAGGCATATTATCGACTATCTGCGCCCTCCAGCGGCAGTTTGTGGACATTGCCTACACGCGTCACTCCTCTGCGTCGTTACAACCATTGGTTGCGGCAGGCCAATCAAAGTCCACGTGAATCTTAGTACGCGCCAGCCGATTGGTCCCAGTGGCGCAGCTCTTTGCCACTGTCGCCATGTTGGCTTATTATAAGCGACATTGGGCCTGTTTTTTCTAATATATTCACTGCTGCCCCCAGATAGCGAAGTGAGGTCCTGAGTCTGGGCGGCAGCAGTGCGTTCCGTCTACGGGGGCACTTGTGAACTCAATACTACAGCAATCTGGCGGAGTCAGGTTACTTTTTGGGGGCTTGTTTCTAAAGTAGGGATGTAAAACTCAAGTGCACAGGGGGCCAAAATAGAAAGAATGTTACAAGTCGAGTGCCGGAGCCGCCAGAGTGTCTTTCAACACCTGGGCACCGGTTTATGAAGACGTCACAGGCAAACAGCAAAAAAGAAAATTTCCCTAAAAAAAAATCAGTGCTGATTTATTGCAAGATTAATGCATGAAACTGCATGCATTATTAAAACTCAGTTTCCTGTTCTATGGACCTCACCCCATCCTTACCTAGTCCTGTTGCGTGGCCGCAATGGGGCCCTCACCAAGCACTGCTTTCACAGTAAAATGAGAACATAAATCAGTTGACTTGAGGAAGAAAAACTATTAGCCTACTGTAGTTCCATCACAGTGTGCAATATACCAGATGGCCCGTTCTAATAGTGATTAAATATCATCATGCAGGCTATATGGGCCTCAAATGGCTCAGCTCAGCTGGGCCTCATGACATTACAGCCTGGCATGGCTAATTACTTACTTATCATCATGCAAGCCAAAGATAATGCATTCAAATGCCTGATTTGGCCCCAGGGCCTTGAGTTTGATATATGTTTTAAGAGTAGTTTAATTTTGGGTTGGTTTCCTAATGTCATTTTAAACCAGTGATTCTCACACATTTTCATTTTCTCCAGATTATTGTCGAACCAGGGATCTAGAAATATTTTGTCCAAGGGACCCCAGTCACCTCCGTACAAGATTGTTGTTGTTGTTGTTGTTAAAATGTTTCAAAGAATATTCCACATTTATTTCGTCCACAATATTGACGATCCTACAAGCTTTGCAACGCGTTGTGAGTTCTGAGTTATAGATCTGCTAAATTTCAATCAAACAGCAATATAGTCAGGTTTCTCTTGGTTTTCTTTCATGAACCTTGATGCTTGTTTCTCTCGCAAAACCTGGCACCACTGCTCCATGGCCGGTTGCTAGGAAACGCGTCGTGTCCATTGTTGCCGAGGAGGAGGCGTACGGAAGAAAGCATTGAACACTTATTATAAACAAACAAGACCTTTTCCAACCCACTAAGGATTTTCCCCCAGCTTTACATAACCAACTGGAAAGTTCTTCTCTGACATGGTGAAGTTGAGAGCCAGGTGTCTGCTTGTCGGTAGGCTATGATTCATACAGTATTGCATCCCACGCGAATGCCTATGCGGTTTTTGTTTTTATGTTTACACTCCACACAGCATTTCTATCGCCATCAGTGATCACATTAAGTTAACAATATCAAGCTCTTAAAGGGGAATTCCACCCATTTAACATTTTACCAATGTTATATAGTGTTGTCCCCCCATTCTGTGTTTCCTAGAATTGAAGGTCTGGGAAGGGGAAAAAAGTTGACTGTAACATTCTCCTATTTTCAAGTAATTATTGATTGATAATTGATTCAATGATTGAATACCTTTTAACAGTTAAGTAAGTTACAATCGTGCTTTCATTCCTTAAGCTCTACCAAAAGATTTACAGTTATTCTGCATACTGCTGATTTGTTGAAAATAACGTCAAACTGGTAAATTAAAATGGTAAATGGGAGCAACTCTGTGGGAGCCCGGAATCGAACCGGCAACCTTGTGGTTACCATCCAGTGACTACCCCTGAGCCACTGCTGCCCCTGAATTAACACAGAAAACATAAAAGCATAGAATAATATGGCATAAACAAAATACAATACAACAACAACAAAAATAACATTC
>CM076973.1:24974172-25021672 GCA_039105355.1 Benthosema pterotum | reverse complement strand
AAATGTTTCAACATTTTGGGGGATTGACCCAAAAGGCCAAAACTACGTTTGGAGAAACTTAACCAGTAATCGTAATTTTATAGACACGCCATGCTCTCTATTCTGTAAGGGCCATGAAATGGCTAAAATGTCCAGTAAATAAGACTATACAGTAACATTTGGCCTCTCAGGGGGGCAAGATAGGTTAATGTGTTAGTGTTATAATCTATTGTAAGCAGTCTGCCTTATCTAAGGTGTTATATTATCACACACTCACGCTTATTTTCCCTGGCGAAGGCAGTGATAACAGTCCAAGAGGCTGTTATCAACCTTAGAGCTGATAAGTGTGATTAGTGCACATCAGAATAAACCTTATTGTCACATGACTCACATCACATGGATTAGCAGGATAAAAGAAGTGGGCGAAATGTCTTTGCATCAACCATGAAAAAAAAAAAAACAGTTCCGTTTTCAGCGCTTGGCACAAAGGAAAGTGTAACTCAGACTTAACAGGAATGTGGTGGTTGTGTAATTTCAACAGACGACTGGTGTGGAGCTGCTGACCAAGTGTGTGAACGTCCCAGAGACCAGCGACAGTGTGGTGAGTCCAACGAGCTCTTCCATTGAGGAATCAGTCAGCTGTTTAGCCCCCCCCCCCCCCCCCCCCCCCCCCCCCCCCAAATTTGTCTCTGTTAACAGCCCAAAATGATTTTGTACCAGGGACCACTTTGAGAACCACTTACTTTAGTCAGATAATTACAAAACAAGCTCTCTCAAAGCTTTACCCTAACCCTAATCCCAACCTCCCAACCCTTAACACATCTCATGGGCCACTCACTACCCGTTTGGCACTGGCACAAATAAATAGAAAATGAATGACCATGGTTTAATACCCAAAAATCTATATTTGCCATAAACTGTATTTTGCAGTTTGATATTTTAGCAAATATATACCCTTGTTATCACCCAGTGAGTAATGGTATGTTTATTTATTTATTTTTTCAATATGCACACCAGTACAGGAAATACATTTATTTACACATTTATGTGGTAGTGTCACCTACATCACCCACCAGGAAATGTATTCCTGGATCCTGGGTGCTTAGGAGCTCCTTTAATGAGCCTTTCCAGCATCCATTCAATACTAATAAGCAATCAATACTGGTAAAAACCGCTGATCTCCAAGCTTGTACGTTTGTAAATTGGCTATTTGTCAATCAATTTCTGCCCTATGCATTTTTTGTTTACAAAGCCTAAAAGGCACAAAGAAATGCCATTTGTATTTACTGTAAATGTGCCAGTGCCAAAAACACAATTGTCAACAAAAAAAATCATGACAGGCCAAGCCATCATCAGAAACTGTGTGCTGTGTGCTCTGTGTGTGCGCGCGCATGCATGCGTGTGTGCGTTCGTGCGAGTCTGAGTGCAAAAAGTTCCTGCTTGGATTTCCTATTGTCACACTTTCCTCAGTATTCATTTATCAGGCTTGTGGCATCACAGCAAGAAAATTACCAACCACTGGTGGTAGCGGAAACTGGAAATGAAAATAGCAGTATGATTTAGCCTAATGTCCCTCTGTGCATGTAAGATATGATATTTCATCACCGCTGTACTAAATCCATTACTAGAACCCAAACAAGACTGGATGTGAAACTGAGGAATTATCCCCTATATACCACTGCAGCAAAATCACCACTGTAATTTCACTGCGTTTTGTCATTCTCATTTTGTCTACCCATCTCTCTCTCTCTCTCTCCCTTTCTAGGAGCTTTACATAATAGACTCTGCTGGCAGGGAGACATTTGTAGAATCCTGTGAGAGAATGGTAAGGATTCAACCCACGTGATATATTCCAGTATTACTGCATGTGAACAACCCTAAACTAAGTTTGAGTGTTCCTTTGTATCCGTTTGTAGTAACTCAGACATTTCTTAAGATACATTTCTTTGCAGAGAGATCAAATAATAATTACTTGCGTGAGCCAAGCGGGCACAAGTGGACTGTCGGTCATCCCTCGAAGTACCCCAATTGGCTGATTTACGTGATGATGTAATGGTGAAGTGTGAGCTTTGTAAGCATTGTCGAGAGTATTATCGTCTGGAGGTGTCGGGGGAATTGTTCTCTGCTTGCTCACTCTGCTCATAGACAAGTAGGCCATGGCAATGCGCAAGTTTGAACGCCGAGTGCTGATCTAGTTACGTTTGCATCCTCTCCTATAAGAGATAACAAAGATTTCATCAGTGTTAAGCTTGAATTGTTTGTTTCCCCTCTCTCTGTGTCTTGTTTGTGGTCACCCGTGTGTGTGTGTGTGTGTGTGTGTGTGTGTGTGTGTGTGTGTGTGTGTGTGTGTGTGTGTGTGTGTGTGTGTGTGTGTGTGGGTCATCAGTGGGGCCAGCCCTCCGTGCTGTGTCTGGTCTTTGACCTGAGCAGTCAGCAGTCCTTCAGCAACTGCAGCACCTGGATGGAGAGAGTCCGTAACCACTGCCAGGGTCTCCAGGTGCCAGGTGGGTCACGTACAGCCCAGGTTTAAGAGATACAAATGTCAATACAGGAAGTGTTAAAAATGTTTTTATGTGGCCACACCCATCAGTTCATTAGATATACCTGGTTTTCAGAAGTTGCTCAGTGGCAGAGGACTGCTGGAAGTATAATAACCCAATGGCTCAAGCAAGCAGATGCACTGCGTCTCTTAGGAATCTGAGCTCGAATCTTATAATCGGGCTATTGGGTCGGTACCGGTCGGGTTCGGGTAGAGTTTGAGACCTCTGCCGAGCAGAACATGGACCAGAAATGTGGTCATGGAATGCGGGGAATTTGGTCATGGCACTGGGAAACAAATAAATAGAGGTTGGGGGCGACAGTGGGGTGCACTGTAGTAAAGTAGTTGCTTATTGTGTTTGTTTGTGCATGCATGGATCAGGTGTCCTGGTGGGCAACAAGTCGGACCTGTCGGCGCGGAGAGAGGTACAGACGTCAGTAGCAGAGGAGTGGGCTCAAAGCCAGGGACTGGAATACCATGAGACAATAGCTGTGAGTGGACTTTTATTATTTATTACAACTGTAGATAAACTAGGCCGTTTTCAACAGGTGGTCCGGTGGTCCCCAGCTAAATAGAAAGTTGATTAAGCAGATGTAACTCTTTGAGAGCGTAAAAGTTTATCTAATGAATAATGGACCCTTGCAGGCCCATGTTCATGTTTACACTATTAAGAGTTAAAATATTCACCATCTGAATTAGCCCAAGTCTACACAACTAGAGAATGTGGAAGATTAATGGTCATTTAAAAACAAAATAAATCTTTAGTTGTGGGATCTGTGGGGCTAAAATGTCAATGGTGGTGTGTGGCTCATATGCTGAATAAATAGTGGGCCCTGGTAAAAGGTTGAAACCGCTGAGAGACAGACAGACAGACAGGCACACACACACACACACACACACACACACACACACACACACACACACACACACACACACACACACACACACACACACACACACACACACACACACACACACAAACATTAATTTGTGAAAAGATGATAATGACAGAAGTAGGGTCTTCATTTGCTAAATAAAAAAAGAAAAGGAAAAAAAGCTTGGATATGGAGATTTCCATGGAGGTATCTGCAGCAACCATGTTCAGTAACAGTAAGTCCATCTTGTGTGCGTTTGTGCTTATTGCTTGCAGAAGGAGATGGAGAGCTGTGAGGCACCGTTCCTAACAGTAGCCCGGGCCTTCCACTGCCTGTACCAAGAACGCAGAGAGACCATGCAGAATCTCAGCGCTGCTCTCTGAAAACCTTACGCCAAAGAGGAGCCCATGCACTTTACCATTTACGCCCTATACCTCCTGTCTCCATATTTTAACTTTATAATAAAAATGTATGTCCTACTATCTTGTTGAGGTATTTATTGTAATTCTATTTGTTATATGACTAACAATGAAATTGCTAATAGCCGCTGTGATCCAAATCCATTGTGAGCTTATAGATCTGGTATTTTTGCTATGGGACACCAGGTATATAGTGCAAGGCTGAAAAGCTGGCAACACGTTAGCATTCTGTACAACACGTTCCAAATGACCTTAAGTCTTCATTTAGATTTTCCGTTAGCTTGCCTTACATGAAGCGCCCAAAATAACACAACCCAGAGGCTAGACAGCTGGCTGGTCATTTGGGGTAACTGAGGAATAGTTTGGACACATATTCAAATACAGGTCATACTATTTTTTCTCTCTCTTAGGCTGGTGTTCCTTTTCTGCATTAATCACCAGCTTAACCATCTCTTATCTGCCAATCCTGCAATCTGCAAATGTTTTAACTTGAATTTGCCTCTGGGGCAGGCCCCAGTATAGAATAACAGGATTGTTGGCCTGTTTGGCTCATCCAAAGCCATCCACATCCCGTGGTGTGCCTGTGTTTTCATTCCCACTGTCAATAATGTGTACACATTCTGAAGGGCCATGTGCTGACAGATTTGGCAGCGCAGCACAGAATCTGTTCTTGAGAGATTACTTATCTGCTGGTGGCCGTTGTGTGCGTTTGGGGGCAATTGTGGTGTCATCATCACTGCGTCTTGTTGCGGAACAAAGACACTCTCTAACTGCAGTGAGAGTTAGAGGAGATACCGATATACTGTATGCCTCTCCTCTCACCTGTGACAACTTGTGAGGTAGATGCAGATCCCACTCTGTACTGTTTATTGTCTCACTCTCCTCCTCACGCCTTCTTTTACTTTCTGAGGTTATACTTGGTTTGCAGTTACGCAGTATAACCCCCCTCTCTCTCTTTTTGTTTCTCTTCACTCTGTGTCCTCCTCTCCCTGTTTGTTTCCCTGCTCTTTTTGTTGTCTCTCCATATTTATCTCTCTCTCATACCGTACCTACACAGATGCAGCCCCCGCACATCATTTCAGTCATTTCCCAGATGCGGCGCTATAACAACCAGTAATCACCGTTCTAATTAGCTGCCTCCCATTCAAAACGGGGTCAAACCATCGTCCTTGTATTCTCTGCCTCTCCCCTTTCAAATAGGGCACGCTGCATAATGCTATACACTGCACACACACACGCGCACACACACACACACTTGCCTCTCTCATCTCAATTTGCTAATGTTCAAATTGACTGTGCCCCAGAACGAACAGAATTATAATATTTTATATTCTCTACAGGGGAGAAGAGAAAAATGCAAAGTAGGTCACTGATTTTGGCGTGTGATACTTTCTTTCTCTATGTAATTATGGCCCATTTGGAAGTCACATCCATTTGTGTTTTTGATATTACAAGGAAGGAATATTGGATAAGTCCCCCCCTTCCTCTCCACCCACATCCAAATGGATGGTGTTTTGAAAAGAAGTGCCGTTCATTTGTATGCAGCTGTGTTAAACTTGTAATTGTTAGTGCAGCAGTGTAATGTTTTTGTACTTCTGGAGTGGGTGATCATAATTACAGTAATTCCTCCTACGTGTCTCTCTTTTATGCCTGTAATTGTCTGTTATGTCGTGTAATTTCCTCAGGTATACTATACATGAGCAGCCACCTGATGTAGGACGCTGCAACTACCCACTGTTTTCTTATATATTTCGGCCCATTACTTTTTTTGATGAACCACTTAAGTGTTCTTCATTGCACAACAGTGTCATGCAAAACTACAGTTAGTTAAAATAGCCGATCTCCAAGCTCAAACAGCTGTGAGACCTCCAGAAGCTTATCACAGATTTGATTATTCATTGATTCTTTCATTAAATGACAGATTAGACAATTTTGATATGTTGAGGACCAACATAGCTTACGTCGCCTATGTTGGTCCTCAACAAGAAGTACAATTGAGACTCATGAATTGCACCAATAAACTAATAATAAATATCTTGTATTATCAGTAGGTAGTATGTAGGCATGTTTTTTGCAAAACCCAGGGGGTCAGGTTTGAACATGTGAACATTCCACCCTGTAAACTTAATCACCACCATGCTGTTATGTCACCCTGCGGCTGAGTAACCAGTGCGTGCACTGACGGACTTGTGCACGGACAGACGTGTGCAATGCATGGACAGATGGGCAGGGTACGAAACATAGTCAGCACCTTACGGTGGAGACAATCATTTGGGGATTTTATCAATTTCACTTAATATCGTATGCTCAAGCTGCATTATGTGCCTTTCCTTTTGTACCCTGGCCAGATTTGAACCCCAGTTTCCTGCACAAGTGCTGATTTCTTATACATTATGCTAATAGAGCCTGCATGCTTGCTCAAGAGATAAAGTAATTTGAATCTTGACCATCAGCTCCAAGTTTTTGTCAGAGCCGTTACTAGGTGAAACATTGGAACAAAAAGATTTCAAATTTTATAAACAAATCTATATTTAGGATTTATTTGTTCGAATTTACCCTCCCATAGGCTAGGTAAAATCCCTAAAACTAAAGAAAGCATTTAAAACAATTAACACCCATCTTTTACTTTCTCCAATTACCTAAATCATGAACCTTAATTTGGTTGAAAATAATAATAATAAAGTTGTCCTTTAAGTACAATTTTGAGCCATTTGTACCAGTTTCCAGATGCACTGCAGGCTACTTACTATACACCATATCCCAGAGGAAAGCTCACAATTCATGGTACCTATACAGTATATGTTACATCTTATAAAACCACAATGGCTACTGTAGAAACTAGAATCGCCAACAGTGTCTCCCGTTCACGGTACATAATGCAGCTTCATAGAGCGTAATAACACTGAAGCTGTGCTGGTTCTAATTTATTACATGTGGGTTAAAGCAAATCGCCTGCGGCATCCGAGGCTACATTTGGGTTCACAAATCTTGACCTCAATTGTTCAGTGTAATAGGAGTAATATAATGTAGGTTCTTTTCAGGGTGGCTGCGTCAAGCCGCTGAACACTGCAGAGGCAGTGTGCTACAGTACGCTTATCTTGCCATGCTACTCGCACACATTAGTATTCAAAACCTGTCTTGTACTTCAATGCCAGCCACCAGCATAAGCGACAATACCTGCTGTACTCCACTTGGCCAGAGAAGGCACCATTGGCTGCAGAAGGTTTCATTGACCTTTTCTTGTCAAGGCCTTTGCTCCAGAACCATTAAAAAAAGAAAGAAAAAAAAAACATTGGCGGCAGCAGATACTGTATGCCTACTATTGCCTAGCTCCTCCGTCTTTGAAGATCTGCTAAAGGCTTTGACTATGGACAAATCTGAACAGCTCTCTCATCAAAGTGGAGAAGCACATCTGTCACTCGAGGGTGTTGATGGACCCACTTGTGTGTGCTTGCTTTATTGTGTGCATGTGTGACATGTGCGTCCGAATTAAGTTTGTCACAATAAAGTTAAATTAAGTTAAGAGCCAACAGTTACATTTAATAGGCCTACAATTAAAGGGCTCAATATTCAAAATAGGACCATTTACATTCATTTCATTCAACTCTTAAAATCAATGTTAAACAAGGGCACTCAGGTTCGTCTACCAGATGAAGAGCAATGGCAGTGTGCAAAACAAGAATTAACTGGAGGAAATGAGGATTCTAAAGGGGATACAATATACAATACGGTATATTCTGGAGTAGGGGTGATACTCTATATGGCAGATTAAAATACAATGTTTATCAAAGCTAAAAAATTAAACACCCTAATCTAAAAAAATCTGTCCCTATAAAACCCTAACAAAACTAACTTAACTAAAAACCCTCAACTTAAAAAAGTAAAAACAAACAAATTTGCAATAAAATTAACCAAGCAATGTAGAGGCTAAAGTGCGGGAAGTGCAAACTACAATATTGTGCAAGGTAGAGCAAGGCAGTGTGCAGTTGGGGAAATAAGTGCAAATGCATCCATCCATGTCCATCTATGGGCTTCTGGTCACTGACTAGACACAGTTCATCGGTCTCATGATAATATATGCTGTGAAATGGTTGAAAGTTTTAAGTTGACAATACTACACAGAGTGGTACTGCACGCAACCCAGGTATGAAAAACTGGGCCCGTCTGTAGTCTGCAGTATTGAAACCGGGTGTTCTTCTCCCTCTCCATCTTTCCACCATCGCCAGGTGAGATCAGATCATGTTCCTGGCTACAGTCCAGCACCCTGGACAGGCTCAGTCATCCACAGCTGTAGAATACCGTTCTGTCCAAACTGTCACGCACACACTCCTTTGCATTCTCCTGTCCGTCTCTCCTTCTCTTCCCCATGGGCCACAGGGCCAGGCTGGGTCGGGTGCGCCTTCTCGGGACAAGGTGGTCGTGGCTTTGTCAGGGTGTCGAAGGACCGCTCTCCCAGCAATTATGGCTCATCAGTCTTCCGGGTACCACCGGCCTCCGCTGGGGTCCCCGACCCTCCGTGGTGGCCCAGCCTGTGGGAGCTACAGGGATTGCTCCCCTGCCCCTTCTCACACCCTCTGCTGATTCCTGTTCACTCTGTTCCCTTCACCTCTGCAGTTCTAAATATATGGAGCTCCTGATTGCTGGCTCCGCCCATCCCCCAGGTGCAGGTCATTCCTCATTAATTGAGGTTGCCAGTTCATGTGTGGCAGGCTGCAAGTTGGTTGAAAATAAAGTAAATTAGGTCAAACACAAATACAAAGGCAAAGCAAACACAAATAAGCAAAACAGTAAAGCCAAATCACTGGTTAATAATATCACTCTAAAGCAAAACATAAACCACACATCTAATCAAATTTCCATTGGCTCACACATGCATGTGTGTCTCTGTCCGCATCCAGCTAATCTATTTGCTGATCAACATGTAATTGGAGACCACACCAGAACCTAGCTCTGTGCCGAATCGGTCAATTATAGTGTTTTGCTAAACACAATTGTTGACTCCTATCATTTGTTATCCACATCACGCAAATCGAGACACAGTATCACTAAAATCATCAACAATCAAGGTGGACTAGTCAGGTTGACTAGGATTTTTACTACTGATTAGGGCTGGGACTTTAACTGATTAATTGAGATTAATTAATTACAGAAAAATAACTTGATTAAAAAAATAACTCATTTTAATCGCACATAGATTTTGCACCATAGAACCTTTTTCACTGGACGAATTTCAGAGGTACCGGTCATACCAGTGCACAATGGAGGAAGAAGCCAATTACTTTACTAATGCTATCTCTAACCCTCAGCCTCAACATAACACGCTGTAGTGTGGACACAGTTTTGATTTAGAAAAACTCACTCACACGCTATACCAGCCTGTTCAAATTGACCAAAAAATGCTGCTCGGGGTAAATATTGGTAAGCGATTAATTGAGATGAATTAATTACAAAGCTTCAAATTAATTAGATAAACATTTTAATCGAGTCCCACCCCTAACTGTTATATAGTATTATTTTATATTTGTTTTCTTCTATCTTTGATCATTTACAATAATTTGACATGAGATGGTCAGTGACATGCAGCAAAAGTCATCAGCATCGGGAGTTAGCAGCCAAGATGCCATATAGGCTACCACTAGGCTGTTCCTGGCCTACACTTACCGTTCTGTATACAATATGTCTGTATAGTCATTTTAACAAGGCCTGTCTGTCACATTTACTCATATTCCATTTGATTGAGTATTAATGATTGACATCATTCATTGATTTCAGGGTAAGAGCACTTAGGAGCAACTGCATTTCGAAACTGGCCCCTGAAATAAAAGATAGAGAGAGGCTAAAACGTTTGAATGAAAGTATGTGTGCAAATGGTATGTCCCTTATGGCTGGTGCATCTAAGCCAAAGCTGCATCCTCTCCGCTTCTCATTCTGTTTTCACACCACGGCGATAATGGGTTTACAGCGTTGGCCGTGTTGCAGTGCAGTGACAAGCAGAGCTTCAGCAGCTTGCTTGGTCACGCTTTGATCGCCACCAAAGAGTTCCGCTTGGGGTTATTGGGACACTGCCGGACATTTGCTTATGTCATGTATGGCCACGATGAATTGAGATGTGGCCAAGCGCTCGATACACAAACAATCTAATAATGATGATCATTATGTTAAATATAAGCTTTTCAAAGCACTCAAGGACAACTTAGAGGTTGAGGAACATACAAGACATTGTATGTATCCAAGACATTAACACTATTTGGGCAAATTTATGCTCTTTCATACGAAAGAGTCATGTGCCCAGTCAATCCACATCCATGTGGGGTGGAAACAACAAAAACCTTTTAGAATCCAAATTCAATAATAGCAAAAGTAGCAGATCGACAAGCTCAAAGCAAGTTTGGAGCTTGCAGATCTGCTACTTTTGACACAAGTAGGGCATTCATTTAGTACATTTAGTCATTTAATACAACATCACATTCCGGCCAATCACAATTGACATCCTCGCTTTTTATCCTCCAGTCCAAACACTTGTAGCATCCTCAAATGTTCTATCTTAGCTTTATATCCTCAGTGGTAGTGGGTATATACTGTAGGTATAAGCACTTGTTAACTTCCATAGACAAAAGTAGCTGTCTGCTGGCTTCTCAGGTTTTTAGACAGCTGGTGGATAATATATAAGCTCCCACAGGAATCAAATCACCACTATGGCGTACACACAAACACAACGTTGGGCATAGGAGCTAGCACCCCTCAAAAATAAATAAATAAAAATTAGCTAACATACAGAGACAAGGGGCGTGTGCCCGACAGCAACGCCATGGTCTATTTTTGTCGGTGTGGTCGTAGGCCTACGTACAGTATAGGTCGTGGTTTGTGTCAGGCTCCATGCACTGTGGCTGGCCGCTGTGTTGCTGCATTGCTTTAAGGGACGTCTGGCGCGCTGCAGTGCTGGAACACAGATGCTTTGTATTCATGGGACGACAGCCCTGAGCTCAGAGCTGCAAAGGTCCCGCTCATGTTGTATATACCTCAACTCTTTGTCTCCCCTTTCTTCTTTTGTCTCGTTCACATCATGGCTTTCTATCCGTTTCTTGCTTTTATTTTGTTCGCTTGTCTCGTGTCTCCCACTACATAGTCTAATAGACTGACTGTAGCCAACCTCTTCTTTGGTACAGTCGTGAATGGGGTATATCAGTAGTTTGCTTCTATCAGTTAATCCTTTCAAATTTCTCCTCAAGAGCAAGAAAACAAAGTGAGCAGAAAGGGGGTTTATTGGCTTATATTACGAGCACTTTGAAACTTGAAAGCACTTTGAGGCACCCATCACTGAACATCCTAGCAGCCTAGTTATTTGGAAAACTAAAGATTTTCAAGGAAAATATACATTTTTTCATTAATTCATGAATGTTACATGATTATTTTTCCAAATACATCAGGTTGGGAATCCCTTAACTATATTTATACTATATAACCTCACTCCCACTCAACTTTGTACACTGTCAAGTGAACTATCGGCGGCTCACTATAATAACAGTTGATAGCAATGAAGAGTGAATTAGCGTCCAACCGTCCACCTTGATCCCTCTCTCCCCCCTCCCTCCCTCCTCTGCCTAGGCATGCTTCATTCCATCGCCCCGAACTGCCCATGACCTAAAAAGCTTTGCTAATTGCAGGTGAGGGAGGACGTAGCAGCTGTTCCCTGCTCTATTGGGGCCATAGCACAACAAACTGCAGCCACACACCGCTTCACCCAGACTGCACCCATTAACCACCAAAACCCAGTGGTTCTCAACCTGTGCACATGATTTTTGGGCGGTCCCCAGAAGGCAGTGAAGTGTGGGCATTTAAGAATTTAAGAACTTTACACACCAAAGGGCTCTATTTTCTCCAAGCTAATCCATGCTTGTAGATTAGCTAAAGCAGATGAGATTCCTCACGGTTTACATACTATAACTATACTAGTATATACTAAAACATAGGAAATCTGTCAAGGTGCAATGTCAATGAGCATGGCAGTCGCCTCACAGCTAGAAGGTGCTGGGTTTGATTCCCACTAGGGATGCTGTTGGTGTGTCTCCTCCTCCACGTCATCAGTGCCCATACCCGAGGCGAGGTTGGCAAAAGGGCCTTTCTGTGAGGACAGAATGTGCTAGGGTGACCAGATGTCCCTCTTGTCATGGGACAGTCCCTCATTTCCAAGACTTTTCAGGTGTCCCACAAATTGAGCCCTTGTCTTACATTGTGACTGGCAGAGTTCAGTGTTCAAATGCCCTATATTTGACTTTCTGTTGGGGTAGATGTGTTATTAAGTCTGTCTAAATAACCCGAGTATTCCCCTGGTGCCACTATATTTATACTCACTCCAGAGGGGCCACATTGCATGTTCTGTCAAAAACAGCTGATCTACAAGCTCAAAACGTGTCACAATGTGATGTGTTTGAACCGATATTCTGAACTATTATTTTTTTAATATGACATCAAAATTTTAAGAAGTTGCGAAATGCGTTGGAAATGCGTTTTCACATTGGTCCCACACATGCAATACTTCTGTCCCTCAAATGAGCAGTTTAGATCTGGTCGCACTGGTTCATTTGGAGGAGCTGTCATGTACCTCCACACCAGGTGGGGGCAGCAAGGTGCTCCGTTTGAAGCCTTCTGCCAACCACAATTTACAGTCTTACATCTCTCTCTCCCTCTCTCTCTCTCCTCTCTCTCTCTCTCTCTCTCTCTGTCTCTCTCTCCACTTCAGTGATCACAGCAGTACTGCGGAGACACCAAACACTTTGATCATTGCACTAGGGGTGGGAGGGAAGGAGAGGGAGAGAGAGAGAGAAAATGAAAGGAAGTCTCTTTCTCTCTCTCTCTTTCTCTCTCTCTCTCACACACACACACACACACACACACACACACACACACACACACACACACACACACACACGCACACACACGCACACACACGCACACACACGCACACACAGGGACATTGAAGCCAATGTCCCACATTAAACAATTTGACATTAATTGCACAAGATGACAGAACGGTTTGTCAGCCAGATCACTTACAAAAGTGAGTGATGGAAAGAGCAAATGACAATAAAGTATCCACAGAGAAACTCTAGTTTGTGACACACTAATGCAAAATATATTGCATTGGGTGGATGCGTCTAGTCATACAGTCTGCTCTAAACTAATATTTTAAAGTAATAAATGCTGTGAAACACTGCATCCTGGTTCAGAGAAGACACAACAGCCTCTTCCATTTTTTCCCTATGGGAGTTCCAATTTTATTCGTCATCAGGACTTGATGCATCCAAGTTCAGGATCATTCTGTTTTGGCACCTTGAAAAAGACATTATGCTTCTTTTTTCATTATCATTATTTTCATTGACAACACAACGTAAAACAACAAACTAACAAAAGAGTCAAAAGCAAAATGATAAAATGATAGTGTCTAAGGCTGTGTGATTGAAAACCATGATGTGTTCCTTTGATGTAAAAAATAAGAAAAAGAAAGAAAGAAATAGGGTTTTCATTTATTTCTCTTTAAGAAAAAGGCTTTGTACGTTCTTCATTGTTTGTTTGCTTTGTTTCACTCAGATAGCATAATGAAGCCCTGCCCAAATCCCCCACTCCAATAAAACAGAAATAGACACAGTACGGCAACATCTAAGCCTAATTTATACTTATTTGTGCACCGTTGTCGCGCACCGAAAACGGCATATCTAAAGCCTCACCGTGCAGAGCATTGTGAACTTGTAGATATGCCGCTTTCAGCGCAACATCGTGGCGTACAAGCAATCATAAATCAGACGTTATAACTTCTGCTTGTCTCCCATCTCCTTACATTAGTATTGTTCAAAACATAGGTTCCGCAAAAGCAGATTGGATGATTTTGATAGCATGCACGTAAAGTTTTTTTTTTTTAATTTTTTATTTTTTTTAATTTTCGGAGTCACTTAGCTTGACCTACTAGCCACGCTTCCTCACGACACAGTCTCTTTTTGGGAGTCGTGACATTTAGGTCTTCTCTTGTCCACTTGTCTTCTTCAAGTTCCCGCAGAGAACCTCATTACCCAGAGTTCTCTGCAGCCCAGTCGCCACCAGCCTCCTTCCAGAGCAGGAAGTGAGGTCGGCTGCTGTACCAGCTCCAACGTTGACCCCCAAACAAAGACGGTTGCTAGACGGCCTCGGCGGAAAGGCCAAAAGGTTCTCTTAAAAGAATGTTATAATGTGTCAAATACTAAAAACTGTCAGTTAAATACTAACCGTCAGTTCACCGAGTCCACTTGCTGTAAAACCGACTATAATTATGATGAATCCTTCTTGATTTTGTTTCCACGACGACTTGATTTATTTCACATTGTATATAACATTGTTCTTTTTTCCCCTAGATTTTGTCTTTTTTTTGCGCCAGGGAAGTGTATAGTGATGATTTATTATTAACATATATATTTATATATTCATATATAATCAATACATATATTAACTTGAATTCCTCCCTGCTAAAAAAAATATTAATAATAATCCCAACACCGCAATTGGTTTCACAGTATTAATGCTGAGAAAAAGAATGAACTGAAATAGATACAGCAACTAAAGAAAAGGAGTGAGGGGGGCTTTTTTTAAGAACTGGGCGTGGGCTTGTGGGATGGAAGTGTGTGAGGGCGGGGTCATAGGCAGGTTCCAGGGGGGCAAACAGCACCCCCTCTGTTTTCATCAGACTGAGGAAGAGTTAAAAATATAAAGCTCACCTTTTTTTTAAACTGGCAGTCTGGCCTTGCCCGCCACTCATGTTCTCCCACAGCCCCCCTAAAGACAAAATGGCCACCCACCCAATCCAACCCCCTCCCACCCCCTCCCCGTCTCCCTGCTCCTCTGTCCCCATCCTTTCCTTCAAATCTTTACAAACATGTTTCAAAACTCGTTAAACAACGGTAGATGGGAAAATCATGCATTTTTCTTTTTTTTCAGCATTTTGTTGTTTCTTTGTGTGTGTGTATGTGTGTGTGTGTGTGTGTGTGTGTGTGTGTGTGTGTGTGTGTGCGTGTGTGTGTGTGCGTGTGTGTGTCAGTGTGCATGTGTGTGTTTTGTCCAACATGGAAACTCGGTGATGGTGCGCGCTGCTCTGCGTGGCGCTCAGAGCTCCCACCCCCGTGTCCCCTCTTGTCCTCTGCCCCCTCACTGGCCTATCCCGTGCCCCATCTCTCTCTCTCTGTGTTTTACCTTCCTCGCTCGCCCGTCCCTCTCCCCCTCAGGGCCTCAGGTCGCGCTCTGCGTGGCTCCGGGCCGTTTCATACGGGCGTTGTGCGTCGGTTGGCGGCGTTCCCGTGGCCCCCTGAGTCTTTCAGGTCCTTCTGGATGCAGTTGTGGACCTGCAGGAAGTTGTGGTCCCTCTCTGTGGAGTTATAGGTGGCCGTGGGGGTGCCCGTCTGGCCCTTGGGCAGCGTGTACATGGAGAGCTCGGTGGAGGGCAGCGCCCCGAAGGCCTTGAGGCCCACGGGCGAGGCCTCGCGGGAGTGCGAGGGGTCCGTGGAGCGGGACGAGGAGCGCGAGCGGCGCCGGTAGCGGTAGCGGTAGCTGGGGATGCGCGTGATGGCCGCGCCCTGGAGGTAGTCGGCGGCGCGCGCGCCCACGCGCAGCTCTCGGTGGCGGTCGATGAACATGTGCACGGCCAGCACGCCCACCATCTCCGCCATGATGAAGGACAGGGCGCCGAAGTAGAAGGACCAGCCGTAGGAGTAGCTGTTCTTCTTGGAGTCGCTCTTGGACGGGTCCCCGGCGTTGGCTGAGATGTACACGATGATCCCGATGATGTTGCTCAGACCTGGTGACGCACACGTATAGGCGTTAGCGTTACAAATACAGTAAATGCTAGAACAGTGGTATTCAACCATTGTCATATCAGTGTCCACTATTTATTCTGCATTTTAGCCACATACCACCATTTGATGTTGAGTTTGTTGCTAAATATAGCAACAAATGTTGGCAACACTTCTTAGCGTTGCAAATAAACCCCACATGGACACAGCTACTACATACAGTATACTGCCCTACTGATCTGCATACATTTTAGGCCCGAGCCCGACCCTAAAATGTCGGATAAGGCCTGGTCGGGTTCGGGCAGGGTTTGAGAACTCCAGCATCTGCTAAATGCCTAAATTGTAAATTGTAATTGTAGATCTCTCTTGCAATGTCGCACACAAATACATTGAGCACGCACACACTCTGGGAAATGCTTGACACAGGAAATCCATAATGCTTTTTTTTATTTCATCAAACCCGTTACTTTCACTTCAGCGTCTGTCCATATAGCCTCTGTTGATCCCCACTTCCCAATTCAAATTCATATTGTCGTTTTCACCTCTGTTTTGTCTCTTTCTCACCTGACTATCACCTTCCCACTCACTCTCTCCCTCTGTTTTTATCCGCTTTGACAGGTTATTACTTATGTGCTCAGAGGGGGAGAGAGGAGTGTGTGTGTCAGATATGCTGTCTGACAAATATTCAGGAAGTCACGGGAGACAGTGCAGAATAAAAGGCTATGCGATCTTTGGATAGGTGGACAGACAGGCCAAGAGACAGAGAAAAAGACTGGCAGACAGACAAACAGAATGCAGAGAGACGTACTATAGAACAGACTGGCAAATGTGCCACCACCAAAACCACACTTATTCGCATGCTCACTATTGTGACAGTCAAGTCTATGCTAATTGACAATATCATTTTTTTACTATTACATTTCAACAAGGCAATTCTGTTGCTGTGCGCATCACTGCTTTATATAACACATTAAGAAAAGCACATTAGAATACAATTCAAACAAAATCTTAGTGAACGGCAGCTGCAAACAGAAAGGTCAACTGTTCTTTAAAATAAGAGTTCTGGCCAAACAGTCTGACCGTGTGTGTGTATGTGTGTGTGTGTGTGTGTGTGTGTCCCATATGGAAAAAAAAAAACTTTATAGTACCTTTCATATAATCCTCATATAAGAGAATAAAGTTAATATAAGTATTAGTATTTTTTTTTTGTAAAGTGAAACATATATGTATATAATACGTGTGGCCCTGAGCATACTAAACTGGGAACTGTGTTTTTGGACACAGTTCATACCGTCATTTTGAAATACTTGCGTGGCTTTGGACTGTCCCGAGAGGAGACACACAGCAGAGCCAACTAGAGACAGAGTTACGACACCATGGAAAGGTGTAATGAGCGACTGCTCCATATAGACTTCTATTGAACTGTGACAACTACTGGACCGGAAGTAGGCAGAAATGCGTTGAACTCTGGCAACCAGCTTTAATGATCTTGGGTCATTTAGAGTATATAGCGCCTTTATCCAAGGCGCTTTACATAGCTTGTGCATCACAATCACCCATTCGCACACACATTCATACACTGATGGCAGTGGAAACCATGCAAGGCACAACCAGCACATGCGCTCAAGGACACTTCGACACTAACTCTGCGGGAACCCGCGATCGAACAGGCAACCTTCTGGTTGCATCAATCATCCTTCTGGTTGCATCAATAATCTTTAGTTGTTACAATACTTTATTGTAACAACTTACTTTATTGTAACAACATACATGGCTAAAAGCGCTTTTATTTGCACCGCCCTCACTGAAAATCATGTATTTCCAACCCCAATTTGTCACAGTTCAGCTACATAAACAGTGCACTTCAATGTCGCAACTGTTCTACTAGATGGCTCTGGACGCAGATGGACTGGCTGCTTACTGCTTCTGTTCCATTGGCTGATGTCTATCACTGCCGGGTGACACGCGTTTGTGTGCAGCTTCTTTTTTCCGCAAGGCCGCGCAACCTCTGGAAGCAGGCCATTGGGCACTTTGCTGCAATGGACATTTTTATTTCCCATCCACAGCCATTCTAAAACTCCAAACATGGCATCTGCGTCTTTTGGAAGTTGTAATGTGCTTACAGCCTGTGTGTGTATGCACGGCATAAACACTTCTGCACGTTTAGTTGTGTCACTAAAGACAGAAAGCTGACCTGTAGTCCCCGATGACCTGAGAGGTCTGGGTGGTTCATGGTAGCACACAAGTCAAAAGATGAGCTAATTGTAACATACGGTTATAGGGAACATGCACCGATCGAAGAAAGGGCCGAGCGGCTTTATCGATGACGTGGTCTGGTCTACAGAGAGAGGCGAAAGACCAGTAAAAAACAGCGGTGTGAGGAGTGTGAAGACATGATTGGGATAGTTGAGACCGGAAGAGTATCAGGGACACCTTATTTATAGAGTTTAATCCCAGTGGCCTCCTCACAGCCTAGCAACAGGGCGAGCGACGGAGAGTGAGAAAGGGAGATCGAGGTGCAGACGAAGAGAGAGAGAGAGAGAGAGAGAGAGAGAGAGAGAGAGAGAGAGAGAGAGAGAGAGAGGGAGTTGTGTCCCTCAGTACTGAGAACAGGGTAAACTAGTTACTGTATATGCTTATGCTACATGGCCTAGAACCAGAGAATGCAGAGTTCTGTGTACACACACATAGCCTACAGTACACATAATACTGCCAGTGCGCTATATAAGAACAGGGTCCATCACTTTAACTTTAACTATGAACTCATGTAACAATTTTTTCATAACAAGAGTTATAAACCAACCGATCATTTGACTGTGTAACTGCGTGTGCATTTTTTTTTTTTTTTTTACAGAAATCTGTGTCTCTGTCTGTGTTCCGAAGGTCATATTCAGAGACAAATTGGAAAAATGAAAAGTAGCCAACAGATAGACAAAAAAATAGATCTATTTTCAGAAAGAAGAAATGAGGCTCTGGAGCATCACAGGTTGAATGTTTTGGATTTAGGTGAGATATTAGAGAGCTTAAGATCACTCCGACATGTGATGTGCAACGCCACCAGCGAATAACTCATTTCGATATATAAGCCTCGCAGTGGTCAGAGCTTGGCCTACGTTGGCAAAACGCAGCTTTTGGCGTCTTGTTAACAATGTGGACGAGAGGTATGCTGCTGAGGAGCGTCACCATGGAAACCAGAGACGCCAATGAAAGAGGCAGACAATTGGACTCGAGTCCTACCGACTCGACTCAAGTCGAGTCCAAGTCGCATATTTGCGGTGACTTGACTCGCTTTGGACTGAAGGTAAAATACTTGAGACTCGGACTTGACTTGAGACAACCTGACTCGGCGACTCGTCCGAGTCATCGTCCGAGTCACCATTGCCGGGAGGCAACGGTGTGCACGAGTAGGTAGCTAACTTAGTGCCTGATGAAAAATGAACACTATGTTAAATTAATGATCCGTGTGCGTGCAGGTATGCCTGCTCTACAAAATGCTACACAAGCACAATTGTACTGTAACTCTCATCTCTTCTCTTCTCTATTAATACATTTTTTCTTTCATTCATATAATTCAAGTTACACACTGCAACAAAACTGATAACTGATAAAACTGTTTTTTTTTTTTTTTTTTTTTTTTTACATTTGACCGTAGGAAGCCTGTGACTTGACTTGAAAACCAGTGACTCGACTTGAAAACATTGTGACTCGACGCGACTCGAAACAACCATGCGACTTGACTCGCCCAACTGTGTGGACTCGACTCGACTTGACTCGCCCACAACCTAAAAAAAACTTGACTTGCTTGAGACTTGGGACCAAATGACTTAAGCTTGCTTGAGACTCGGCTCGGAGGGACTCGTGCAATTGTCAGGAAAGAGGTGGACCGTGTTGGTGTCGCCTGCTTTCTTAACCATTTTGCGTTTCTGTGGCGACTGCGATGGAACACGTCTGATCTGTTTAAGCATGCTATTACCGGTATTTAACACCTAAAAAAAACAATCTTGACCCTCTAGCCCTCTGTAAATATATACCAATTTCAAAACTTTCTTTCATTTCTAAAGTACTGGAAAAAGTGGTATGCAACCAACTTCTGCAGTTCCTTAACAATAATTGTATTTTTTATAAATTTCAGACAGATGCATAGCATTGAAACTTAGAGTCTCGAGCGACATCCTTATGAGGGCTGGTGCTGGGGAATGCTCGGTGCTGTTGCTGCTTGACTTAAGTGTAGCCTTTGATACCATTGATCATTCAATCCTTCTCGACCAACTCCAACACTCGGTTGTTTTGACTGGGTTAGCCTAAGACTGGTTTTCATCGTACCTATCTGGAAGATTTGTGGCTGTCGCTCTCTGCAGCTATGCTCCCTCCTCTGCTCCCCTGACACATGGGGTCCCCCAGGGTTCCATACTTGGTCCGATTCTGATTTATTTATATATGCTCCCCCTTGGCACCCTTATCAATAGATTTGATGGGATGTCCTACCACTCCTACGAAATGACACTAACACTTTGTCTCTTTTTCAGCTTGGTGGCTAATAAAAGGGAGCAAGTACCACTTTACAAAATAATTGGCTCTCCAAGTACCACCATCATATTAAAACTTTTAACTCAGCAGTCACTGAGGCAACGTGTTGTCAGAGACTAACTGTGCATATTACAAGGGATTTCTAACTGTGTATATATAAAGCATTTCCTACCATTCCTACGCAGATGACACTCAGCTATATCTCTCTTTCAAACACAATAACATCAGTAGCCTAATCACTAGATATTCGTCTACGCTTTATACTTTGGTGGGTACTGTATGTGGGTTTTTTAGTCGGGCTTGAACTCATCATTGTATTGCTGTGATCAGCATATTTACAATACATCATATCATCATATCATATTAATTGATTGAAATGTTAATTATAGTGCACTGTCCCAGAAGTAAAAAAAGAATAAAGTAAAAACAAAGTGTGATATAGCACCTAAATATAAAAAAGCATTCAACATGTCTGTGATGCTCCAGCGCCTCATTCCTAGGTTGTGAGAACATCATGTTAATCAGAGCTGTAGCGCGTGGAAAGAAACAACTCCAGTGAACCTGTGAAACACACTTCACGCTGCGTTCACTTAGTGTTCTAGTAAAGAACCATAAATTGTCACCTCATTTGCCCCGTCAACAAATACAACTACCGGTAGACTAACATGGTATAGGAAAGGACTAATATATATAGACTAGAGAATTTTACACTGCATGTTGAAAATAGATCATACTACATTGCACTACAATGCATAGTGAGCTTGTAGACGGGCTATTTTCAGCAAGTGTAAAATCAGCCATTACGAGGGAATCGGACGGGTTGACAACATCAACTAGATATATTCAACTAAAATCTAACGCCATTTACTCGACTAAAACTAGACAACAATTCAAGAGACTATATGACTAAGACTAAGATCAAAATTAGCTGTCATCACCAACACTGACCCCCTCCATCCCTGCATCTCTGTTTTACCTGCGGAGACAAAGAGGATGCCAGAGCTGAGGATGATGTTGTGCCGTGACTTGTAGAACTCGCTGCCGGCGATGCACAGACCCCCCATGAAGAGCAGGATCACACTCAGGATGGGGAAGATACTGGAGGCTCGCACCGCACCTGCTCACGTGCACATGACACACACACACACACACACACACACACACACACACACACACACACACACACACACACACACACACACACACACACACACACACACACACACACACACACACACACACACACACACACACAGAGGATAACGATTATTTATTTATATGAACCACTTAAGATCTGTATCGTAGCTGTAGGGCAGAAACCTCTCATTTCCATATTTAAACTTTTTCCTGTAAATTAACGTGCAGGATGCATGTAAAGGCCGTTTGAATATGGTGGAATAATTATGATTAAAGCTCATTCTGGTAGTCTCACATTCGATGCCGCACATAACATAAAGGTATACCCGTGCAGCTGTAACTTTCATTAGCCCTCCTCAAAACACTAATAAAAATATTTATATTTCAAATGTTTTATGATGAATTAATCCAGGTGCCAGAAGAAAGTTCTTCGCAGGCTGCATTTGTCCTGTGGGCCACCAGCTAAATATCCTGTGCGACAGCATCACAGATTCACAGCATAGTTTGGCATGTCACCTGCTGCTAGCATAATTCAAATTCAACATTTTTGCCTTATGTAGGTTTTCAATGGTACAATGGTTACCATAATCCCAAATGTATATACTACTACTACTACTACTACTAATAATAATAATAATAATAATAATAATAATAATAATAATAATATTTTTAATATACTATTTGGATTACTATCGCAATTTATTTGGGGTCAAATCTTACATTAGACTGCCCTACTGGCCCCTGGCACTGAAGCCAAAATTACGCAGACAGCAGACACAGACACAGACATTCTCAGACAATGCAGCAGCATTAATTTATATAGGTATATGTTTGTACGCACAAAGAGAAACTGGCTGTACTGACCAGGTGTCGCACGGTTACAAAAAATAAAATAAAATGTCCTAAAATGAACGTCACACAGTATGGCTCTAAGCGGTTAATTCTATGCAGGTTGGGAACACTTGCGGGGTCAAGGACATTGGAGTTACTTTAAGACTGAGAGAAAGCAGATATATATAGACGTAGCCTATATGGTGAGCCTAGATTTCTGTAAACCTCCTTTTCCCCTCTGTGCTCTCTATCTGTGTTGAGCATCTATCCTCCATTAGACTATCTGTCCTCTCTCCCTCTCCCTCTCCCTCTCTCTCTCTCTCTCTCTCTCTCTCTCTCTCTCTCTCTCTCTCTCTCTCTCTTTCCCTATCACTGTATCTCTCTCCTTTTGTCCGCCACTGTCCTCTTTCCCTGTCCTATCAGTCTGTCCATCAGTTGTCCATCCATTTGCCCTCTGAGTGCTTGACTGGCAGACTGACTGGCCTGCATTGTTCTGCTCTAAGGCATCCATACAATGTCACATTCCTAAAGTTTGAATGCTCTTTTTTGTTTGTTTGTCTCTTTTTCAGCTTGGTGATATAATAAAAGGCGGCATATCGTCTAGAATCAATGTTTCCCAAACTTTTTAAAGCAAGTACCACTTTACAAAATAATTGGCTCTCCAAGTACCACCATCATGTTAAAACTTTTAACTCAGCAGCCGTTGAGGCATGCCAGCGGTTCACTGCGTGTTGTCAGAGACAGTGTATAATTAAAGGAGAATTCCACACCAAAACACATTGGGCATCAATCTACCTTGATTCCTGTGACATGATACATAATGTTCTTGATTTTTGTCACAGATGCCCCCTTTTCTACATTTCACTCTGAGGTCCCCCTGCCCCCGTTGCAGTTTGCATTGGCGCAGGTTGTCTTTATTTTAATGTGGGTCCAAACTTATTTTTTTCCCACATATCACATTTTAATATATATGGTATACCAATACTCACGCTTGAGTTTTATGTCACTCTGGGGCAGCCTTTACATGTAATCCCAGAGGTAATCTATTCCTCCTCCTCTCCTCCTCTCCCTTTTGCCACTCTCCTCTCCAATAACTCCAGTTGAAAGTCTTTATTTTTAATTTTTTTTAAATTATATAGTGGTCCAATTATCTTCTAGGGTGTGGTTTGATGTGATGTGTGAGAAAAATAAGTTTGGAGCTACTAAAATACTGGCATTAGAATTATAGAATAAAGACAACCTGCGGCCCTGCAAACTGCAATGGAGGGAAGGGGACTGGTTTGGACATTGGACATTGACATTCCCAGCATATACTGCAGAGGTTCAAGTGGTTTTATTTCTCCTTTTTCTTCTCATGGGTCACATTTGAATACCCGCTCCTACGCAGTTCACAAGGCCTTTTTCTACAAAGTTTTCTTCTCAAGAAGGTTTAAGTGGTTAAAATGAACTAGTTCATAGTTCACAGTTCTGAATTTTGACAGAAGTTCACAGTCCTAAATAAAAACTAGTTCATGTTTATTTCTTCCAGTTTATGAGCTCCAAGCTATTCTCTTTCAATAGAACCTCGTTTTACCATCCGTAACATTTGTTTCCTCCTTAGACTTAGTTCTTGCTTGCTTTCCCATTGATGTCTCCTATAGCTGTCCAGCCTCTCCAAGGCAGCATGTAGTTCTCAAACAGTAAGGCCCACTAAAGTGATATGTATTTGTCCCCATTTTGGACACTACTCTAAGGCTGTCTTGACTTGAACCTTGGATCAAATTTATTATTACTATTTACTGTGACCTCCTACTCCTCTCCCCAGTAACCTACTGTATTTGAAACCCCCACCTGTGTCGTGGATTTGATTTAGTATACATATTCAACTGGCATCTTCTTACTGTAGCAATGGGAACAGAGCCAAAGTGAAACCCACACACACACATTTGAATTTGAATCCTGAGCCCTGACAAACATTCCTGCACGTCAACCCCAGCTCTCCTTCCCCATTTCCTGTCAGCCTATACTATCCTGAATTTAAAAAAAAATCACAAAAAACGCAATACCACGGCTTTGAGTCAACAATGGCAAAATGAAATAGAGAGTAATTGAAATAGAGAATAAGGTGTGTAGACACACATACTTTTGCACTATTATTATCAAATTTGCATTGATTTGGAAAGGCTCCCCCACCCCCAGTGTGATGTAATGTGTTTTAGTGTGATTATGTTGTGGTCCTATGTCTGGAGCACTGGACCAAACAAATGTACCCGTGCAGGATAGTAAACGCTCAACCAACCGACTTCAAATTCGTCCCACATGTCACAGACGACCCGAGGGAGAGCATGTGTCCAGTGTGTCGGAGCGCCAAAAAGGCTCTGGTGTTGGCCCAAATGCTGCTAATACTGTACGACCAGAAATACTGTCCCAACAACATCTCTTCCTAAAATTCTCCTATATACTCACTTGGGGACATTCAAGTTTGGACCTCACAACACAAGTATAGAAATACAAGTACGCACGAGCGCACTCATGCATGCACATACCATACTTGCACACTTGCGTGTGCATTGGCCGGAGACCTATACACCTATTCATGCAGACTGGTGTGATACTAGGTACTACTAAGTTGAGGTTGTGAAATATGTAGTTGTTAGGATCACAAAGAGTAGGATATACAGTTGAAACGTCAGGAGAGAGAGAGAGAGAAAGAGAGAGAGAGAGAGGGTGGGCGATTTGAGCAGAGAGGAAGCTGCGGGCACACAGTTCTCTGTGAAGCTGCGTTGCCCCAAGCAATCCCTGTTTCTCTCTCTCTCTCTCTCTCTCAGACTCTGTCTCTCTCTTCTTCTCTCTTATTTATCTTTCTCTCTTCGTTTCTTTCTCTCTTTCTTTCTTTACACTGTTCTCGCTCTCCTTCGTTCCTCTCAGCTCTACAGCTTGCACTGTGAGCAGTAGGGCAGCTCAGATGGAAGATTTTCAGCCAATGCGTGGAGCCTGGAGGAGCACCCACCATTCACATCAGAGTGAATGGCATTCTCACACACACACACACACACACACACACACACACACACACACACACACACACACACACACACACACACACACACACACACACACACACACACACACACACACACACACACACACACACACAGGCACGGCACGCACATGCGCACAGTCAGATAGACAGACAGACAGACAGACAGACAGACAGACAGACAGACAGACAGACAGACAGACAGACAGACAGACAGACAGACAGACAGACAGACAGACAGACAGACAGACAGAAAGGTGTGCCAAAAGAGAGGTGGCGAATAGATGATGAGTTATGTAAAGGAACAAGGAGGATGGGTGTGATATTCATGTGGGTGTGCAGCTGGAGGCTGACAGGTAATATGTCCATGAGACAGATGAACATATCAACGTGACAGCATGTCCTCTCTTTGGTGTTTTATAGCGTTTGCCGGCTATTGGCTATTAGGATCGGTGCTTCCCGACAGAGAATGTATAGAAAGTGTGCATGGCCCACCCACCCTATCTGCCTGAGGTCGGCCTCAATGTTACACGTTGTATATTCCGCTTGGATCAACAAAACATATATGGGCCAATATAATATTTCTTGACTATTATTTGAGGGGCCCATATGCCCTTGCAATAATCTTCACGACCGGCAGATTTAGTATACATATTCAACTGGCACCTTCTAACTGTAGCAATGGCAACAGAGCCAAAGTGAAACACACACACACACACACACACACACACACACACACACACACACACACACACACACACACACACACACACACACACACACACACACACACACAACCTCTTCTTTTTATCACGCTCTCTCTCACTTATATTTCCATCCCTCCTCCCAGCGCTTGAACGGTTCTGCTGCAGTGTGTGTGTGTGTGTGTGTGTGTGTGTGTGTCTGTGTGTGTGTGTGTGTGTGTGTGTGTGTGTGTGGTGTGTGTGTGTGTGTGTGTGTGTGTGTGTGTGTGTGTGTGTGTGTGTGTGTGTGTGTGTGTGTGTGTGTGTGTGTGTGCATGCGTGAGTGTGTGTGCGTGCGTGCACGTGTGAGTGAGCGTGTGCATGTCTCTCTGACTTTTCATTAGCTGCAGCAAAGGAGAGCCTTGTTGTAATTGTGGCTGAGTTATAGAGACGGGGCTGGACACCCAATAGGGGAGCTCCCTGGGTGCATGCACGCGCGCGCGCACACACAAACACACACACACACACACACACACACACACACACACACACACACACACAACACACACACACACACACACACACACACACACACACACACACAGTAGGCATACAGTACAATACAGTAATTCATATGACACAACAAGGTTTACATGTTACAGGATTATGTAATCACAGTCCATTTTAGAATGTGTAATCTGGATTACGGTAACGGGGGTATTGTAACAGGGGTTACATCCTAGATTACATTTTCCCGGATTATGTTACTGACTTCAGCAAGTTTAACTGTAGGGGATTACTTTTTAACTCCTTAACTGATCAGGCCAAAAGCTAGTCTTGTTCCCATTGGGCTCAATAGTAACGAAATGATTTATAGAAAATCCTCTGTTATGAATTTGTACAAACCAATGATGTCCAAAGACAGCTTGAGGTGTCCACTTTAAGGGAAAAAATAGCCCAACTCAATAATATGTTTTCTTTTTTTTAAATAAATTGTACAAAAGGACCCCGTTGTTCACACTGGCGTTTCCTCCAGGACTAGTTATGAAATAATCAGGTTTAAAGTTTTATCTTTCATATAACTTTTTTCTGCTTCTGCTTCAAGTAGATACCCATATGCCTATACCATTTTAAAGATCAGGTGGTTGGCTATAATTAAAAATAAAATAAAAAACTTTCTGACATGTTCCAGTGTGGAGATGGCGCCATCTAAAGGTAGCATGCATGAAAAAGCTGACCTATCCATCATCTGGGATCGTTTGCTTTTGACTGAACAGAAACACGATCCCCCCTTCCCCACACACACACACACACGCAGAAGAGAGGAGAAAGAGAGAGCATTGCGACACACACATACACACACACACACGCCCAATGTATGCGACGACATGAAGGAGAAGAGCGGTGAGTCCCTTTAGCATTGTACTGCAGCTGCATGGCACAATAACAACAACAACCAAACTAATGGGACTCTATGGGGCGGGCTGATACCACATCACATGCGCCAGTGTTTTTTCGGCTATTTTAGTGACATTAACCCCTAAGTGACTACATGGCATGATAGTCTGCAAGTTAATCTATGCTTATAGATTAAAAAAGTACAACACGCGTTTTCGTGTGGGAAGCAGGGGACAGAATATTCCATCACGTTTTTTCGCGTGGGAAAACTGTAAACGTGTTAAAAGTAACCTTCCCAACCCTGGACACAAGGCAGTGGCAAGTAAGCACACATTAGTACACACACAAACGAGTGTGCGCTCACATGCACGCATGCACACCAAGTCAACTCAGTGGGCTACAAAGAGAACACACACATCGATCTGCCTCCCACCATCTCTCCCTCTCTCTCTCTCTCTCTCTCTCTCTCTCTCTCTCTCTCTCTCTCCCTCTCCCTCTCCCTCTCTCTCTGTTCTTCTCCACTGGGTTCTTCCAATACACAGTTCCACAACCCACAGAGATCAGATCTCACACAGTCATGTGTCATGTGTCCGTGTATGAACCCAGGGAACTTTGTGTGTGTGTGTGTGTGTGTGTGTGTGTGTGTGTGTGTGTGTGTGTGTGTGTGTGTGTGTGTGTGTGTGTGTGTGTGTGTGTGTGTGTGTGTGTGTGTGTGTGTGTGTGTGCGCGCGTGCGTACGTGCACGTGTATGTATGTGTGCATGAAAGTGTGTGCTGTACACATAAACAAACATATTTGAAATATACTGTGCCACAGCATGTGTCAAATGTGAGATGCAATATACCCTGTTCAACAAGGAAACTCTAAACCTTAGAGGCTGCCGAATAACCACAAAAAGTTTGGAAATGTAGGAGTCATATTTGACCCATCCCTAACCTTCTTCCATCTGTGCAACTTAGCCAGAAGTTGTCTAATAGTATACTCACTTTCATCACCTCAAGTATAGATGACTGGAATGCTCTATTCTTCAGTTTACTATCAACATCAAGACATTGTAGAGCAGTCCAAAATTCAGCAATCAGAGTAGTAAAAGCAAAATTCGACCACAACACTACACTATGCCAGGAGTCGGAAACCCTTTTGGACATGAAGTGCCATGTTTTCATCTTTCTGATTCATTCTGCCATGTCAACATTAGGTTGAATTCTGAGAATGTGTATAAATAAAAACTTCTGGAATGTTTTCTTTTACATCAGGACATTGTAATCATCATTAGGAAAATTACACCTACTGTATCTCCCCAGTCAGACATCAGTTTTAATGTTGGATTGTGTGCAGAATTTGCATGTATCGGACACAGCCTAATTTATGATTATTTAAAGGGATAAAAACCCTCATTCTGATACCAGTATGTATGCCATTGTGCCTTATGTGTGTGATGCCAGTGTGGCAGTGATCCCCCTTCATTGTGCCAATGCAGGGGTAGGCCTAATGCCTGACCCAGCACTACACTACAGCCATACAGGCCAGCTAAAAAAAAGAACAACATCTTTTCCCCTACATAGTTCCCCCTAGTTTACTGTAATTATGAAACAATTGTTATGTTGACCTTTGTACTGCCCTGTGGTTTTAAAACACTGCTGTATTGTTACTTTTTTTCTTCTTCTTTTGTTCTTTTTGGATGAGTTTTAGCTGTGTGTACTTCTACTATCGCTTGCATGGTAATTATTTTAACCATGTGGCACGTTCTACTGTGTTTCCTTGCTACTGTTTTTGCTGTGTAGTCTTTGCTTGTGAAGTGCACAGTACAGTACAGAGAACTCTGCGGTATAAGAAAACTTAAGTAAACCTGAAACTGAACTGAGTTTATTACAGGAGCCATGCAGGGAACAAGCGCACACACACACACACACATGTCAACTACCTATCGCCACTGAAGTGCATATACCTTGTATCTCCACATTTCAACATTTCCTTTTTCTGTAAATGTGTCGCAAGAAAAGTAGTGAAACTAGCTGATGTACAGCGTGATGCACAGGGGCGGATGTAACATGTCCCATTTGGGGGGGCAAGAGAACATGTTGGAGGGGCAAGAGAAAATGGTTGGGGGCGGCTTCATTGCCCGTGGCGCGAAGCGATGAATCCACACCCATACCATTTTCTGTTACAGGACTTTTATTAGTCAAGGTCTGACTCAGAGAGTTTTCTGTTTTCAATGATGAAATGGTGTTGGTTTAGTGGTGACACAGCTGTAGTTAGTAGCAGTAGTAGTGTCTCAGATCATTTTAATTATAAGCACTTTACTTTGAAATACATTTGAAATTTGGGCCGTTTGTGTGCCATCATGTTTGGTGGGGCAGTCATGTCATTTAGGGGGGCATTGCCCCCCCATGCCCATGCCTAGATCCGCCCCTGGTGATGCATGATGTGAGCTCGTAGATCACATACATACAGTATAGGTTGGCTAAATGAGAACCCAAAAAGGAACGGTTTTGGACATACAGCAACATATTGGCTATTTGCGTAGCAATGCAAAAAGCCTGTCATGGTTGGGGTGGAGGAATGTGCATGGCGCTCATTAACATAATCCTATTACTCATCCGAACAGCGTTTTGCCCACATGTCAGTGCAGCTGTTCCAAAAATAACCGCAGTGACATCAGCGTGCCGGGTGATGTCATCAAACAGTGACGTTGTGTGATCCAGAGTATTAGCATTATGTATATGAGAATGCAGCCGTCTAATTATAGCAACGCCAAGACTGCACCCTACTTCCACTTCAAAGCGTGCAGACCAAATCAGACCTATGTGTGTGTGTGTGTGTGTGTGTGTGTGTGTGTGTGTGTGTGTGTGTGTGTGTGTGTGTGTGTGTCTTGTTCAAGTCACTCACCACTGTAGCCCCCAAGCTAAAGACATGGCCATATCTAATCCCATACAAGGGCTCAGCTACACACACGTGCGCACACACACACGCACGCACGCACGCACGCACGCACACACACACACACACACACACACACACACACACACACACACACACACACACACACACACACACACACACACACACACACACACACACACACACACACACACACACACACACACACAACACACACACACACGCATGCAAACAAAGCACTCAGGCACTGATAGTCGCTGCACTTCACACTTCACCACCCCCTGAATCAAAGTCCCAAAGCAAGCAAACAGTCCCACAGTCTGGTAGCATTATACACCAATATGACAACACCACGGTTTTAAAGTTTTGTTTAACTCTAAGAGGTTACAAATGTAACCAAATGTGCCTGTAAGGGTCCTATACTGAACCCTGCTGGCAATATCGACGACTATGCAAAAGATACACAAAACTCCAGCAACTAACCATGTAGTCAAATCTCCTAGACAGGATTGTGATATTGAGGTGAAAAAAGTTTCTGTATTTTTTCTTATTTCTTTTAGGTTTTTTGAGCTCAATTGCACCCACAAAAAACAACCTTTTCACATTCAGTAGATTTTCTGTGGTCTGGAGTTCTCTGGCTCAAACAAGTGCTCTAATGTGATGTCACATTCTGTCAAATGCCAGCAGATGTCACTGTTTTCACTATTTTGCCTGTTTTCATTACAGCTCAAAAGCCTTCCAAACTCCACAGGAAACTCCAGACCACAGAAAATTTACTGAACGGTCAAAGTTCAGGTTTTCTGGGTCTAATCGAAACCTAGAAAACCTAAAAAGAAAAATGGCAGCCATGACCTCCGCATGATGGCTGCAGCATTTGTCAGGGTCAGGCAATTTGAAAAGGAAAAAAAGTAACAAGAAAAAGTCGGAAAAGTATAAAATAAAGTGCAAATTAAGAGAAACACAACAGGGTCAATTATAGCCAAACTGTCTGGAAGCATGTATGGCTGTCTTGTGTGTCTGCCTGTCTGTCTGCGTCCCATGCCCATGTAAGGATATTTCTCTAAGCATGGTACCCTTCTTATGCACAGTAATATGCCATGGGATTCAATGTCAGGCATGTCCATATACAACCATGCTGCAGTGTTTCTAGTTGCCTGCCTGGTTCCCTCTCCTTTAATCTACCACACTCACCACTTCTCCACTCTCTCTCCCTCATACTGGTGGGTGACTCCACACACAGCGGTGCTGTTGCTGCTACAGGCTGACTGCTGCCTTATGTAACCTCATGTGTGAATTCACCCAGAGAGAAGGGAGAGGGGGGCATGTGGGGGGGGGGGGTCATTTGTAATTATGAAACGGTAAAGATGTAACCAATTTACATGTGTGTCTTCTCAGATATACATTATTTTGCTGTGTAGTTACTGGAGAGAGAGAGATGAACCCTATGTGTCCTTATTCTGCAGCATGCGCTGGGCGAACCTTTGGTTAAAATAGAACATTTTGCGATAATAAGCAAAACTACGACACAATGAACCGTGAGCTTTATGCTGTTGTTACGTTTTTAAAGTGGATGAGTGTGGTTAAGTGTAGAGAAAAAAAGGTACAGTATGGATGGTGTGAACTGAAGAAGGAGAGAGTCAATACTGCGCCTCTTCAGGTTGTATCGTTATTCATCGTGCGCGCGCGCGCGTGTGTGTGTGTGTGTGTGTGTGTGTGTGTGTGCGTGTGTTTAACTGTGGCCTGTGGAGAGCTAAAAAATGTTCCATTGTTAACGGCTTTGTTTTCTCAAACGTTTCGTTTTATTATTGATGCAACAACCAGGCAACCTGTAGTGCAGAGTGGGTGCCGTGGCTGTGCCTTTGAGAATATTTGGAATGTGTCAATATCACTTCAGTTTATCCACTTTAGATGACTCAGGTCTGCTCTAACGTTTAGCAATGTTTTTCTCCCTCTTTTGAACCCGCTGCCGCTCCTTGATCGACCCCTTGTGAGCTACTGCCGACTCTTGCGCCAAGTTAGCCTTATTTTGAAACTCCAAAGCTCCACGACTGGATGTTGTGTCAGCTTAAATAGTGTGTGTGTTGTCATCATAGCAGATGTTTGTCCATCTGTAAATATCCCCATGCGTCTGGTCGGTGCGATCACCCAGAGCGGCACGCTCCTCCATAGAACTGTTGGTTTGCCCAGAAAACCAGTCCGGGAGGCTCTAACTAGCCTACTGGTATGTCGACCCAGTGTGTGTGTGTGTGTGCACACACAGTCACGTGCACTAACCATGATGGCCAGCGTAATGACTTTGGATGTAAACTAAAGACTTCAGATGAACAGTGTAGTGTTTTCTTCCACCCAGTCAAATCAAATGTATTTATACAAGACAGCAATGGTGCTGCAACTTGTGCCATTTGGCGGTGGCGGTGGCAAATCTGGCAATGCCTCATAATTTGGTGCAATTTATACCATTTGCTGGTTTTAAGTTGCTTAAGTTGTTTTTTTTGTTTTAAATAGTGCTCTGTGACAAACTTTGGAATATTGTTTTTCAACACACATGGACAAACCCAGGCCTTGACGTGAACACATATCTCTCCATAGACTAATTGTTATATGGAATGGAAACTGCTGCAAAACGGTATATGATACAAATTCAAACAATACAATTTTTGCTGTTTACATATAGAGATGGATAGGTAGATATACTTTTCTTTTAATTACAATCAATATTTCACCAATATTACACCTCCTAAGCACAAACACAGTTTGTGACACAAAAGGGGGCATATAGGCTCTATATGCATGTTGTGATGACCTCTCCGTCTCTATAGATGGCCATATTAATTCATGTCTACCGGTATCTATACCACATGTGTTATGTCTCTGCATGTGTGTATGGTTGCAAAGCACGTAACTCGCGAACTGTTTGTCCTATCGACTTTATCACTTTTTTATCACTGGCACCTGTCAACCAATTTCGCCGCATCACACCAGTAAAAAAAAAAAAAACACTACTTGTCGCCAGAAGTTTTTCACTAATTTTGGCACTAGGGGGTTCTGAAAAGTTGCCAACACTGATGTATACTCCACTCTGTGCACATGTACTGTAACTGAGGGCTCAGTTAACCCAGTTAAGTAAAGTCCATTGACTGAGTGGTTCTCCAGTACCAGCCTGGTCTGCTCCAAGCAGTCAGTGTCACACACACGCACACGCACACGCACACGCACACACACACACACACACACACACACACACACACACACACACACACACACACACACACACACACACACACACACACACACACACACACACACACACACACACACAGCTCACAAGCCACTCATCCAATTGATTTCAACCTTGGCAGGTGTATTATACACTCAAGACCCAAGGATATAGTTCAGTATTGAGCCGTGAAGTCCAGTGGATGTGTGGTCCTCCTGGCGGGTAAAAAGAGGTGGGGTAATAAACGTATAAGTGAGCTAAACTCCTCTCTCGCTCTGTCTATATCAGTGTTTTTTATTGTGGTGTACACAGACCCCCAGGTAGTTTAGCTAAGCACATGTGTGTCTACACATTGAAATTCACGTATTGTGTTACACTATCGTTTAAATATTTGGACGGACGGACGGACGGACGGACGGACGGACGGACGGACGGACGGACGGACGGACGGACGGACAGACAGACAGACAGACAGACAGACAGACAGACAGACAGAGGGATGGATGGACAGATAGAGAGAGGTGCGACCCACATAGCAGAGCTCACAGTATTTATAGAAGACGCTGTCCTAATTGGCAAACCGTTGGGGAGGAGAGTGGCAGCACTGCACAGCTAGCCGCAACCCTATACCTCCTCCTTCGCCTCGTCCTCCTTGTCCCCCCCCAACACACACACTTGCAGCGGTGGTCAAAAACTTGAAAGTTAAAGAATAGTTACAAGTGAGAGCAAAAAGTCTTGCCAAGCATGCTCTTTGGTAAAAAAAAATCCTAGTCCAATAGACTGTATTTAAGTTCAGATATGTGGCCATCCCATTAGCAAGCGTAATACAGTTGATTTTCGACTTCCCAGTCGGATGTATGGAGGATGGATGCAAATACATGATGTACTGTATGTATTGGAAATATCAATACAAATGTTTGTGTGGATGTAAGTGACAGTGTGGAAGGATAATTCCTACTCACGTAGGAAGTACTCGGCAGCATCAGCCACATAGTCGGCGTCCTCTGGGAAGTGGTCTATCTGCTTACACATGCCTTTAAAGGAGCCTGCATGACGGGACAGAGAGAGACAAATGCATTATTACACACAGCTTTTCTTGATGATCCTGATGATTTTATGTCTGACCGCCACACCTGGTGGATAAATGTATTTTTTGCATTCATTATACAAAAGTAACTAGTTGCTAAGCGGAGTAAAAAGAATGTCACATCATGTGCCTGTGAGGTGCGGTGGATTATACTGTAAGTATAACGAATTGAAGTTACTGTATGGTACCTTAGAAAACCTCAAAATTGTACTCATGCTACTTTATTGTACAGCACTGGCGGAATGTGGGAGTTTAATATGAAACAGCCTTCTGCCAGAGCAGGAGCAAGGGAGCGACACAGGGGTCACAGAGAGAGAGAGAGAGAAATGCAAGCAAAACTGCAAATGAGAGGGGAGAAGAAAGGAGAGATGATGGTGCTGCTCATTAAGAGGAATTGTCTCTGTGTGTGTGTGTGTGTGTGTGTGTGTGTGTGTGTGTGTGTGTGTGTGTGTGTGTGTGTGTGTGTGTGTGTGTGTGTGTGTGTGTGTGTGTGTGTGTGTGTGTGTGCGCGCGCGTGTGTACGATAGGGGTGCCAAGTGTCTACACAAGTTTAAGAAATAGTTGTAGAATAATTGCCCTGGTCCTCACTCTTCAGAAGAGAAATGGATGTTTTATGGATAAAATAGCGTGTGTGTCCACACGCCTGCGTGTGTGTGTATATACAGTATGTGTGCATGCTTAGTTCAGCTTCAGCAGTAATTGTATGTATTCGGCGATGGAATTAAGGGTGAAGGACAGGCGCCATGCAACGTTCAAAAGGACCAAGAGCATATGGTTTTCCAGAGGACTGTCATGATTTAGAAGACATAACACTGGGCTACTATATGAACAACAGTGGGTCCTGTCCCACATCGCTGTATGCTGAAGCATTACTGTACGTTTTACACACTCCATGCCAAGCTGAAACTGTGAAGCCCCCCCTTCTCTCTCTCTCTCTCTCTCTCTCTCTCTGTCTCAGACACACACGGCTGTCTCTCTCACTTTCCCTTGTGGCCAACAACACATGCCAGCCCACCCACGCTGCAACGGAAGCACATGTAATGGGGAATAACAGTCTCTCTCTCTCTCTCTCTCTCTCTCTCTCTCTCTCTCTCTCTCTCTCTCTCTCTCTCTCTCTCTCTCTCTCTCTCTCTCTCTCTCTCTCTCTCTCTCTCTCTCTCTCTCTCTCTCTCTCTCTCTCTCTCTCTCTCTCTCTCTCTCTGCTCTTTGCCTCTGTCTCTCTTTGTTTGCCTCTCTCCTCTCCGTCTCATATCTCTCTCACACATACATATGTGTTGCTACACCCTGAGGAACAGAATCACTTAAAACTGAGTTGGCAGAATTGCACACCCAAGCTTGCATTGTGTCTTATCATTCTGCCACGGCAAATGGACAGAGTGTATATACTGTATGTTGGTCTATAGCGTGGTCCGGGGACCACCAGTGGTCCCTGAGAGGGTTCCAGGTGGTCCCCAGGCTAAATGATGGAAAGTTGGTAAACCAGATGTAACTCTTTGAGAGCTCTCAAGAGTTAAAATGTAGCAGATTAATGGATATTTTGATCTGTATGGTTGACTGTTTTGTTTTCTACGAAACACAGCCTGGAGTTGTGGAAAAAAAGCAAAAGAAATCTTTAGTTTTGGGGTCTGTGGGGCTAAAATGTCATCAAATGGTGGTCCGTGGCTCAAATTCTGAATAAATAGTGGGCCCTGGTATGAAAAAGGTTGAAAACCCCTGGTCTACAGCACCGGTTCTTGCAGGTATATCATGAGGGACCCCCTCCACCTCCAGGGGCGTCCTACAGGAGGGTCCTGAAGTAGTGCATGGGTAAGACGCATTGTGAGCTTCGGATAGACAAGATTCATACACTGTTCCTTGTTGAACTCCCTCAAGGACCCCTGGGGGTCCTCCCTCATATTCTCTGATGAACAGATGCAAACACATGCACTCTATAACAACGGATCAAGTCAGACAGAATCCTATTATCGCCGCATGTAGCCTCTGTCGTGATGGCCTCCAAAGTCTAGTATCTGCCCCCGGACCAAGGGGATGTCCTCTTGGTCTAGTCTAGTGGTTAAGATGTTGGACTTTCACGTGGGAGACCCGGGTTCGAATCCCGGGCGTTACATATATAAATAAAAGGCAATCTAAATGAGCACTCTACTTGTCATACTTGGTCCCAGGGAAGCATCAAAAGTAGCAGAGCCACTAGATCAAAACACGGTGCGAAACCATGATTGATCAACAAGTTCAATCTTGTTGATCTGCTGTTTTTGAAAAGAATCCTGAAAGTCACAGGAACATAAAAAACTATGCTCTGTTATAACATGTACAACATAATGCAAATAATGCAAATTGTGTAAATTGTACTTGCTTTGGCAATGTAAACGTTTTATCTCATGCCAATAAAGCTCCTTTGAACTAAAATAGAATTGCATCTGTCCTTCCCTTCGATCCTCTAACAACGCCCTGAAGTTCATTCTATATTTCTTTTACTGCTTTTTCTTTCTTAATAAGTGGAAACGGCCAATTAGCAACACAGAGCCAGACAACCCTTAATTCCTTCGCGTCAATTTAACTTCAAAGAGTGAATCAAACTGGCCCATCTGGTTCCATTCGGACGCTCTTCACAGTCAAATTAGTCTATTGGACCCGTCCCATTTCTGAGTCAACGAGTCCTGGCTGGTCCTCGCCGTGTAGGACTGTTTTCCCTGTCCAGAACTCTGGACAAGTGCCAGCGTTCACATTGAGATGACACATCCACCAATTAGTCACACCGTTTAGTGATCTGGCACTCCTACTGGAGAGTGGAGAGGTCTGCACAGGACACAAGGTCCAAAAAACCCCAATGTGCATCATCATGTTCAGTGGTGGAGCAGGCTACTGCCCACCACTGATTATAGTCTACACCAGAGGTTATCAACGAGTGGTCTGGGGACCACCAGTCCCCAGACCACTCGTTGACAACCTCTGGTGGTCCTTCCAGGTGGTCCCCAGGCTAAATGATGGAAAGTTGGTTAACCAGATGTACTGTAACTCTAGAGATGAAACCAAATGGACCTGCAATGGTCCATTTGGTTTCATTTTTACGCATTTGGTTTAATTTTTATGCTCATTTTTAAAATATTCATCATGTGAATTAGCTCAAGTCTACACAAGTAGATTAATGGTCATTTTGATCTGTATGTTTGCCCGTTTTGTTTCCCAAATCCAACCTGATATTGTGGACAAAAGCAAAAGAAATCTTTAGGTTAGGGGTCTGTGGGGCTAATGTCATCAAATGGTGGTCCTTGGCTCAAATGGTGAATAAATGGTGGGCCCTGGCATCAAAAAGGCTGAAAACCCCTGGTCTACACAAACAAAGGGACAATCACACCAGTGTGTCCTATAAACTAACCCACAGAGTGGCAATCATATTCATAACTACGGTGTCAAGCGGCTGATTGGCTATGGATTTGTCTACATCTAGTCTCTCAAGACGGCCTAAAAAACATAATAAAAGTCAGCTGAGCTGTCCAATAATATAGATGAGGATTTCAAATTTATGACAGGTAAAGAAAATAAAAAAAGCAAATGGGGTTGTGTATGTATCATCTCAATCATATCTACTGTATATGTTTTGGAAGCAGTTTGGGCACATAACCATGGACTCCAATGTCATTCCTTAAGCTACAGTATGTTACATTTAAATGCATATCAAGTCTTGTGTCTTATATTATTTCAACTTTGTATGTGTTATTGAAAACTAGGCCGGTGGGGCACAGAGTAACAATGCAAGTTGAAGACCCATATCCCACCCGTCTGTGCAATACCTGTTGAACGAATGTCCACTTGACTGGGTTTTTGACGTCAAAGGTTCAATATGTCATGGTGACCTAAAAAAGATGTATTGTTTTTTTTTTTCTTTTTCATAAAGCAAGAATTATGGCAAAATAAATAAGTGGAGATTTGTATGGATAGAGGATCAAAGATCAAGGTTTCTGTGATCTCATTCTCATGTGGTGACATTTCATCTATCCCAAAGGTCAGAGGTGGATTTCACCGTGACATCATAATGATATTTAATGCTATAACTCAGGAACAGAACAGAGAGAGATTGTGATCATATTTCATATTTTGGTCAGACATTGAATAGACGACACAAATCTTGCGCGCCCACCTTGAAACTATGGCTATTAGATAAATCATCTGTGCTGCCAGGTTGGAGATGTATCAATGTGTATAGCAGCATTCAGCATTCAGGGTGGAAACCTCATGTCTCTCAGCTATGCAACTAAGTACAATTAATTAAATACTGTACTTAAGTACAATATTGAGGAAACAGCTACTGGTTTGAACAGATCAAAAGATGGATTAACCAAGTGTAGGAGCCAAATAACTGAATTATGTTTGTGTTTTTGTATGACCGTAGGGTGGTGCTGTTAATTTTTATAAGCGTCAGGTTCACTGGCATCTGAGCCTGTGTCTCACATGGAGGGAGTTGAACCCATGGTTAGACCTGGTCTATGTGCTGATGTTGTTACTGTACTGTCCGCTGTGTGTATGGCAGGGGTGAAGTGGAGGGGGACGTGGGGGGACGGCGTCCACCCACTTCTCACATCTAAAATATTTTTGGGGCAAAAGTAGGCCTATGTTTTTTGTCTTGTCATTGACTTTTATGGATACAATTAGGTATTGTAAACAATCTTTCTCAATATGCTATACTTGTTTTAATAGCGTGTCTGTGTGTTGCGCAGGTGCACGCAAATGCAAGTGTGCGTGCACGTGTCTTAAAGGGGAATTCCACTCATTTTCAATATTTTACTTTCATTAATACCTTTACTTAGAGATGTTGTGTGGATATGGTAAAAAGTTCCCCCATTCTGTGTTTCCTAGAAACGGAGTTCTGAAAAAAAAAATCATTAGCATGGTGAAATACATGATGACATCATCAAGATGTGTTTCACCATGTTAATGAGTTGTGAAAACGGGTGGAATTGTCCTTTAAGAAGGCGTCCTCCCACTTCTAAAAGTCCCACTACAACACTGGTGTATGGGACGGTTGCTCCAAACATACAGTACAACACAGGCAGCATTTCTGAACATGTATTGGTTCACTATGTAGTACAACATCCACTGAAAACTGAAACAGACAAACATTTCGCTCCACAATATTAGAACACCCAGTAACATGCCTGCAAACAAAAACTTTGCTCTTTAGGGTCAAGCTTCCCTACTGATGCCAGTGAACATGACACTTATAAAGCTAGCAGCGCCACCCCCTGGTCATACAAAAAAAAAAACATAATTCACTATTCACACAATGTAAACAATATATATATTGCTTTTCTGGATTTGGTGGGCTGCTGGACTAGTGCCACCCTATGTTTTCTCTGGGAACGGTGGGGAAAGTATTAGACGACTAAATCAACACTGGTTGTAGGCTTTGCCTTATTTGCGGAGTCCAGTACAACACACATAGTAAGCGTAGGTGTCAGGTAGCCTGGCTGAACCGTTGCTCTAAAAGTGAATAATAAAGTGTTTATATTGTGGAGATTTGCAAACGTAATTCAGTTTATTTATTTCTACCCACGTCCTTTTCCATTGCACAATAAAAAGGTATTGTATTGCATGAGCATTTGGGGACAGAGAACACCTTCTAGAGTTCTCAGAGCCAGCAATGCAAAACAATAAAAATGAAAATGCAAAAACAACAACTAGGATTTCAATCCTAATATGGAGATCTATGACCATACAATACAGTAGTATGTACAGTTATGTATATGAGGTTTTGCAGATATGACTGTCAGTAAATCACTGTCAGATATGACAGTCTGATTTACTGACAGGCTACAGTCAGTCGGTCAGTTAACCTACAGTCGTAACTATTTTCACCAGTAAGATGCCCTAAGAGGACAAGGTCGCACTGAAACAACTTGATAAGGCAGAGTTAAAAATAATGGATACAGCCATTTAGCTATAAATTCAGGAAGTGTGCTCTTGCCTGTTATGTTGAAGCAGAACTTGCAATGCAACCCAAATTATTTTTCAATGTGAAAATCCTGTGGATCCTGTAATGAAGGTTAATGACTTGCGTTCTTCCTGAGAGAGCTTCTGTCATCATCTCTTGATTGAATGTTTATGTTAACTTTGTATGGAATGCAAGCTGGAGTACAACTAGCAGTTTACAGTACAGAGGGAGCCATTATGAAGTCTTTGAGCACATTATCTGCCTGCCTTTGGTTGCTTCCTACCAAACCACGTTTGCACACATCTCACCATGCACAACACGTACAGCATATGTGTCCAGACTCAAGACAATATTTTGCATCCCTGCTGTCATATTTACTGTACACTGCCAATTTCTATCAAAATCTCAATACTGGCTCACTGACTGTTTATCCGTTCGCCTTTGTTGGCCTTTTCCTACCAAACCACAACATTTACAGTTTTGCACACGTCTCACCATGCACAACATTTATGCCTGTCCACATTTGACAAAGTATATTGCAGCCATGTACAACGTAGTATACTTGCATGTCATGTTTACTGTACACTGTGGCGGCAGTGGATCAGGGGTAGAGTCAACCACAAGGTTGCCGGTTCAATCCCGGGCTCCTGCAGAGTTAGTGTCGAAGTGTCCTTGAGCAAGACACTGAACCACTCATTGCTCCTGATGTGCTAATAGGTACCTTGCATGGTTTCCACTGCCATCAGTGTGTGTGTGTGTGTGTGTGTGTGTGAATGGGTGAATGTGATGCACAAGCTATGTAAAGCGCCTTGGATAAAGGCACTATATAAATGCACCATTTACCACTGTCCATTTCTATTAAAACCGTGTACAAATTTCTTGCACAATTTTACTAGCTCCATGGCTGCTGTGATGTCAAAATCTTCACCATTTACACAGCATACAATCCATACATTGATATTACATATTACGTACATGTCACATTCCTTGGATTTGAGCCCGCAAAGAATGCTCAATAATATAGAACATTCCTTTTTGGTAGAAAACATATAGAATCTATATGTTTTCTACGAAAAGTGATGGAGGTACAGTTTCCTGGGAAAACGACAAGTGCTAGCTCTGAGCGACTCTAAACAGTGCTGATTACAAAGACTGAATGTGACTTAAACACGCAAAGGATGCTTGGAAATATGTAGGACTCAATCCATAACCTGCACTACCGGACGTGACCAGCAGGGAAGTTACCTAGTATGGCTTTAAGAAAACAATATTGCAATAAGCAATATAACTATACATTGTCATAAAGCTGTCAACTAAAAGTATTGGATATAGGGAGGTAACTCAAAAACAAATGCCTCAAAACTGTACTTAAGTACAGGACTTAAGTAAATACTACTTATTTAGTTTACTTTATATTTATACTTATTCATATACGTTATACCACTGCGTACGACACTACATTACAAGATTTAACCCTATATCCATATCTACACACCATGGCCGGTGTCCACAACCCTGTTGAGAGCTTGTAGATCTGCACGCGCATGCACCGCATTCCCATGGAGCGCGACGGGACCATAAATTAAGCATAAGGTGTCGCTCCTGCAAATCACTGCTGTTAAATTATGCATCCAGCTTGAACGCAGGACAGATGCCATTATTCAGAGGGCAGCCTAAATCTCGGCGGGGTCAAGGCAGCACCATCATCCACTTAATCGCCCAGAAAGCGGTGGGAGCTAGCTCACCGCTCAGCGCTCACTACAGTGGGGTGTCCATCAGGGGTTGACACTAAGGTCTCCGAGGCACTTGCCCATCGGGCAAGTGCAAATCAGGTTCTACTTGCCCTCAGGTCATGGTCACTTGACCCCCCCAAAATATATTGTAAATTTTGCATTTAAGTTTACTTCCTACTGGGGTGCTTTAAACCAGGGGTTTTCAACAGGTGGTCCGGGGACCACCAGTGGTCCCTGAGAGAGTTCCAGGTGGTCCCCTAAGTTGGTTAACCAGATGTAACTCTTGAGAGTGTAAAAATGAAACCAAATGGACCCTTGCGGGTCCATTTGGTTTCATTTTTACACTCTCAATAGTTAAAATTCATCATCTTAATTAGCCCATAGTGGTCCCAGGGACCCAATGGTCCCTGACCCCAGCAAAATGATAGTTTGGAACCAAATGGACCTGGGAGAGAGATAGGAGAGATGGCTAGAAAGCAGGGAAAGACACAGAGGCAGAGCGCAATGACCGCCTTCAAGACAAATTTATCTTGTGTTGTGTTATTGCGCACTAAGTTGCACACTTGCCCGATCGGGCAACCAGGTAGCAGTCTTCACTTGCCCCACGATTTTTTTTACTTGCCCCGGGCAAGTGTTGGTGTCAACCCCTGTCCATGGACTAAACTACTATGAAGCAGTGTTGCCAAAATCCATATGCACTAGTGGCACTTCCAAAATGCACTAGAATGCTCTAGATGCGCTAGATGTCCTTGAGAGGATTCCAGGTGGTCCCCAGCTACATGATGCACAGTTGGTAATATGGACCCTATAGATCTGTAACTCTTGAGAGTGTAAAATGAAACCAAATGGACCCGTGAGAGTGCATTTGGTTTCATTTTACACTCTCAAGAGTTATATTACATTTAAACATCTGAACTACTTAATTTTCAAGAATCTACACAGTTAGAAAATGTAGATTTGTTATTTTGACCAACGTTTTGCCAGTTATCTCTTGTAAGTTATCAACAAAAACTTGAAAATCCTTGCTTTTGGGTCCGAGAGACTAAACTGGACATCAAATGGTGGTCTGTAGCTAAAATGCAGAATAAATTATGGGCCCTGGTATACCACTGCTCTACTGTAGACTGAATTTTGGGGGGTAAACGACAGTAACATCTGTAACATCCACCCCTGTTGAAGATTGCCTATTTTCTGCAGTGGTTTCCTCGGAACACAGATGCTGGGGTTACAATAAAGGCAATGGGTGGGAGTACGTTTTCTCCTCCACTGCTGCTTCAAATCATCCAGAAGATGATTTGTGCCAACAAGGAGAGGCTTGCTAATCCCCTGTGAACGTCATCGACCAATCAGAAGCATGACTCTGTATGATCTCATGGCGGCTAAGCGTAAAGTCAATGCGCATGAGAAAACACATCTTTTTATAAAGTATTAACATCTCAACACGCTCTATGAGTCATAATACAACCAATGTGTGCAAGTGCGCGCACGCGTGCGTGTGTGTGTGTGTGTGGGCACTGTGTATGTGTGTCTGTGTGTGTGTGTGTGTGTGTGTGTGTGTGTGTGTGTGTGTGTGTGTGTGTGTGTGTGTGTGTGTGTGTGTGTGTGTGTGTGTGTATTCATACACACACACACACGCATTCATGCTTGTGTATGTGTTAAAATCACCTGCTCTTTAAAGGTTATGGTACTGTATTATAATAACCTATCAGTGACAGAAACCTCATATCTCAGTAATGAAACTGTTAAACATGATTTTTTCATGAATTAATTAACTTGCCATAGAATAGTATTGCACAAAGGTATAGGGAAATAACTGATTGATCTCACAAGGCTATTTCAACAATTTCTTGTCCTATTTTGCGGCTAAGCGTATTTTACAATCACTAAACAACCATTTCTACTTCTATCATGAAGACTGAACAAAGTGACTTCAACAATGTCTATTTCATGGTTAGTTTGTACAAAACATGCTGTCACCTAATGCGTAAATTAGTGATGTGACAATTTGACAAAAGATGTGACAAAGTTAATATAATGTCTTGTTCTAGAATTAGTGCAAACTGCTTCACCTTCAAACGTGTGAACACTGTGAACAGCCAACCTCCCCAAAAAGACTACAGTGAATTACATTTATTTTGGGTGGGGCACACACGCAAAATCCACAGATGTACGCTTAGTACATCACACAGACACACTGAAACACACACGTGAGAACGTGCACACACGTGCACACAGCAATTACACACACACACACACGCACACGCACACGCACACACACACACACACACACACACACACACTCTACATTGTGCATGTATGACAGTCTCACTATACTACCAACATGCTCACCACAGAACACTTGGCGATATAATAAATGTACTACACTGCAGGTCAGAACAGTGGGCCCTAAACGTTTGTAGTGTGTGATGCAAAAGAGAATTTGTTTGCCCAAACTAGTAAAAAATAGTAGATACAAGCTATGCATGTGTCGTGAGCTTGTAGATCAGATATTTTCAGTACTTCTTTTATGGAATGTCTCTGAGTTTTTTTTCTTCTCATTGTATTCTTTATTAAATTATGTTTTGAAATAATAATAAAAAGCTCAAAGGCAGCAAACCAAAACTAAGGAGACCATGCCAATGTGTCTATGAACCACAAATGCGTCTACTCTTCACCCATTGTTTGGAAACTAGACTTGTAGAGGAACGGGTCCAGTGAGAGTACAGGAGTCAGAGATCAGGCACACTCGTGTGTATATTATTATTCTATACTTGGTGTTTTATGGAAAAAATGTTACTTGGAGCTCTGATTGAAAAATGTATTTCACAGATTGCAGGGTAAAGTAGGGGTGTCCTGATACTGTTATCGTATACATGTAGAGGCTTAGAGTCTTAATTTAAGTTAACAAAACGAAGATATGTTTTTGCGAGACAGCAAATAACAATATTACATACATACAGATGCAAAATATACATGATAAAATATATCTTTTAAGCACTTTCACTCCCTATCCCTAGTATCCCTAGTGTAGAAGAGAAGATGTTGAGAGACAGTACTGGAGGAGGGAGAGGATGCTGCTCTAAACAACATCTGTGAAGATTGAAGGGAAAGGGTGTGTGTGTGTGTGTGTGTGTGTGTGTGTGTGTGTGTGTGTGTGTGTGTGTGTGTGTGTGTGTGTGTGTGTGTGTGTGTGTGTGTGTGTGTGTGTGTGTGTGTGTGTGAGAGACAGAGAGACACTGAAGTTGTCTGAAAAAACATGTAGTGAATGACTGACGGCTCATTTCTAAGCTGAAGATCAGCTATTTTTGGTGTTGATGTGACACACCCGTGTGGCACGCTGCACTCATGAAGGAGGAGGAAGAAGAAGAAGAAGAAGAAGAAATGAGGATCACACATTTCAGAGAAAGTGGACAACTAGAGCTGGGTCAAAGACGAATAAGCGTTTCCAAGCCTAAAAAAATAAAAGTATTCTCTTACAAAATGTTTTAACTTTTTTGGGTAGCTTAGAGTGTCTATTGTTTAAGTTTAATATTTTCTGTTCAGGAAATCGTACACAACATTCCTTTTCAGTCCATTTTCTAAGATGTGACCATTCGGTGTAATATAGTAAAATGCAAAAATAGTGTATGACATAAAAATAAATAAATGAAATGCACTTCATAGTAGTCAGCTATGTTTAAGGTCTTCATTGAACCTAAAATTGACATGTTTTTTGTTTCCATTAAATTTCAACTATAAAAGTGACTTTTGACATTTCACTGAATGACATTTCATTTTGTGTCCACTGGTACCACATCATAACAACATGGCTATATCACATATTTCAGAGAGGGAAACTCACCTTCTGATACCACCTCCAAAGTCTTCAGGAGTCCTTCTAACGATGGCACAGGTGTTCAGCTGACTATATACTAGATTGGTCGTTTAAAAAGGCCAGCTTTATCTCATTACACTGAATGATCTGTAATTAATTGAGTAGTGGGCACAAAAGTCCCCTAATGATTTGAATATCAAAACAAAGGAGTATTGCAACGTGCTTTTAATATAACATGACCAACACCTGTACAATTATGCCAGGACAGTTAAAACAGACCTTTGTTTATTTTTTCACATGAATACTTAAACATGTTTCATTGAAATTGTAGTTCGTACTCTTACACTGAATGACAAATATGGACTTTATGAGCTTATTTCACCTATGCTCTTAATTCTTTTTTTCATCAAAAGTTACTGGCATTACAAAGTGGACCATGTACTTTCACCTGATGTATCCAAAATGTAATCCTCTTCATGTCATGGTACTTTTATGTGTCCGTACCCAAAAAAAAGGGCGTCTCGTCTTTGACCCAGCTGCACTCAGTAGAGTGCCAACGTGTGCATTGCGCACAAGTAGGCCATGCCCTACTTACAGAGATCTGTTAGTGACAGAGATCTCTCACCACTACGTCTTCACCTAAACTGGCCAATCAGAGTACTCTGAGGGACGACAGACCACTGATACTGAGTGCTTAAAGGACCACTTCACCACTTTTCAAAGTATCTTCACATTATGTGCAGTGTCTTCACATAATGCACAAGATAAAATACTACTATTTTTTCCTACCCAGTCTGTCTCACAGGAGGGCTGTGGACACTGCAGTTTAGAAACACGTCCTTCAATGACATCATAATTCGGCAGATTTTTAAACAAAATGTTTTTGATAATATTTACATTTTTATTATTGGGAGAACGATGGCTGCCATTTTTGCATTGTAACTTTTCAGGAATACAGTAGAAAGCCTGCAGTTTCGATTAGATTTGAGAACTGCCCAAAGCCCTCCTGTGAGACACAGACTAGAGTAGAAAAAATAGTGGTATTTTATCATGAAAATTAGCTATATGAACATAAGTTGGTCCTTTAGCTAGCAATAATGACGGGTGCAAAAGTTGACGCAGCAGTGGGAGCGATTACACTTTCCAGCAGTGGCAGTCACTGTGGAACAGCCACGGCACTCAGTGCTTTATGCCTTTTTGATACCAGGGCCCACCATTTATTCAGCATTTGAGCCACGGACCACCATTTAAGGACGTTTTAGCCCCCACAGACCCTAAAAACAAAGATTTATTTTGCTTTTGTCCATCTTCTAGTAATTCAGATGATGAATATTTTAACTCTTGAGAGTGTAAAAATGAAACCAAATGGACCCGCCAGGGTCCATTTGGTTTCATTTTTACGTTCTCAAGAGTTACATCTGTTTAACCAACTTAGCTGGGGACCACCTGGAACCCTCTCAGGGACCACTGGTGGTCCCCGGACCACCTGTTGAAAACCCCTGCTTTATGCGACCAGCCACACTCTCACCCTAATCCTAACCCTAACCAAACCCTTAAGAGCAGTAAGCTGCGCGTTTTACTGGCGCCCATATACACTCCATA
>CM076973.1:24966672-24969172 GCA_039105355.1 Benthosema pterotum | reverse complement strand
AGGGACCCTCACAGGTCCATTTGGTTTCATTTTACACTCTCAGGAGTTAAATTATATTTAAACATCAAAATTGCATAATTAGAAAATGTAGAATTGTTATTTAGACCACATTTTTGCCAGTTATCTCTTCTAAATTTTGCACAAAAATCCTGAGTTTTGGGTCTGAGAGACTGAACTCAGCACCAAATGGTGGTCCGTGACTGAAATGCAGGATAAATAGTGCAGGGCCCTGGTATGAAAAAGGTTGATTTACGGCAAAGAAACCCTAAAACATAAAGACGTGAAACTTCCTGGAGATTGGAGGTTTCTGCCTGACGACAGTGGAGAGAAGTGACAGGACAGGGAGGGTGAATCAGGGACAGCTGGGCTTGAAAGAGGAGGGACTGAGAGCAGCGTCTGGAGCTACAAAGAGGGAAGTGCATGGAGGGAGACTGGAGGAACAGACAGACTTAAACCACATCCCTGTGGTACTGTATCTCTCATAAAGCCATATACCTCACCACCACCACCCCCACTAGAACGGGTCGAATTGTGAAAATACAACAGGGTTCTTTTTTTATTATTATTTACCGTGACTGATGGGCCAGATGCAGGGTCTGCTTTATTGTTTACCTGCCTTTTATTTGTCATAAAAACACTGTGGATAGAGATAGATAGAGGGGGGGGATAGTAGAGATGTAGGGCAGAGAGGGAGGCCAATGTTTCTGCTTGTGTCTTGGTTATTTATAGTAATGCCCCATCTCTTTTAGCCTGAATTATCCCTGTCTGTCTGTCTGTCTGTCTGTCTGTCTGTCTGTCTGTCTGTCTGTCTGTCTGTCTGTCTGTCTGTCTGTCTGTCTTTTTGCCTGTCTTCTCCTCTATATTCAATATCCTCCCCTTTCCTGTGAGCATCATTCATTCTTGTTCTAATTTATATCCGTACTTTCCTCCCTCTCTCTTCCTTGCACCTTTCCCTCCCTCTCTCTCTCTGGTGTTGCTCTCTCTCTGCTGCATGCATGCGTGTTGAAGCACCCTCTTCCTCACCCACCCCCGTCCTTTCTTATTACTTATCGGGTCAGTGCACCAGGCACCCCCCCCCCCCCCAACACACACACACACACACACACACACACACACACACACACGCCGCCACCCCCACCTGCAACCAGAGTGGCCATTCAGCAGTGTGGCATTTCTTCACTCACGTTACGGTGGTGGGGGTGGCGGTTGAGGGACAGAGAGAGAGAGACAGTGACAGAGAGTGAGAGAGTAGGTGAAAGATGGAAGCTTTACTAGTCCACTATCCGGTTCACTGACCTGTTAGTCGTGCGTGAACCTTGGTGAGCTAATGTCCGATTATGAGCCATCATCATCTAGTGCGCTGCGGCGAGGAACCTTTTTATCTACAAAGGTCTTTCATAATAAAGTGCGATGCGGTCATTGATTATAAAGTCAATCTGAATGGGATTCATCTGCCTCGGGTTCACGAGTTGCTCACAGAGTCCAGTCGGCGTTGTAAAAAGAGGAGTGTGACATTTAGAGATATATAGAGCTGACAGGACACGTCCTCTGGCAGAAACCTCATATATCCAGATTTCAGCCTTTGTTTTGATGGGGTAAATTTATGCCTTTATTGCGCTTTATGTCACAATGTGTTGCAATTGCAAGTTGTGTCACTGCACTTCATTTAGAACACATGTTACTGTTTTCTGTTGGTTTTTGATTTTCATTATGGCAAGTACCAGCTTTAGATGACCTGAGTAAAGAATGCTGAAAGACTTTGAATTATGCATACGCTTGTGACAAGATAAAATCACTCAGAGATATGCAGAGAGATTGGTCCAATTACTGTACATAACTGTCAACGCCCAAAGAAAAAAAATGCCCTTTAAGTATATGACTTAAATTAAGCATAGTACTTCGTAGAAGTTGGACTATAAATTGTATTTATGTGACAAGCTGCACACAGCAATCTGCAAGTCTCGTTGGAAGGAATCTCTCTTCAAACTAAACTATAGGAAGAAGATGCCTCTGACACTTAGGCCTATATCCACGGTTTGTGTCCCAATAACAAACATCCATGTTAACATCCATGTTAAGCATGTAGCAGCCTTTAAAACAATATTCCTGATCAAAATTAAGCAACAAGAATCCACATTATGTTTGTCTTGGAGTACAGAGGTAACAGAGATGATGATAAACATATTCACATGTTGACGCCTGGTCAAATTTGTCCCAAGAAGAATGTGAATCTTCAGAACAACCTCAAATAAAAACGCGTTGGCGTCATTTCATTATTCCGACCTCCCATCTTTGCTAACTCCTATTGTTTCCAAATGTATGGTACTAATCCTATCTCTATTCTCTAACCCTCACCATGACTGCAAGCACGTCGCAGTGTGGACACAGGGCTGGACACAAGGCAGCCAACGGGCAGCACTGATAATGGATTTCCAGTGCATGTTCGCACTAATGGGTCTTCTGATCTATGGGATCTTAGATCAGTCCCCAAAACTGTTAC
>CM076973.1:24949172-24964172 GCA_039105355.1 Benthosema pterotum | reverse complement strand
CAGACAGAGTGAGTTAAAATAGCACTCAGAGTGAGTGAGAATGCTGACTCCCCAGGTTGCAACCAGATATACTGATGGTTTTGGACAGATCTTGGGGAGCAGTAGAGGGCGCTATAGGTCTGTGGGTTTTTACTTTTTATATGCATTGTGATATTAGAACGTTTGAAAAATAAACAAATCATCCAGCTGTTTCATTAATATGGGTATGGGTATTGTTATTTGTTACTCCTGCTGAAATAAAGCTTTCGCTATGAAATGTATCAAATAAGTGACTAGGCTAGTAATGGGCCTGAACTTTGTTAAATTATTATTATTATTTTTAATTCATGGATGAAGGAATTAATAAATAGGTTCATGAAAATAATATTTTAATTAACCTATTTGTATATAATATAATTTATATATAATATATAGGCCTAAATGATAGCATTTCGGCCTATATATTTATGATAAAAACATTCTCTTAAAATAACAAAGGTTGATTACAATTTGTCTCTATATCTGTACGTAGTTTCAAGATCGACAAGGAAAGAAAAAAAGATGGGAAAACAAATCTTTAAGAAATACATTTGTATGTGTTGTTTTCTTTTGCTGGTTCAACTTATTCTGGCACATCTGAGTTGGAGTGCATGAATGCAGGAGCGCACACGTGTAAACGTATGCATGTGTGCTCAAGAGCGAGCCTGCACAATGGATTATGTGGAAGATTTGCTTTGCTGAGTGAATGTAGGGAACATAAGATGCTGCCTACAATTCCAGCTGCATTATGGGATATTTCAGCTCACTATATTAGGCTACAAAAATGCTCACTACACATTCGGACACTCTAGTGCACTATGGGGCATAGGAAAGTACTTCGGGTTAGCCCGAGACCCGATAAAGCCCGAGCACCGACCCGGCCCGTGGCCGGTTCCGGTTCCGTTTACAAGAAATGACATCCGGGCACAAACGGGCCGGTTCCGCGATGTCGCGGGTTCGTTCAGGCCGGTTCCTGCATGTCCCCTGCATGTCCCGGGTACAATCAGGCCGGTTCCGGGGCGTCTCGGACCTCGGGTTACACCCAAAACCCGGGGATTGGCCGCCACAGCTGTCAATCACCCTCGTCATCCCCCCCTTGTTCTCCTCCGGCCAGTGAGAGGCGAGCATTGAGTCACGTGACTTTAGCATAGCAGGAAGTTACTGCATACGTCATCATCACAACAACAACCCCCCCCCCCACACACACACACACGAAGACGGCAACAACTTAACTATCGTGATAATAATAATTATTAAGATAAGCAATAAAGACTATGGTCTGCTGCTGGTGCGACAGAGACCACAAGAACAAAAAAGAAAGCACTCTTCCACAACGGAGATATGAATTGTGTGATCTACCATCACGAGACGGCAGTTATAATAGTTGACTATGGATTATTATTTTTATTCACACACAATGGTGGATGGCTAAGAAGAAAAGTACAGCTACTACTGGGATTCAACATCTAAAGACGACGTGGATTTATTTTCTATGCTGTGAGTCGAGTCCGTGTTCAGCATGGTGTTCAACCATGTACAACTAACAGTAAGCTTCCGTCTTATTCATAATATACTAGTAGAACTCATTAAAGCGTTCGGACATTTCGGGTACTCGGACATTTACGGTTCGGACCCATGATTTCAATAATAGCACCGGGCTCGTCTCGGAGCCGGGTTAAATCATCCCGGGCATTCAACGGTTCGGAGCCGTCATGTTAATTATAGCACCGGGCTCGTCTCGGAGCCGGGTTAAATCATCCCGGGCATTCAACGGTTCGGAGCCGTCATGTTAATTATAGCAGCGGGCCCAAAGCGGAGCGGCTCCGATTACGTCCGGGTCTGAACCGGGCCGGTTCCTTGAAAATGGACCCGTGAAGGACTCTACTATGGGGCATAGGAAATTAATTCAAATACAGCCCTTGTCTCTGTAACATGTTCCCAATCTCCCACAGGTACGAAGCAGCCTGGCTTGCACACAACATTATTGACAACATAGATATATACAGGTCCATTCCAAAAAAATAGAATATCAAGAAAAAGTTGGTTTATTTCCACAATTCCATTCAAAATCCAAAACTTTAATTAATTATAGATCCAGTGCTCACATTGTAAATGATTTCAAGTATTTATTTGTTTATTTTTACACAATTTTGGCTTCCAGCTCATAAAACCCACCAAATCAGGATTTCAAAAAATTAGAATATTTTATGAAACTAAAATATTAACTAAAAAAAAACGTGTTTTAAACAAGAAATGTTGACTATCTGAAAAGTATATTAATGTATGCAGTTAATACTTGGTCTGGGCTACTTTAGAACACATTATTTCATTAATGGGGCGTGGCATGGAGGTGATCAACCTGTGGCACTGTTGAGGTGTTATGGAAGCCCAGTTTTGCTTCAATAACAGCCATAAATGAATTTGTATTGTTCAGTCTTATATCTCACACCTTCCTCTTGACAATACAACCCAGATTCTCTGTTGGGTTAAAGTCAGGACAGTTGGGAGGTCAGTTAAGTGCAGTAATACCATGGTCAGTACAGCAGCTACTAGTAGTTTTAGCTCTGTGGGCAGGTGCCAAATCGAGCTGGAAAGGAAAATTAGAATCTCCATCAAGCTTGGCAACATACCAAAGCACAAGGTACTCTAAACAGATGGCTGTGTTGAAGTTTTCATATACTTTTCAGATAGTAGTTCACTTTTTTTTTAGTTGTATCATAAAATATTCTAATTTTTTGAAATCCTGATTTGGTGGGTTTTATGAGCTGGAAGCCAAAATTGTGTAAAAATAAACAAATAAATACTTGAAATCATTTACAATGTGAGCATTGGATCTATAATTAATGAAAGTTCGGTATTTTGAATGGAATTGTGGAAATAAACCAACTTTTCCTTGATGTTCTAATTTTTTGGAATGGACCTGTATATATAGAAGGCTAGAGGGCTTGAGGCGGAGCCTCTGACGTCGTTCACGGCGGCCATCTTACCAGAGTACTCAATACACTATGCTCTATGGCAGCCCAAACAAAAACAGCTATAACCCGCTCAATACTTGACGGATTTACAATTGGATGCTAAATTTGTTTTTTTCTAAAAATATCATATAACGGCTCATATGTATGCGGATGTCTCTGACGTATACAACAAACCAATCTGTTTCAAAATCGCTTGAAAAATAAGCAAGTTATCGTCATTTAAATCGTCATAGACACAATGTTATGCTCTACTCTGGTAAGATGGCCACTACATAACGACGTCACTCCCCAATGGCCAGCAGCGCGGGCGAGCCATCTAACTTTATATATACTGTATATCCATGATTGACAAACCATAAAGACAACTGTAAACACTCATGATTGGCTGTCTCCCATTGTAACATAGTCATGATTGGCTGCCTTCTAAAGCCAATGGGGGTCTGAACGGCATCACACCACAACGTGGAGCGATCGGCAACAATAGTTAATATTGTGAACTAACTTTTAACTACAGGATAACCATAGACAAATACATGAAAAAGAATGTTACAAATGAAGATGTGTGCAACAGGAGCTTGCTGAATCTGGCAGTTATGACATGAGTCATTTTCTTGTTTTGCTTCCATTTATAGTTCCACTAGTGAGAGTACAGGTCTCTGTAAGGACAGCCACTTCGATCCATTTCTAACCACTTCTGTCCAGCTGGGTGTGTATGTACAATAGCAGTAGCCTACTTACTGCCAGGCCCAACACCACTCCACTCCACACCGCCTATTTTTACCACAATTTCCACTACAAGGAATTGGGCTGAATGCTGTCAAACTGAGAGCTTGAAAGGTACAGAACTGGTAAATAATGTACTCCACACACTGTGATAGGCTACTTTATTTTAATGGAATTGTAGATTTTGTTTTGCGGTGGTGCTAAAGCTGCAGTCAGAAAAAAAATGCGCTGTGCCTCGCTTGCAGTTTGTATTCATGAGGTCCATGGAGGAGTTACATGGAATTAATGTCTGATTTAATTAGGCAGAAGCTTAATTATGTAATCGGCTAAGTTATAGTCCACCTTATAGTCACATTTTTGGGGGTATGAAACAAAGATTAAACGGTGCGGTGAAGCTGGTGCAACATGATGTCGACACCCAAGCTGTGGGAATATAAAGGAAAAGGTGAATTCAGTGATGCCGAAAATGTTGTACATTGTTCTCAAGCCATAGTGAAAAGAGCAGGCCACTGACCGAGTTGTAAGACACTTGTAAAGAGTATCTTCTGTATGAAGCATGCACACTGCTAGCATGTAGAACTATGCATTATTCATGCTACCAGCTGAGAACATAAGTACACACACTGGGCCTTAACAGTTCTCTCATGCACTGCAGTTTGTATAATACATTACTGTGTCCCAAAGAGCATAGCACAGAGGCTTTACACATTTATAATGTTCAGTTGTCCTGTAGGTCCTTTCTCCTTTGTGTAGCACAACCTATTGTCATTGTCTGGCCTCCATCTTTTTACATATTCTTCTTCTTCTTATTATTATTATTATTCTTATTACTTATTCTTCTTCTTATTATTATTATTATTATTATTAATGGATGCCCTAGTTCAGTGGTTTTCAACCATTTTGATACCAGGGAACACAATTTATTCAGCATTTTAGCCACGGATCACCATTTGATGACATTTTCACCCCACAGACCCAAAGCTTTATTTTGTTTTTGTCCACAATACCAGGCTCGATTTCAGAAACAAAGCAGACAAACATAAATCAAAAATGAACATTCTTCTACAATCAAATAGTCTATACTTTGGGTAATTCAGGCGAAGAATATTTTAACTCTTGAGAGTATAAAAATGAAACCAAATCTTTTTTTTTTTTTTTACATCTGGCTAACCAACTTTTACATCCTTTAGCTGGGGACCACCTGGGACCCTCTCAAGGACCACTGGTTGAAAAACACTGCACTAGTTCATCATGAGAGAGTGTGATCCGATCTACAAGCTCTCAAGAAGACAAAGGAAAATACATGATCTACAAGCTCACATTGCCTTGCTTGGACGACCATTATTTACACACTGAGATGAGATGACGCTCTGGCAGGAGGGCCGAAATCAACTTGGAACTGAGGAAGATGTCCGCGGGTGTTCCACCTGCTGCGAAAAAGTTTGGGAGGGGGAACTCTCCCACTTTTCTGTTTGCCATCCGATAACCATTGGTTGCGACCATTACTGTCGGTCGGGACTCATTTATGCCTATACATTTTTATTACACTGTCTCTCCGCTCTGCAACACTACCAGGTTCAGCCACCAGATGGTGTGTTGTTGGTTAAGGCATAGCCCGGATTTTTTTTTAAGTTAAGCTGTATGAAATACTTTCCATTTATATAGTGGTGTCAACTGTATTAACCGAGTTCTGCTCTGGGTTTGCTGAATATGAAATAGTTCCCGTTAAAGATCTCAACGGGCCTGAAAATTAAGGCCCGGCCCTAACTGGGCCCTAACAGTTCAGGCCCTAGGCCCGGCCCAGTTCGACTAAATGGAATAGATTTTAGGCCATACCCAGCCCTAAACTGTCGGGTTTGGGCAAAATTTGAGAATTCGCCACAGATGAAAAATGAAATAGCATTCAGCACCATCTTCATAATAGCTAAATACACAAAATAACTATTATTCTTACTATAATAAAATAATTCAATATATATTATTTTTTCATAGGGCCCGAGGCCCTACCCGGGCCTAAAGATTAGCATAGATTTTAGGCCCGACCCGGCCCTAAATGTCGGGTCGGGCCTGTTTGGGTTCGGTCCTGGTCGGGTTCGGGCAGAGTTTGAGAACTCTAGTTTTGGTCATTTTTGGGGCGTCATTGGGGGCCACACAGTAAAAGTAAATGAATCCAAAAAACTACTTACTTTATGTTGACCTATTTCTAAAAATAATATGATTGCATGACCCCAGGGACCACCACAAAATGACCAGAACTACTTAATATTGACCAAAACCAGAGCAGAACTCCCACCATGGGACTCCTGGCAATCAATTAATACAGTTGAAACCACTATATTAATGGACAGCATTTCATACAACTTAAAAAAAAAAACTCCAGACTATCCCTTTAAGTCAATCAAAGCTATTCATAGTGAAGAGTGAAAAGCTTTTTGCAACACGTCCAAAGGGGAATCCCTTCCTCCTCCTGGCCAAAGGCGAGCCATTAGGCTTCTGGGCTCACAGGCAGATAGAGGGCTATACCCTGCAACACATTGCATAGAATCTCCCTCCCCATCTCCTCCCTCCCACTCCTTCTCTGTTTGTGTGAAAGCGCCTTGGGCAGAATGATTAATTCGTGACTATTGATTCTTTAAGAATGTGGGAGGGGGTTTGACAGAGGAACAGAGACGGGGGTGGAGGTTGTGTGTGTGTGGGGTTCCACTTCATCCAATATTCTGAGTATGGCCTTGCTGCAGCTCTGCTCCTAGACATATACTGTACTGTACACACAGGAGAATAAGGCTTCCTAAATGCTTCTTTGAAAGGCTATTTGGTTCCATGAGGAGTTGGCACCTTCTAAAGCCAGTAGATCTCAAACATACCGCTACATTGATATGTATTACTCATCATGTTTTTGCTTTTCATTTTTTTCATGAGATGGACTTAAAGATCTAAAATTCATTCCAGATACACAATATTACCATTTCTCTCAAGCATTGTTCACAGATTTGTCTAAATGTGTGATAGTGAGCACTTCTGCTTTGCTGAGATAATCCATCCCACCTCACAGGTGTGCCACATCAAGATGCAGATCTGACATCATGACTAGTGCACAGGTATGCCTTAGACTGTCCACAATAAAAGGCCACCCTGAAATGTGGATTTCTTTTGCTTTATTGGGGGTCTGGGGACTCAGAAACAGTATCTGGTGTGACCACCATCTGCCTCATGCAGTGCTACACATCTTCTTTATAGAGTTTATCAGATTGTCAGTTGTGGCCTGTGGAATGTTGGTCCACTCCTCTTCAATGTATTAGTGGGAATGATATTAGTAGTTGGAAATGGCACACACTGTTGAAATTAATATTGTGTATCTGGAATGAATTTTAGATCTTTAAGACATCTCATGAAAAATGGGAGTAAAAACAAAAGTGTTGTGTTTATATTTTTGTTAAGCATATTTGGCCCAGGATCTCTATTTGAAAAGGCTCTATCTAAGGCTCTATCTAAATTATTTTTTACAAATTGCAAAATTAGCAGATCTACAAGCCCACAGTGAGTCACATTGTTTTTAAGCTGATGTGTGTCACCTCCACCTATCTCTCTCCTCCTCACCCACCTCCTACTCCTCCTCCCGCCTTGTCGTCTAAATTATTTGTGAATATTCATCATTGTTTCCCCTGTCAGTCAGCAAGGAATGGAGGGCAGAGGAGCAGGCAGTGAGGTGGGCATCAATGGAGGCTCAGGAGAGAGCAGTAGACAGAGAGAGAGAGAGAGAGAGAGAGAGAGAGAGAGGGAGAGGAAGAGGAAGAGAGAGAAGAAACAAAAGTAGACAATGGAGAAAATGGTGGAGAGAGAAAGAGGTGAACTGCATGAAAAAAGGGGCAACACAGGTGATGGCAGCTTAGAAAACAAAACACGTTTGTCTCTCTTTGTTCATAAACTATTTAGATCCATAAATATCTTGAACCCCAGGCTTCAGGCTGTACGTGATCTGCTACACTGCTACAGAGTACAGTGGAATACAGCAACAAAAAAAACAACAACAAAACAATGGTTGTGATCTTCCCATTTTAACACTACAATTAACATAATAAACTAGTCTAAGTGCAGGAGACAGTGCCCCTCAAAGGCCCAGCGCTGTTTCAACGCCCTGCCTAAGGCATAGCCTAAAAACATGGCATCCTTGTCATGGGAAAAAAGTGTAGGTCAGGAGGACTATGACTGGGGTGCAAGTACTGTATTTGCTAATAACTCAGCATGAAACACAATAATCACACGTGTATGTAGGCCCTATTATCATCATACATCATACTTTCATACTCAGAAATCATCACATTCCGTACAAGTACAAAGATGTGCTTTAAAAAAACAACAACTTAACGTTGCTATTTTTAGGGGTGGGGTGATTTACACATTGTGATACGATATTGATATTTAGGGCACCAAATCAATTTATATTGCAATTCTTAAATATGTTGCGATTTATTTTGACAAATTGATATAGTGATTTTACTACAATTACTACAATTCTAAACAATATAGACCAAGAAAAGTTAAATCATACACCTCAATTCAGCCAGATAAATCATCATTCTTTCTGACATGAACAAATTAAATACATTTGTTGCCCCTAATTTTCAGTATGTTCTGTATACAGGCAATGCTTTATACATGACTTTGCTGGCTCTTTTTACTACTCTCCCTAACATTTTAGCCTATAGTTTTAATTTAAGGACATTTTTCGTCATGGTTTTAGTTTTAGTCGGCTCATAGTTCCATGTTAATATGGCCATTATACAGACTACATCAACCAACCAACCAGCCAGCCAGCCAGCCAGCCAACCAACCAACCAACCAACCAACCAACCAACCAGCCTCAAACTGCACTTGAGCACTAGGCCTCATACGCACATAAAGAACAAATGTTCTGTGCTCTGCTTGTGTTTCACAGCAGCCTCAATGCTTTTCCAAAGGAAGTCACATGTTTTGAACACTTGTGAATCAAAAAGTGTTTGATCAACGCATGCGACCCCCAGCTTATCAAGTGATAATTCCCAGGATGCTATTGATAAGAAATCCTGTCTGGTTGGCCGCCTTAGTTTAAGCCCTGCGTCAGCGTGGTGACATGCTTGCAGTTATGTTTATGATTGGGGTTAGAGGAGGCGAATATATTGACCAAAACGGCTGCAATAAAGTAGTCGAATGTGTGTTAAAATGGACTGCGTTGCGACACGCTCGCGATGCAGTTGATGCACTCACTTGATTTTCAATGCAATCCGCTGACTTCCATTGGAAACTCAGGCAGAGCACAGAACATCTGTTCTTTACGGTATGTGTGTATGAAGCCCCAGAGTACGAGGTGACCAGGTAAAAGGAAAAGAGAATGATTCTCTCAGGCAGCATTTCATTTGAAACCCCTGCTTGGAATTCCATATTCACAGCATTGTATTTTTGAAGCGTATTTCTTTTAAATGAGCTGTTCCCGTCTATTTTAAGGGCACTGTAGTGTCCCTTTACACATCAGCTCTTTAATGTTAACCTCTTACTGTATGTTTCAGGACTCAAATTCAAAAACATAAAAAGTAGATCTTCAAGCTCAAAATGTGTCAATTTCTGTTTTCTGCACAGGCAGCAACAGTATGGTATCTGGGGGAGACTACTGCTGTAGTTGCAGATGGTAGTTATTCCAGAGTAACCTGAGTATTCCACATTGTGTCACTGATAAAGGTAAAAAGAAACCTCAGTAGGACTACTACTTCTTTGAAGAAGTAGAGATCATAAAGCAAGTATACTCAAGTACTATAGTACTTTTTTTTTTACTTTGCAATTCTGAATACTTGTACTACGTCTCTATTTTTACTTCAATAAATCATTTGAACACTGTCACTTTCTAGATTTATAAAACATAACCACTCCAGCCCATATACTTTTGGCTCCTTCAAAATCTATCCAAATAAACAGCAAACAAACAAACTTGTAAAAGAGAATTCTTGTTTCTATGATGTGTTAGTTAAATAAAGAAAATGTGTGTAGTGTACTGTACTGTTCCCCCGCTGTGTGGAGGAGTCTAGGTGACTAGTGTGACCAGCTGTCACCCTGTAGTCACGCAATGGGAGATCACATGTCCCCCATGCGTGAGACAGTCCCTCATTTACAAAATTAGTATTTTAAAGCAACTGATTGATTGATTCATTGATTATTTTATTAGATAGACGCAAAAACAGTACATGGCAAAAACAGTACACGGTACAATCAAAAGCACATTGGTCTGAAAGGATAGCACCGAAAAAACAAACAAACCTTGTTTCCAATGCATTCGTTCTAAAACACAATCAATCTATTAATATACTGTAAATACATACAGTAGATCATTCAAAGGGGGTATAATACTATAGTTCAACAACAACTTCTGGTCACAAGTTAAAATATTGATAATCTGAATTAGCCCAAGTCTACACAACTAGAGAATGTAATAGATTAATGGTCATTTTGATCTGTATGATTGACTGTTTTGTTTCCCAAATCCAGCCTGGTATTGTGGACAAAAGCAAAATAAATCTTTAGTTTTGGGGTCTGTGGGGCTAAAATGTCATCAAATGGTGGTCTGTGACCCAAATTCTTAATAAATAGTGGCCCCTGGTAAGAAAAACGGTGAAAACCACTGGAATACTGTATGACATCAAGAACAGTTTGGATTTGGACATGTGAGCGCTCCCCAAGTTAACTCCCAAATTAGCACACGAATAGCATTCAACCTTTCACACATCAAAAGTGGAGTCTGAGAGCAAATCATACAAGCATAATAAGCATCACCTTATGTGCATGCAACGCACGGCCACATGCCCATGCAACGCGCACGCACACACGCGCGCGCACACACGCGCGCAAACACGCACGCACGCGCGCGCGCGCGCGCACACACACACACACACACACACACACACACACACACACACACACACACACACACACACACACACACACACACACACACACACACAATGATACCCGTTGACACTAACTTACTCGTTAACACAGCTTTAAGCGAAAACATGGTCTGCATGCAAATATGCCTGGCTATGCAAGGGCAAACATATTCACTATAAAGAGAACCAGATGAGACGTTTCAGATCGAGTGTTCACCATGAACAGTGAACACACACACCATCTACATTGTTCAAAAACACAAGACACATGGCTCCATCATTGTCGGTAATCGGTATTAATGCTGCATTATTGTGGTTAATGTGAGTTCAGGTACATCTGGTGTATAATTGTAACCCCATTCCATTCACCATAAAACAGCCATATATCATCCTCTGCACTAAATGGGCTTTGATACGTCTTTATGCTTTCTGGATGGATGACTGCCTTCATCCACAGCAGACCCAACATCTGGATCATAACCATGTTGGGTTTGTTTGGGGGGAAAAACACAGATACTCAGTGGTGGGTAGTAACACTATACATTTACTCAAGTAGGCTATACTAGTATTTATATTTATTACTTGACCTGGGAATTCATTTATCTTAGATGCAATAAAAACCTATTGTAGTTCCAATCAAGGATAAACACAATAAAGCCTAAGTTTTATTTTCATTGTAGGTTATCCCTCAAGCACAGTTGATACGTCAAAACACATTACAATACAAATGATATACATAAAGTCTATGGATGTCAGTTTGATACTGTTCCACTGTGTAGCAGATACACAGTGGAAGACCCCCAATATACAGTAGATAGGAGCTACAGTACAGCATGTGGGGTCTTTGACATGAAAATAATAGTTTGAGATGTGGACCACTGACATAGAGACATGTTTTAGGTCAGGATGTAGAAGACATTTGTATAATCTGGTATCAGGTCGATGTGTATTAAACCTCCATACTAATTAAAGCTAACTTTTTTCAGATATATAAATGCCTAGGTGTGACCATACAACAGTTTTCACACAAAAACACCAAAAGTAGCAGAAGCGTGTGTACATCTTCTGCTTTTCAATTGTATTCGTGAGCAGTTTTTGAACCTGAGCCTTACACCCGACAGCAAGGAAATGTAACAGTGCCAACAACACTTGCTGGTGACCTCATCGACCTGCCTGCACGCAGTACGGTATGCACTGCAGCCACGCTTGATGCAAAGCTGTATACAAATGGACTGCACAGACAAGTGTGTGAAATATGATCACTGCCTGCTGTTTACACTATTTACAAGGTCTCCTATCAGTTACGCAAAATGTATATACATTAGCCATGGGCATCCCCATCTGAAAATGGGGTGAGATTTGTTATATGGTAGGCTACACACACACACACACACACACACACACACACACACACACACACACACACACACACACACACACACACACACACACACACACACACACACACACACACACACACACACACACACACACACACACACACACACACACACACGCCATACCAAAATAAACGCAGAAGTAAGGCCAAGACAACAAAGACATGAACAAGGCAAATGACCAACATTTGAGGCAAGGTCCAGTAGAACAGCGACAAACAAGACACTCCAAAGGTAGCACAACCTAACATGATGAACTGACAATGTCAAGAATCACTCCAAAGGTAGCACAACCTAACATGATGAACTGACAACAAGACACTCCAAAGGTAGCACAACCTAACATGATGAACTGACAATGTGAGGAATGAGTCCAGTTTTATAGGGAGCAGATAGAGGAAGTGTTCACAGGTGTGTAACTGGGTATCAAACTGCTGGGCTGCTGAGGAGAGTGAGGACAGGTGAGTACTGAGTGAATGTGGGTGAGGCTGACAGACCATGACACACACACACGCACACACACACACACACACACGCACGCACGCACGCACGCACGCACGCACACACGCACACACGCACACACACACACACACACACTCTTTAACTACTGCTCTGTAAAAACCAAGCCCGCAACTACAAGCTCACACAACCCATTGCGATGTGACAAATTGAAAATGATGGAAAAATACAAAACATAATAATAATAATCATAATCATAATAGTAATGCAACAAAACAAACTCCATGAATTCAAGGCCTCATGAGGTGTGTTTGATTGACCGTTTGGGCGAACAACTCCTTTAAAGGTAATAGAGGCAACTTTAGTGTGTACAAACACTGTGTTTGTAAACAGATTTGTTTAAAAACAGAATCTATGTTTTGCAATATTAATTGCACCCGATAATTAACTACACACTAACTAAAACAGCTTTTGTTTGCATAATGAAGTAAAGTGAATCAATGAGCTGATCCATTCCAAGCAGCTCATGGTTCTGTGTGGCATATGGCAACAGTTCTGACCCTTCACCTCTGAACTGTAACCTTTGAACTGTAACCTATCTGCTGACTACACTGATTATTGATAGGCCAGAGTTGTTGAGTGGAAACACACACACACACACACACACACACACACACACACACACACACACACACACACACACACACACACACGTATCATGTACATACAGTATAATGGAACCTACAAAATATTTTTTTTGAGTTTGTTCTGATAATCTCATGACAACTTCACTGTCTTGCTATTTTCTACATAAATGTAATATATTTATATTGCATAAATGCAAAATAAAATGTGTGGCCCAGGGCCACTGACGTTTTGTGTGGATGTGTATTAGCACTTGTACTGTATATTGTTCAATAAAAATCATTTTATCTGACCACTGGCCAGTTTCTCTGCTTTGTCATTGGTTGGGAGGTGTATGGCACTTGATTCAAATTATTTTTATTGAACAATATGGAATGCACGGGTGCTAATACCGGCCATGTGCCAAACAGGGTACAGCTCCACCATGGAGGAAGGATTACCATCATGTGAACTATGGCCAGTTCTGATATGTAGTCAAGTCACATTTTCAGCCCTTCAGCCCTCTCCCAGTTAGTGAGTCAGGTTGGGTGAACATTAGAAACGCTTTACTGTATCTTAAAGCTATGCTAGGTAACTAACTAACTAACTGTTGGTCACGGCTGGTACTGCCGTTTCCCAGTATTCCTTCTGTGTTTACGTCACATTCTCGCTGAGCCTTGTAATTAGCCCTGTTTAGAGTCTCTCTGAGCTAGCATGTGATGTCATTTTCCAACTGTCTGTACCTCCATCACTTTTCGATAGAAAACATATTTAGAACAGGCTTTGCGGGCTGAAATCCAGGGAATGGCTTATGCGACAAATATACAATTTAAGATTTGTTTTAATCAAAAGTTACCTTTAAGTTAGACTGCTGACACACTATATGCTGAAAAGCTTGAAAAGAAAGCTTGAAAGGAGTATCATGTGATGTTTTTTTTAATCTGGTATAGTGAACGGGAATGAAGCTCCAGTCTACCCAAGCTTGAGAATGTCGCGGCAGCCAGCTTCCCAGAAAAAGCTTGCACTAGTGAAAAATTCACACTGAGCGAGCTTGAAGTTCCATTGACGACCAAAAATACGTCATGACGTCAAAAATATGTCACGTGACACTTTTTTCAAGCTCGTTTTTTTTTTTTTTTTTCACTTTCATTGCCATATGTGGTCACAGGCTAGTGTCAGGTTCTATACCTGTGCCGTGTACATAGTGTTCTGTTATCACATGTCATTCACCAAGTGAAGTGAAGTTCCTGCACCTGTTTGGGTCCCGACTATAGTTCCTGACAGCTTCACAATAAATTGATTAATAAAAAACAGTTATCAATAATATCCAAAATAGTAATCGATAGTTGCATACTACACCTAATCAACTCGTTCTCCAGCTTTTTTCATGTCAAGGTCACTTCCAAAGAGAAACTTGAAAATCTCCCAAAATGCTTAAAAGTAGCAGATGTACAAGCATGCATGGTGACATGTGAGCTTATAGGTCTAATTAAATCAAAGTGGTTGATGCTATGTTAAGTTATTTTACTGGCACCTTCCTGCCATGGACCCCACAAATGTCATACACACCTGCACACACACACACACACACACACACACACACACACACACACACACACACACACACACACACACACACACACACACACACACACACACAATACAAAACACACATGCGATCACAGGCACGTATAGCATGCATGAGTCATATAGCAAATGACAGTATCAAATCCAAACAGCCTTGACCATATGGAAGCATTATTCACTCAGTGTCTCGCAGTCACAATACTTAATAATAGGCATGACGCAATCCTTAATCTATTGACACCTCACTTCCCTATTCTGTGGAGAAAATAGCACCAGTGACTGTGTGTGTGTGTGTGTGTGTGTGTG
>CM076973.1:24851672-24944172 GCA_039105355.1 Benthosema pterotum | reverse complement strand
CTCCGCCTCTCCCAAAAGCCGCCAATGACGCACGCTCCATACTATAGGGTGGGATGGCTTAGGGGAGAGTAGAGCAACTTGCAATGGGTCTGGCTTCCAAGATGCTTGAGGGACCAGTGCCCATGTACCTGTCAAACTACTCTTAAAAGAATGAAAAACGCCCACGGGCACAACACCAGACAGAGCTCCACTGATCTCATTGCCCCCAGATTCGGTACAAACACAAGGATGAGTTCATTCCGCTGTTATGCGATCAAAAAGTGCCCTGCCTTACCAGCAACCATCTAAAAGCGATACTCCCGACTCGTCCCGAGTCCTCTTTCAAACCCACCATAAAAGAGCACCCGCCTGCCATTCGCAACTGGCCCTATAGTCTTCTAGCTTGCCAAAAGAGGTGTGTGTGTGTGTGTGTGTGTGTGTGTGTGTGTGTGTGTGTGTGTGTGTGTGTGTGTGTGTGTGTGTGTGTGTGTGTGTGTGTGTGTGTGTGTGTGTGTGTGTGTGTGTGTGTGTGCATATGGTGCACATGCATGTGACAGAAAGAAGAAACCCAACAAATGCCAGCTTATATGAGGACTCCTGTAAAGTTTGTTTTCTGTTGTTAATATCACAGCAATTTATGTAACTAATGAAGCCATTTACAAAGCCCTAGCATGAAAGTAGTACAAAACAGCAATTCAAGTGATCAATCATAAATAAAATTTAAAAATGAGATTAGATGACCTGCCAGTCATCACGAATACACTACTAACTACACCGCAGAATATTAGCACTAGAAGGGACACACACGCACACCCACAACCACACGCGTGTGCATACACACACACGCCCGCGCGAGAACCCCAGGGCCAAACCATAGAAGACGAACACAGCTTTTGCATTTGATTCAAATTGCACTCTGATGGCAAAGTAAAAATGTTGACTCCCCGGTATCTAGCAATCATATAATGATGTTAAATTTGAGCACTCGTGAGCATTCAAATAGAGGCATGCAGTGTGACGTATTGTGTTGAAAGCTGGGGCACAAGATAGGTTAGATAGAACGTAGGCCTGTGTGTTAAAGATAGCACAAGATGCCTAAGGGAGTGTGACAGCAAACCACGGCTGCTCTCTCCATTTCCCTCTCTCTCTCCCTCTCTCTCTCTGCACCACTGCAAGGCTACTTAGGCTATATAGCTATTGTAGCTAGAAAGGTTAAGGACAAGGAGTTTAGCTGAAATTATAGACTGTGTAATTCTGCATTATTCTGAACCATCATAATAAGCCTATGGTGCAACGACATGTGCACGCTACCTCAGAGAGCAGATTAACTTCACGCCTACGTCTAAGTGCGCAATGCTAGTGAGCAAAATAAACAATGTATGTGAGCACGCTGGAGAGACCAGTAGTGATCTCTAACATATGGAGCTAGCTCACAAGATGAGTGTCAGAGAGCAAGTGCAGCAGGCAAGTATGGAGCAGCCTATTTACACACTTAAACCCTATTGTTGATGACAGGTACAAACTTCAGGTTCCATTCCATGTTCTAACTATCAGTGTTAGAGACCCAAAGCTAAAGATTTCTTTTGTTTTGTGCACATTTCTCGGCTGGATTTTGGAAACAAAACAGGGCGAACATAGATAAAAAAAAAATGACCATTCTTCTACATTCTCTAATAGTCTATTAGAGAATTGGTTTCATTTTTCACACTCTCAAAGAGTTACATCTGGTTAACCAACTTTCCATCATTTAGTTGGAGACCACCTGGAACCCTCTCAAGGACCACTGATGGTCCCCGGACCACTGGTTGAAAACCACTGTCGTAAATGAACACCCGCATTTGATCATACTACTACAGTGCCATACAGGAAAGTATGAAAAAGTGGCAGATTCACATTTGTGGCACGTTTCGAGCTTATTGCATGAGCTGCTTTCTAATTGGAATACTGAAAAGTATCAGTTTTGGGCATATGACGTTTCTATCCAACAAGACAAACAATATATTTGGTTGGGCTTGTGTTGGCCAGCCGCCTACAGGTGCATAGAGGCCTGGTTAGCTTATTCTATACTATAGCCTTATAGCATACTTGTGCAGGAGCTGCAGTATGTCCCATGTGCTGTATGCAGACTAGGGCTGCAATGATTAATCGATGAATTGGAATCAAATCGATTATTCAATTAATTGTGAACTATTGTAGTAATCGATTAATTGGTTCATCAACTAATCACTTAAGTCTTTACCCGGTTTTCACCAGTATAATGTAACAAATTCCACCCATTTTCAAAAATTTACAGTCATTAATTAATACACCTTAGAGATGTTGTGTTGATATGATAAAAAAAAGTTCTCTCCATTCTGTGTTTCCTAGAAATGGAGGTATGAAAAAAATAATTAACATGGTGAAACACAACTTGATAAAAAAAAATGAAAATGGGTGGAATCCCCCTTTAAGGTCATAGCTAAATGAGAGTCATAATCCGATTAATCAGTGAATCAGTTAAATAATCGGCCGATGAATCGATTACGGAAAGAATTGTTAGTTGCAGTCCTAATGCGGACTCAATTACACCACATAAACCCTCTGTGTACAGTGGCAAGCTATGAGCACTTGAACCTCTAATTGCCGCAGCTGGTGCAACAATGTCCTGATGAAGCACACTACTGTAGTAGGCGACATATTCAAAGAAAACCCACACAGACACTTTCTGACATACCTGTACTTTAGTGCTCATACTCACTCAAAGCTTGGTGCAAAAATATCATACTCCCACAGTGTCAGTGAACAGCTCAACTTGAAGGTACAGTATATTCAGAGCTTTCACTTAATTCAAATCTCACTTTTTTTCTGGATAATGCTCCATACTATATGGGGGGAGCATTCATCAAGAGCATTCATCACTGAATGCTCTTGTAATTGTTTTTAGCGGTGGCTTATAACATTCGCTTGGTTACACTGGTAGTGATGGACAGCTGAATGAAACTCTTCTGTTTTTCCTTACAGGCTAATCTAATACAAAACCATACTAGTGCGACAGAATTTGATTAAACATCCCTGTTTGCACACTCTTGCTCATTTCTGTGAAAAACCTAGTCTCTTTGCCCCGGTCCTCTTGGCTCGATCAGGTTAACACCAAAGTACCCCAATAAATAAAATGTAACACATCTGTAACATTCTCAAAAATGTACAGGTACTGTATACAACATTTACCAGGGTGCACAAAAACATTCAGGCAGAGTTGAAACACGCATGCATTCAAATCATTAAGGCCCAGGTGTTCATTCTCAGTCATTTCGGTGGAAGCAAACCAATGCCTGAAACGGAATATTTTCAAAACTGAAATTCACAAATAGCAAAGTATCAGATCCACAAGCTGAAATTACTTTGTGGACCAGCTTCTTTTGTTGATGTGGCGTACGCAGTATGATCAAGTAGAGCATTCATTTACAATACACACACATGCATGCACACACACATGCACCCACGCACGCACACTGTTAGAATATGGAGATAAGAGGGTTTTTTTTTGCCCGACAGCAACAATACACAGTAAGGCCCATATTTAGGTTTCTAGTTTTTTGGGATGCAAAATGCTTAGTCATGGTGCTTGGTATGGATCGTGATTGCTGTTCCGCTGCTGCAATATTTATTGCTTACTTTACTTTGGCATCCAAGTATACACAATTCACCCATTTACATGACCCCTACTACTGCTGCTAAGATTTTATGCCAGTGCTTCCCATAGATGTACCTTGTTTTGGTTGAACATTATAGTGTACTGCAATTGTATATTCCATTAAATTCCACCAGGAGCAGAAAAGGGGAGGTGCAAATTTCCATTCTTTTCTAAATATGTATTTGTTGATAATGATGAATTATTGTGTTCATTTTGTATTCTATGTTGATGTTGAATTCAGCTGACCACAATGGAAAAATATTTTTTCCTTTTAGCTTTAATGCCTTACTCTAATTTCGTATGCTGTTGATTAAATTAAAATTTCACAAGAAAAGTATTTAAATTCAAAGTAATTAAATCAATCAATCAACATTAATGCACTTTTTCCTTCATTTTTTAATTTAAGAATCAAGTGATTGTTGTTAGTGGTTGTCTTTTTAGTTGCAAAAATATGATTTTTGCTGCTGCTCAGATGGCCATGATTAGGGTTTAAATAATAATGAGCAGGCCCACGGGAGTGAAACCGGGTGAGCTAGCCTCTGATTGTCTCTCCTATTATTGTCTCCCCTATTATTTTCAAATAGCCGTGTATATACAGTAGGGGTCAAAGTGGTTAAACTGATTTAGAGGCTATATATTCACTGATTCTTGCAGGAGAGCTCCTTCAAAGAACCCCTGGGGGTCCTTGTATCACGCTAATTGTCATAATGAAGGTTGATCTAGATTGTGCTGCTGAATCAGTGGACAGTAATGATTTGCTTGGATAAGTGGGATACAGTGATCTTCCACAGAAATGTGGGACAGACATTTAATGGCGGTGTGTGTGTGTGTGTGTGTGTGTGTGTGTGTGTGTGTGTGTGTGTGTGTGTGTGTGTGTGTGTGTGTGTGTGTGTGTGTGTGTGTGTGTGTGTGTAGGGGTGGGCGGGACGATGGTCCCTTCCCTTTCTTCCACTTTTCATGCTCTTTTCTTAGACCAGTGGTTTTCAACCAATGGTTTGGGGACCACCAGTGGTCCCTGAGAGTATTCCAGGTCGTCCCCAGCTGGTAACCAAATGGACCCTTATAGATCTGTAACTCTTGACAGTGTAAATGAAAACAAATGGACTCGTAAGGGTCCATTTGTTAAATTATTATTTAAACGTATTATTTAAACATCAACATCAAATGGATGGTCCGTGGCTTAAATGCAGAATAATATAAATAGTGGACCCTGTTATGAAAAGGGTTGACCACTGTCTGAGACCACAGAGTATCACAGTATCACCTACAAACACATACGCACGCGCACGCGCACGCGCACACACACACACACACACACACACACACACACACACACACACACACACACACACACACACACACACACGGGGGTTCAGAGCATTAAGGACAGTTCAACACCACCTCTGGGAAAGCCCAGAATCAAACCTCACAGTTTCCATCCAAATGTTCTACTGGCCACTCTACCCTTGAGCCACTGCCATGCCACACACATACACACACTCACAAGATGAAAACAATACCAGCCGTGCTGGTGTTGTAATAAGATATTATCTAGATTCCCAATTCTGCTCAGATATATCACACTATCAAACCACTGGATGTATTAAATGTGTGACTTCCAATTATAGATACAGCAACAGAATTTGACACCATCGGTAGGAGATTAAAAATGTACACATTTGTAACACATTTTGTCAGGCAAGGCAGGGAATAATAACATCATGCTTTGCGTATTATTACTACACAAAAAACTGTACGGTATTTGTTAAAATGTTGTTTCCATGCAAACATGACCACCAATTCATTAAAAAGATCACTGACTAATAAGATAAACATTGCTTAAAACATTATACTTTCCCTATATAACTAAAATAAACAAATAAAAACACCATTGGCATCTTATTTCTTTCATAAATAAGGAATATTTCACTCAATAGGAACTGCTCCTGGCGCAGGATGATGATGTCACGTGTGGTCTAGCTCTGGAATATACAGAATGCACATGCTCATGTGACGTCATCATCCTGCGACCGGAGCACCTCCTATTGAGTGAAAGATTCTATTTATGAAAGAAATAAAGTATTGAAGGTGTTTTTATCTGCATGTTTTAGTTATAGAAGGCAAGTATAGTGTTTAAGCCATATTTGTCTTATCAGCCAGGGATCCTTTTAAGTATTCTGGGTTTGCCTGGTGGCTGGCCTATGTTATAACTTAGGCATATGATTTTTTTTTCCCCATAAGCATCACTGGGTCTGAGATGGATCTGCTAGTGCAATTCTCAATCCAGGGAAATTCAGGAACTCTCTGACTGTGTACCTGGATTCCAAACAGTTACAGTGGGGGCTTACAAATGGAACCAAATAAGAGTAATGGCTCCATCTGGTTACATTTGTACACTTGGAGATCTTTGAAATTTGAAGAACGACTGGTGCTTAATTGAAATACCTCTGTTATAAACCAAATGTAGCAATGCAACAATCATTAATCACACAAAGGCCCAATGCAATAATAAAATGTGACAAAAAGAAAATCTCAATACAACCAAGAAATTGAGAGAACATAAACTGTTCTCCAAACAAACATCTGAAAATGGTAGCAGTTGTGAAAACAATATAGGCAGGCAAAGAGAGCATTATTTGCAAAGCACTACATTCTCTGATATTAACTCAGTATATTTGTGGTCCAACTGGAAGCTGTCTCACTGGGCACACATCCCCATAACTTCAGTCAACAATTTATTGTGCTAATCAGTGTTGCCATGTCTTATTATAAGCGACATTGAGCTTGTCTTTCTGTAAAGAAGCTTGTAAATATTGGTAGTAGCTTGTTGCTATTTTTGTTCTTTTTAATTTAACAACCAGATACTGTACCAGATACTGTACCTCCAGATCAGAGATTACCCCACTTCTCTCACATCTAAAATATGTTTGTTTCTACATAGGCTATATATGTCTGTATGTTTTACTAGTGTGACTGTGTGTGTTGCACACATGCACACAAATACGTGTCCGTGTGTGTCCGTGTGTGTCTGTGTGTGTTCGTGTCACATGGAGCACTCCCACCCCACTTCTAAAAGGCCCACTACAACACTAATTTGAATGTCTTCAAATATTTTGCAATTTGTTCCAGTTTGCTTGTTCTTCTCGTGAAATCTGTCAACATTGGTACTTTGTGTGCCCATCAAGACATCAAGGACCTTTATGAGCATCAGTGCAACAGCTTGAGTCCTGATCTATTTCATCCCTGTTGTAGCTGTCCAATGGCCATCTGAAATAGCTGATTGCTATAGATGCTAGTGCCAATAATATTGCAGCTATGGGCAGCTAAGGCACAGAGAGAAACACTAACATGATTAGCTGCTTAAAATGTGATGTCACACAAACGTTTGCCAACATTTCCACACCAACCAAATGAGGGATTGGGGGTAAGTGTGATCAATATTGGACAAATTCCAATGAACATTCTTTCCCATGTTCTGCAGAAAAAGAGTAACTGAGGCAGTCCTTCTCTTCCATTTAGTATGGTGATATAGTTTACAAGGTGGGTTTGTTTACAAGCTCCACATCTTACTAGGTCTAAAATAAAGAAACCTAGTAAGAATTCAAAATGTTGCAGTGATTTACCATTTAACAAAAACAGCCCTTGGATCTTGCATACAAGGGTACATATGTTTTTTCTACTCCTTGATTCCCGCCTTCAGCACCAGGCCAAAATACAGGCATAAATACTGTATGTTCACACAATCATCTCTGTGAACGTCGGCAGAAATCACCCATAACCATGTATTGAAACCTATACATACAACCTATCTCATCTGAAATTCTCCACAGCCATGTGGAGAACCTCACAGGTGAATTCAATTGAAAGCCTAATCAGACATTGACACCAAATCTCAGCCTTGCAGAGTGTTTGTCAGAACACTGGCTTCTAAACGCATAATGCAACTCCACTCGTACGCTGCATCAAAACTGCACAGCTGCAGTAGATTGAAAAGTTTCTTCCTACCTTTGAGTTAAAGTTTTGCTGAAAGACGAACCAGATGATAGATCCAATTGTATAGTCCATATTCCATGCAAGGACTAACTAACTATTAGGCTACTGTCAACGCCGCATCGACACGAGTTTGTTTACACTTCTGTGCACGCAGTTCTGAGCATGCCCAGTATAGCTCTGCTGGAGGAATACAGTAGGGGGCAGGCCCGGATCTATGCATGGGCATGGGGGGGCAATGTCCCCTTAAATGTCCTGACTGCACCACCAAACATGATGGTAGGCAAAACAACCCAAATTTCAAAGAAAAAGTGCTTATAATTAAAATGATTGAAAACTCTGCCTTTAACTTTATGCATGCTGCGTGCCTGTTGCAAGGGGGAGACGAAGACAGCCTCCACGTGGCCTCCCCCGCAAGTAGCTAAAGAGTAGTTGCAAGGTTGCATGCCCTTTAAGCGAAACTAATGTCTTTACAACGTCCACCGACCACAACTCCAGCGCTAGCGCTTCTCCAGCTCAATGTTGAAGGTCTCACCACTGCCAAGATCGACATCCTTGAGCAAATAGCCCGCAGAAACAACGTGACAGTGATCACCCTGCAGGAGACCCACCAGGAAAACAAGAACATCCTACGGGTCCCTGGGTATACTTTGGCTGGCCACATCGCTAACAAACATCATGGCATGGCCACTTTTGTACGAAAAGACATGGCCTGGTCAGCTGCCGGACAGTCTCCAGAGGGTGCAGAGATAGAGTGGATTAACACCAAAGTACAAGACACCACCATCGTCAATGTCTACAAACCACCACCCAGCAGATTGGTCCCATCGTCCCTGCCAGACGTCCCAGCCCCTGCCGTGTATGCCGGCGACTTCAACAGCCACCACACAGACTGGGGTTACAGTTGCTCCAACGCTGATGGTGACTTCCTGGCGGACTGGGCCTCTACTGTCGATGCTTCACTCCTATACGATCCTAAGGAGCCTCACACATTCTACTCTGCACGATGGAACACCACCACCAACCCAGACCTGGCATTTGCAAAATGGCACACTCAATCTCTTCCTGTAAGACGCATTCTGGACATGTTTCCCAGGTCACACCACCGACCATCACTAATTACCATCCCATCATTGGTCCAGCCTGTGCAAGGGAGAGATGTCAAAAGATGGAACTTCCGTAAAGCGAACTGGGCAGGTTTCACTAAACAAGTGACCAAGGCAGTTACTGCTCTACCACACCCGTGTTCCAACAACCTGAACAACTCCTACGACTCGTACTGCAAGATGCTGCTGTCTGCTGCCAAAAATAACATCCCCCGTGGCGTACGCAAGGCCTATGTTCCCTGCTGGGACAACGAATGTGAACAACTACTTTGCACCCATGCTGAAGCACAAACCAGCGAAGACAGGGACAGAGCGGCAGACAACCTCTTCGGCAAGTTAAATGAGAAACGTAGGCAACGTTGGACTGAGACAGTGGAGTCAATTGATTTCACTCACTCCAGTAGAAGGGGGTGGCAGGCCCTGAATAAGCTAACCGGAAGGTCAACAACCCCGTCACAGTGCCCCATCACTGCGAACTCCATTGCGTCGCTCCTCCTGAGTAACGGACGCTTCCCCAACGCAGACAAGGACTTCACTCGAACAACATCTGCGAGAGTCCACACGCTGCTCAGGGCCCCAGGGTGCGATTCCAACTTATCGATCGACTTCACATCGCAAGAAATCGAACAGGCCATAACACGCCTTAAGACTGGCAAGTCACCTGGAATAGACGACATCCATCCAGAGTACATGAAACACCAAGGCAAGAAGGCAACAGACTGGCTCCGTTCCTTCCTTTCTGTATGTCTCCAACGGTTAAAGATGCCCAAAATCTGGCGCCGAGCCAAGGTGATTGCTCTGCCTAAGCCCAACAAGCCAATTGACGACCCAAAGGGATACCGGCCCATCTCCCTGCTGTGTGTACCGTTCAAGCTGCTGGAACGCCTTATCCTGGCTCGACTCACCCCAGTAATTGACCCCCAGCTCCCCCGAGAACAAGCTGGCTTTCGAAGCGGCATGTCGACAACTGACCAGGTGACGCTTCTGTGCCATGACATCGAGACCAGCTTCCAGGCGGGTGAGAAGGCTGGCGCTGTCTTCTTGGACCTCACAGCCGCCTACGATACCGTCTGGCTGCGTGGGCTACACATGAAGCTCCTGGAGACCATCCCAGACAAGCACTTGGTGAGCTTCATCATGGAGATGCTGAGCAACCGCAGCTTCCGGCTCCACACCAGCAATGGCCAAAGCAGCAGGGTGAGAAGGCTCAGGAACGGCGTCCCGCAGGGCTCCGTCCTGGCACCGATGTTATTTAACATCTACATCCACGACCTACCCCTGACAACATCAAGGAAGTACGGCTATGCAGATGACCTGGCAATCCTGCTCAGCAGTCCATCCTGGAAGCAGTAGAGGAAGGCCTCTCAGAGGACATGAAGATCTTATCCTCATACCTGAAAGACTGGCGCCTCAAGCTGAGTGTCGAAAAGACTGTAGCAACTATGTTCCACCTCTATAACAGGGAAGCAACCCGCGAGATTAACATCATGGTTGACACTGCCCGGCTACAGTCCCAGTCCACCCCGACATACCTTGGAGTGAAGCTCGACCGAACACTGTCCTTTAAACAGCACCTGGACAGTGTCAAAGGAAAGACCACGGCCCGCGCAGCCCTGATACGGCGTCTAGCCGGAACCACGTGGGGAGCCTCCACAAAGACGCTGCGCATCTCCACCGAGGCCCTGGTCTTCCCAGCCGCCGAGTACTGTGCCCCAGTCTGGAGCCGTAGCCCACACGTCCGAAAACTGGATGCTGCTCTGAACAGCGCCCTACGGACGGTATCTGGATGCCTACGAGCCACCCCGACCAACCAACTGCCAGTCCTCGCTGGAATCGCCCCTGCGGAGATCAGGCGGGATGCAGCCACACTGGCACTCGCTCGAAGGGCACAGCCTAGCGACTCCCACCTCCTCCACAATGTCGTCACAGAGACTCCACAGCGCCTGCGCCTCAAGTCCCGCCGTCCTTTTTCCACACAGGCCCAGGAACTGCTCCATACAACACCAGCCGACACACCCAAGACATCATGGGTGAAGGCCAGATGGAGGGACCAGTGGCAGGCAGCGGCACCATCCAGGCTCCACCGCTACATCAAGGACCCAACGGATGTCTCTGGCCAGGACCTGCCCCGCAAGGAGTGGACAACCCTCAACCGTCTCAGAACTGGTGTCGGACGTTTTGGCACTGCAATGCAGAAATGGGGCCTCGCAGACAGTGCCCACTGCGAATGTGGGGAGACCTCACAGACTGTTGAACATTTGCTGACCAACTGCCCCGTTTACCGACCACCAAATGGTGATCAGGGCTTAATTGACCTAGACATTGATACACTGGACTGGCTTGCTGCAACAGAGCTGAAGGTCTAAGGACATACGACAGAAGAAGCCTGTTGCAACTTCAACAACAACTGATGTTATTATTGATGCTTGCTTGCCAAATATAAGTTCTGCAACCGAAAATGGTATATACCCAGGGGGCAAACTACCCCTTTTTTAGGAAACCTGCATTTGCCATAACATAAAAGGTTGTCCACCAGAAATATTATCTATGACCCTGTAGGATCACAACCTATATGGACAACCCGGTCAATTTTTTGCTGGAAACCCAATATGGCCGCCGCAATATCAGCCCCTATTAGTTATAATGGAGGGTGAATAGGGCAAAATTTTAAACTGAGAGATAATTCCACGAAACTTCACAGGTTGATCAATTATGTAAATACAAACATTTTTTGTATTGGAACTTTCCATGAAATCCAATATGGCCACCACAATATGGCCGACTTAATATTAACACCTAGAAAATAGGTTTGACTCTAATTTCTGAACAAAATGAGCTAGAAACACAAACTTGGTGTCTCTGACCACAACAGACTAATTTAAGTGTACCTATATAATAATTTTATCCCTAATTTCCCTGTGTGCTGGAGTGTTTCCACACACATCCCTCCAGCTGCAGGTTGATTAGCCTAGTTCTACTGTTTATATTAATATTCATCCATGATGGGGGAGCTCATCCAGACCTCTTAATTGACCTCTTCCTCTTTAATTCCACCCAATTCTATAACATTGGAGGTATAAAAATGAATCCTACTTCACCATGTCAAAATTCACCATGTTAATGGTTTTTCTCAGAACTCCAATTCTAGGAAAAACATTATGGGGTAACTTTTTCTTATCTCTACACAACATCTATAAAGTATATTAATGACTTGTAAAATGTTGAAAATGGGAGGAATTCTCCTTTAATTGGGCATGCACAGCTGATTGGATTGACATTATCCGTGTCAAACTTGTTCTGTGCTTATTAGTGATCTCTCTAATCAATTAAAACACCAAAGAAGAAGTACCTGGTCAAGTAACATTCCAGGCTGCAAATACAGTGTGCAGCCTGGGAAACGTTGGTTTGAATAAGATATACTGTACATCCAAGAGGACATAATCTAATACTGGCAGTGGGACAATATCGGTATATCTACAACTCTGTATAACTATAATGCGCAATCAACAGATGAAGATGCCTGCTGCATCTCAACAGTGTCACAGATGCTTGCCCCACTCTGGACCTGCACTGTCAGTCGTCTCAATCAACATAGAAGGTTTCTCCAGAAACAAGGCAGAGATACTAGCAATGATTGCCATCGTTTCTGTATGCAGGAAACCTACATCGGCCATGCACAAAATCGCTGGACCCACCATCGCTGGAATGAAACTGGTTGCTGAGATCCGACACAGACAGTATGGATCAGCTGTTTTCAGCAGGCCAAACCTCAAGATTGAGGAGGTCTGTACCCACATCACAGAAGGGCACATGGAAACCTTCACAGTCACCCATCCAAAATCCAGATGTCACATCAGTCTACAAACCACCTGCAACCCCTTTTCTACACACAAAACTACCAGAAAGATGTGCGACTTCAATGCTCATAGTACATCATGGGGCTATGGGAACAGCAACCACAGCAAGATGGAGATGAAGTCGAAACCTTGCTTGATTCCAAACATCTGACTAATCCATAACAAGCGAGGATACAACCCAGATCTTGTCTGTGGAAGCAACAACCTCACATCCAGAACTGAGAAGGAAGTTCTGGACCATATGCCCGACACCCAGCACCGGCCGATTGCCATTACTGTTAGATCCTCTCTCCAAGCAACCACTGTCCCATTCCGTAGGAGATTCAACCTACGGAAAACTGACTGGCTGTCATTCCAAGAGGAGATAGAGCAGTCCATATCTAGCACACCAATATTTCCCAATAACTACTCCAACTTCACAGGACTTGGTAAAAAGGTCAGCCAGACATCACATACCCAGATGATGTCAGACACAGTATATCCCTGGCTTATCAGAAATATCCAGCAGCCTGCTACTATGAAGAGTACAACAAGGACCCTTTCTCCCCCACCACCACGGAACTTGGAGAGACCCTGATCAGTGAAGTTGGGGAAGAATGAAGGAAAGTCTGGAATGAGCTGTTAGAGAACACCAACATGACAAACAGCAGCATGAAGGCATGGGCCACAATCCGTCGTCTCTGAGCAGACCACACTACACCACCCATAATCACAAAGGTCACAGCAAACTGTTGCAACGCAGCTGATGGCCAGCAGTCATAACCAACACCGCTGCCGACCCACAGGAGAATACCATCGTACAGTGATATCAGACCAACCACAATTAGCCAGCCCTCTCACCAAACCCTTCGACTTAGAAGAACTCGAAACTGCAATCAGAAAGCTGAAACCCGGAAAAGAGCAGGGATTAATGACATACTGGTGAAAATGTTACAGCACCTCGGACCTAACGCAAAGTCGTGGCTCCTAGAGATGCTGAACACATGCTTAGCACAGAAAACCATCCCTTCTGTCTGGAGAAAGGCCAATGTCGTTGCAATCCCCAAACCTGGCAAAGACCCCAAAGAGCTACCGGCCCATTTCCCTCCTCTGCATCACCTACAAGCTCTATGAGAGGCTGCTGCTCCAACGTCTCATCCCAATCATAGACGCCATGCTGACTAAAGACCAAGCTGGTTTCTGCCCTGGCACCTCCTGTGCTGGACAGTTACTCAACCTCAACCAACACATTGAGGATGGGTTTGAAGAAAAGCAAATAACTAGGGCAGCATTCATTCATCTCACTGCTGCCTATGACACCGACGATCATCACACAATGGTCAGAAAACCACTGGACATGACTGGTCAGGTGACCAGGTCATTAAAAGCCTTCTCAACAACAGATGCTTCTACGCCCACCTAAATGACCAGAGGAGTAAATGGAAAGCCCAAAAGAATGTCCTCCCACAAGGAAGTGTGCTCGCCCCCTCCTTTTCAATATTTAGACCAGCCACTACCCCCAGAATGCTTCATCTATGTCGATGACCTCTGCATTACCATGCAACAAGCAGACTTCCAGAAGATCGAATCCACCCTTGAAAGTGCCCTGTAAGAAATGTCAAGCTACTACAATAACAACCACCTGAAACCCAACCCATCAAAAACCCAACTATGCAGCTTTCACCTGAGGAACCGTGATCCCCTGTGAGTGTCACGGGGGATGATCTCAAACTGTCCAACAGTACCCACCCCATATATCTTGGCGTTACACTGGACAGGACCCTCTCCTTCAAGAAACATCTGGAGACCTCCAAAACCATTTGCATGTGCTGCCAAATCAGTCAACAATCATTTTAGAAATGAGTGAAATCACTATTTCCTGTAGCTAACCATCTTGTAAATATGCAGAATAAGGGTACACTATGCCCAATGATAAAAAATAGCTGTTCCTATGAGTCTTTCATGGTCAGAAACTCTTCAATAGACACCGAGTTTGTGTTTTTAGCTCATTTGGTTCAGAGGTTAGAGCCAAAACCTCATTTCTGTGTGCTAATATTGTGGTCGCCATATTGTGGCGGCCATATTGGATTTCATGAAAAGTTCCAATACAAAAAATGTTTGTATTTACATAATTGATCAACCTGTTAAGTTTCGTGGAAATATCTCTCAGTTTAAAATTTTGCCCTATTCACCCCCCATTATATCTAATAGGGGCTAATATTGCGGCGGCCATATTGGGTTTCCAGCAAAAAATTGACCAGGTTGTCCATATAGGTTGTGATCCTACTGGGTCATAGATAATATTTCTGGTGGACAACCTTTTATGTTATGGCAAATGCAGCACACCCCCCTTTGCCCCCTGGGTAATAGGTGCGATTTCACCGTCCTTGGTGCGAAGCAACACGGGCAATCATATAATTTTCGTCTGCCCCCCCAATTGGGAAATGTTACATCTGGACCTGTATGGGGGTCTGAGAGTTTCCAATACGGCAACCGTACTGTACTGGAAAATCTCCTAGGCCTACCGTGGCATTCCTATACTGTATATTCTGCACATGATCCGCAAAATAGATGATGATGGGAGCTTCTACATCGCTCCTTTTTCTTCATCTTTTTGCTGAATGTTAAATTATGAACTAATTCTCAAGTCTTGTGTTGTTGCTGAATGTTTTGTTGTCTTTCCTTGGTTGGTGTCATGCCATTGTTTTTAAACCCACTAGCTAAATAAAATAAAACATACAGTATTATTATAACCAGCATAGGGAGGCTAAAACCTCTTCGGGCCACTGCAACTAGATTCATCACAGCTGACAGTGACGCTACACTATTACTGTCTTCTGTCTGAAACCATTCAGTGTCTCTACAGTGATACTGTACGTTTTAAACCCCAAAGCCCTGGTTCATAGGCTACCACTTCATTTATCATCTCTGTTAAACTAGAACATTGGCACCCATCCCACCGCTAGACATTCCTAAAATTAACTCTGCTGCTTAGAAGGACATATTTCTTTGCTTATATGCCCCACATACACATACATTTAACTGCATTTATCTGCATACTCGATAATAGCTCAGCTCAGCTCTGTTATTAACAATGAGCTTATTCATCTGTCTCTATAACCCCAGACGTTCTAAACTTGTAGCAACCCCTTGCTGTAAATCTTGTATGTGCATGTGAATGTAACAGGCCTGTCATAATTGTTATATGTGTGTGCAGAAAAGTGTTCCGGTGTAGGATGGTCTTTCAGCCTCCCAGGGGCCCATTATTTCTAGATCCGCCTATAAGCTTAAACGTGGTACCTTTTAGGTTTCCCTGAACTTAGGGACCATGGGGGAAAAGTAGTTAATTGCACATGACATAAAGCTAATAATGCATCTAGAGGTGGCAGTTTTTGTCAAATTCCTATAAGCCGTTGATGACTGGGTGGTGGCTGCTCTTCTATTATTATGATAGGATTGACAGACAACAGAATGCATGGCCAGTGTGGCCTCTGACAAATGGATCAATGCTAGTCTTGCTATCTTTCTGTTGATCACACAGTATAACTTGTATCAGAGGTAGGCAACCTTTTCAAGATTAAGTGCCATACCTGTATGTTATTTTCTTGATAGTCGGCATCCTACATCAACATTATATTTTATTATGACACAAAAACCCTCAAAATGATATATATCCATCCGACAGCAACCTTTGTTTTCTCAAAATTCTTTCAGGATGTATGATTGTTAGACAGAGTTCAATGAATGTGGGCTTGAATGAATGTAGAACTATGTGCAGCCTATAATTTACATAGACATGTGATTTACATATACAGATGTGAGTGGCCTTGTAATTTAATTGCACACCTTTATAGTTAAATTTAAAATAAAAATCATCTTTCTCACACTTGTGCCAGTGTGCCAGAGAACACCCTCTGAAGTCCCAATGTTGGTTGCCTACCCCTGACTTATATGATCCCTGGTTATCAATGTCCAAATGCCCCCCTACAGGTCTGTAAGTTTGGTTCCAGCCCAAGATGGGATGCACCTGACAGCATAAGCACCAATTTTGACCCCTGGTGGGTTCCAGACCAGACGTATGTCATCAGCATGGACCTTATTCACACAATGACCACCTCATCATGTAAGTTAATGTCACGGTACTAACTACAGTAGGTTTTCCCATTACAGCCTTTTCATCCAAACAGAAAAGTCTTACCTGATTTTATTACACAATGTTAAAATCACCAACACTGCAGCTGTACTAAAAGCTTTCATTTTCCTTTTTCTAGCCCCTTTTTGTTTCATAAAAATCCACTGCAGACATGTTAAGTAAGTTACTTTGTGTCGTTGTCATCATCAACACTGGTCTACACATGATCAGTAAGGTTAGAGCAGCTCACGTCATATCTGCATATGGGATGCAAATAAGGATGAGTATAATGTGCATGTGAGAATGTGTAGAAAATGTGTAGGCAGTTTCCACATCTAACTGTCCTCACTCTTGTGTTACACACACGTATCCCACTCCTAAAATCACTTCTTAATAATTCATTCAAAACAAAACAAAAGCAAGTATGTTATACAGGGATTAAAAAACATGAGATTTGAACACCTTGAAGAGGTTGAACGTGTCAACGTGAACTGAGAACTGATCAGGCTGCTATTTTAACTTCCATTTACCTTTAATTATACTACTAGCAAGTATTGCTGTTATTCTCTGCGTTGGCTCTGGTCTGGCACTCAGCTACAGTATGTGAGGCCCCTGCTCTGACCCAATCCACTCTCTGCTGAGAATATTAAAAGGTCAATCTGCTCACCAACCACGGCATGCATCTGACAAGACAGGAACCAACTTGACATTTGGTGGAGGATTTATGCACGGAAAGTATAGCCTGGCAAACCATCCCGCTCTTGGAATTCACATTTCCATCAAATGAAAATGACTGTGACTGGGATGGTTTGCCAGGCTATGAGTAACTATATATATATACGGGATATACGCGATCATAAGCGTTTTCTTCCGAAAACCTACACCAAAATAATTGTACCTTGGACGTTTGTCCTGTAAAAAAAAGTCATTTTGGACTAATATGAAGATACAGATATTGGCAAACCATGTCATTGTTGTAAAGGAATATGTATTCTTCTCTACCCCGTTGAATGGGCCTGTGTGTGTGAGGATTAATTTGGTTCCATACACACTCATAGTTACAGACCTGTCAGGGTCATAGCCCTAGAGGTGATAACTAACTAGCTATCACCCTGTCTTCACCCTGGGATGGTTGCATGAAGCACGGTGTGATGTCACACACACCATACAACACTCTGCTAGCAATCATTTTGGTGATCGCATCAGACCACAAAGATCATTTCAGTCAGTGTATCCAATTATATGTAGTCAGTGTGTGTGTGTGTGTGTGTGTGTGTGTGTGTGTGTGTGTGTGTGTGTGTGTGTGTGTGTGTGTGTGTGTGTGTGTGTGTGTGTGTGTGTGTGTGTGTGTGTGTGTGTGTGTGTGTGTGTGTGTGTGTGCGTGCGCGTGTGTGTGCGTGTACATGCATGTGTTCAGTATCAGTCTTGTTACAGTAGGTGAGAGACAGACAGAACGTCTTGTGTAGGTGAGAGGAAGTGAATGTCTGCTCATGTGTGAAGGATGTACATATGTGCAGTTTGTGTGTGTGTGTGTGTGTGTGTGTGTGTGTGTGTGTGTGTGTGTGTGTGTGTGTGTGTGTGTGTGTGTGTGTGTGTGTGTGTGTGTGTGTGTGTGTGTGTGTGTCTGCACACATGCATACTTGTGTGTTGTGTGAATGTGTATGTATGTATGTCTGCATGTCTGCACATTCATGCGTGTGTCCAAGTGTCCGTGTGTGTGTGTGTGTCCGTGTCTGTGTGTGTGTCTGTGTCCGTGTGTGTGTGTGTGTGTGTGTGTGTGTGTGTGTGTGTGTGTGCGCAGGTGTGTGTTAGACCTGTCTCAGCGTCTTACCTTCCAGGCAGCAGGTCCTCCACAGGCCAGAGTGTGTCATCACCTCCTCGTTCTTCTTGCTGGTCTCGTTCTCGTTGTTGCTCTTGATCTTGCAGACGCCACGCGAGTACAGCCAATAGTCTGTCCCCACGGCGATGGTCATGAGGCTGAAGGCGGCGAAGGCCCCCACCGTGGTCAGCAGCATCTGAACTCCGCGGTCAAACACGCCCATGTTGCCGCATTCCACGAAAGGGGGGCCCCCTTTCCGCTTGATGTACAGGAAGTAAATATTTGTGAGTTTGCGTCGCCACGCCAGCTCGGAAAATGGGGGGTTCACCGCGTCGGCTGGACGGCTGTGGCGGTGGGCGGCCGCCGGGGGGCTTGGGGAGCCGGGGGAGCTCGGGGGAAATCGTATGGTTGGTCTTGGGTGGGGGGCAACAGACCAGATGAAAAAGAAAAATTAGAAAGGGAGTTAGAGGCTCGAGGGTGTCAAGAGGGGGTGGGATTGTCTGTGTGTGTGTGTGTGTGTGTGTGTGTGTGTGTGTGTGTGTGTGTGTGTGTGTGTGTGTGTGTGTGTGTGTGTGTGTGTGTGTGTGTGTGTGTGTGTGTGTGTGTGTGCGTGTGTGCGTGTGGGAGGGTTGTCAGCGCACAAACTGTGTATCTGAAGAGGAGGAGACACTGACAGGATCCTCAGTCACTGGATGTGATCTCTAGACTCAGGTCTTCAAGTGGAACAAAAGGCCCTGCAGCTCTGGATATTGACCTAAAAATGCAAGCTTCACCCACAAGAAGCCGTCAAACCTGGATGTATATTCCTACTTTAACCACTGGAACCACTGGAGCTTTCACCCTGGCCCTCAAACAAACAGAAGTGACAGAGTATGGCTGTTGTAAAAAATAATAACAATAAAAATAAGGTTGGGTCTGTTTTGGGCCTTTTCAATGTCATTAAATGTGATTAAAGTGTGTGCCACTGCACTGAGCTGATCATGTATAGCCTAACTGTTGCTTTGGGGTCTATAGAGCCTTACAGTGTACATAGACTACATACAACCCGCGCACGCACGCACACACGCACGCACACACACACGCAGGCTCACGCGCAGGCTCACTGGCAAACTTTCGCTTACACGTGTGCACGCATGAGGACGCACATGCACGCACTTCAAAGACAAGAGCCCGATCACACTCGCACTCTCAAGCATGCAGTTCACGCTCTGTGGATTGGGATTGGATTGGGATGTGGAAATAAGGATTCGGGGTGATAGTAGGCTATACTAACAATCTTCACGGCCTGGTTTCTTTAACGTCAGACTGGCTAAAACCATCACACTTCAACAATCTGGTCGTGAAACCACGAACTGAGCTATTTCAACCAAGTCTTATTTTCTTTACAGCACATAGGCTACGATCTTTCTGAATAATTGAGCTGTCAGATGTATTCGGTGGGAAGGGGCTTTAAAGCAAGCAAGAGGAAGCTATAAAAGGAATATGGCGAAGAAAATGATCGAAAAAAACCAATCCAAACGAATAGGTTTAGGACGTTTAACCAAAAATCAACACGGGCTGGAAACCAAATAATCAGGATACACCATGACTGTCAAGAAAACCATTCCTATATGGAGGAAATAAGAAAATAATACAACCAGGGGACGGATCAACCCCCTCCTAAAGAAAACGAGCAAGCCAAAAGGGGAAAAAGGAAAGAAAGAAAGAAGAATAAGAAGAAAATAAAAAAACGAACTCGTGAAAATCAAACGACAGCCCGGCTAGTTTTCCTTTTTCCTAAAATTCTGGTCCCCAGTTTCCATATGTAGTCCCTAGACCGCTTTCCAGCGAAAATGAAAATCGGCTACACCAACGCAGAGAGCTGCTGCCGACGCCAATCCGCTGAGAGAGGGGCGCATCCAGGCGGAGAGAGCGACCATCACTTGTCATGGAGCCGGCCCTGCAGAGGGGCGAGGAGAGGAGACGCGGAGGGGATGCTCCCCCGGCCCGGTGCTGATGCTGATGCTGCTGCTGCTGTTCCCGTATCCAAACGATCTTCGACGGTTATATCACGACCATGAGACGCGAAAACAATGCTGTTCATCCCTATAGCCTCAGCACTGCCATCCACTAAAAAACATGAATTAAAACAAAATCGATTGGTGTTTTACAAGGCAAAGAAGAAGGCGCTGCTGCGAGGGAACATTTTGTGCAAAAAGATTGAAATCTTATAGAATATAAGAAAAATGAGTCGGATAAAACACCAATCCTTCCTCGGTCTCGTTTTTCCTCGCAGGGCTGAGATAGAAGTGGTGAGACAGAGAGAGAGAGAGAGAGAGAGAGAGAGAGAGAGAGAGAGAGAGAGAGAGAGAGAGAGAGAGAGAGAGAGAGAGAGAGAGAGGAGGGGGTGGATGATGGTTAGAAGCAAGGAATGAAAAAATCGACACAACTACAGAGAGAGAGAGAGAGAGAGAGAGAGAGAGAGAGAGAGAGAGAGAGAGAGAGAGAGAGAGAGAGAGAGAGAGAGAGCAGCACTTTACGCTAAAACAAGCGGACACGGGTTGCTCTTGAATTGCTTTGCTGCGACCGAGTCCGAAGTCAGTTTTGGGGCGCAGAACGTGGTGCTTACAGCGAGTGGTCCGTCCTTGAGGGGATTTCCACAATTAGAGTACAATTGTTATTTTTGGTAAACGTTTGAAAAAGCATGGGGGATTGTAACAACAAAATACACTTTAGTTTAGGTCTTAGAGGATAAGGGCTCCATTGTCGTTACATGCTAAACCCCTTATCCTAAATCCCTTCTTTCATTTTTAGTATTTTGAAAAACTTTTTGGAATATTTCAACATGTCAATCTATTAACACGTTGTGAGCTTGTAGACTGACCATTTGAACCACTGAAAAATGTTTTTTTTTTTTATAGTTTAGAAAAGCAAAGAAGTTAAGGGTTTAGTGGTAACAAAAATGGAGCCCTAAATGTAATCAAATGGGGCTCAAATGCAGAACAAATAATGGTCCTTGAAATGAAGCAGGTTGAAAATTACTGGTTTACAACACATTGTGTGATGTGTTTTGCATAGTGAAATGGGCACATATTTTGGTTGTTTTCGTTGTTTGTGCTGGAGAATGTCTCTCTTTCAATGGATGTACGTGACAGAATGGGAAAATAGGACTGCTTATTATTAAGAGCCTAAAATATAAGGTCATATTCGAGTTTGTGTGAGTGTGTGTGTGTGTGTGTGTGTGTGTGCGTGTGTGTGTGTGCACGTTCGTGTGTGGGGGCCTCCCACGTGTAAGCTGTTCACATGCATCTTTCGTTTTGGAGAGCATATAGCACTAGGCACTGATTGAACACCTTGGCTTACACACACTGTAAAGAGGGATTATGTCGAGGTGACACTGCTGTTGTCACTTTGGAGCCAGGTCTCTGTCGCTCCACGTTTCCCAGTGCTGCCTCTGTCTTTCCGGTGCTGAAGTGGGCCCTGTTTAAGGGTGCTAAACGGTCAGCTCTCTTGCCCTTAGTGGTGCTGAAGTGGACAGCTCCCATGCCTTTAATGGAACTGAAATGAACAAGTTCCCTGTCTTTACTGGTTCTGAAATGGACTGCCCCTTGTCTTTGTAGTGACATGGACAAGTTCCCTGTATTTAAAGGCATTGAAATGAACAACTCCCCTTGTCCTTAGTGGTGCTGAAGTGGACAGCTCCCATGTATTTAATGGTACTGAAATGAACAAGTTCCCTCTCTTTACTGGTTCTGAAATGGACTGCCCCTTGTCTTTGTACTGAAATGGACAAGTCCCATGTTTTCAATGTTGCTGAAATGGACAAGTCCCCTGTACTCAAAGGCACTGAAATGGACAGCTCCTTTGTCTTTGTACTGAAATGGAAAAGTCCTTTGTTTCCCCTGCTTTTTTAATGATTCCTAAACGGATGGGTGGTTCATCTGTCCTTCATGTTTCATGGACCTGAAATGGACAGCTGCCACAGCAGCCCGTCCTGCACTGCACTCACCCCATACATTGAAATAATGTAGGAGTTGTTGTCTCCCCTCATGATAAGCAACTAACGGGAAGCTGGATGCTATATTTTAGGGAATGCAACACATGGACACGGTGTCTGTCTGTCTGTCTGTCTCTCTCACACACACACACACACACACACACACACACACACACACACACACACACACACACACACACACACACACACACACACACACACACACACACACACACCCCTTTCCTCCTGCAGTGATAATGGCCATGAACAAGCCTCTTGAACAAACCCTCGACAGCGGGGCTCGCCACCTGTTGATTTACACAGTACCTTAATGTCACGTAGTGGGGACATTTGAGAGCCTTGTGGAAGACCTACCTTATGAGTAAAGTATAAACATCAGGAACAGCCCGAGTATGTCAGTTTCATCATGGAGAGAAGACACCTGGGTTGTCACAGACACCTGTGGAGTGGACGGGTTATGATTTGATTAGACGTAGTTCACTTCATTTACAAGATATCAACGCTAACAAGATTTGCTCCTGCACCCGCTCAGCAGTGTGTGTGTGTGTGTGTGTGAGTGTGTGTGTGTGTGTGGGGGGGGGGCACGGGGGACACCCAACAGGCCAGCAGCATCTGCACCAAGGCCTGCCCCACTCGATCGTGATTAGAGGAAGCCCCCTCTATCCTGATTGGATGAAGGCTTTCTCACCCAAAGCCCAAACTGAAAGTTTTTCTGGCCCTGCGGATTAGAGTTCTCAAACTCTACCTAATCTATGCTAATCAGTAGGGCCGGGTAGGGCCTCGGGCCCCATGAAAAAATAATATATATTGAATTATTTTATTATAGTAAGAATAATAGTTATTTTGTGTATTTAGCTATTATGAAGATGGTGCTGAATGCTATTTCATTTTTCATCTGTGGCGAATTCTCAAATTTTGCCCAAACCCGACAGTTTAGGGCTGGGTATGGCCTAAAATCTATTCCATTTAGTCGAGCCGGGCCGGGCCTAGGGCCTGAACCGTTAGGGCCCAGTTAGGGCCGGGCCTTAATTTTCAGGCCCGTTGAGATCTTTACTACGGATCACTGAGGATATAGGGGAAAACTACCGTAATTAGAATAGTCAGCACACTATAGTAGGCAATTATCACAGAAAAAAACTAGATAAAAAGTGAATTAAGTGAAATCACTGAACATACCTAAGTGCCTTGCCAAGTATGTGGAGGCCCATGACGTACCCTCATGGCATACAGGTTGGGAATGGACTGAACTACATTATGTGGTGTGAGTTGGTAAGGCCATGTTATAGCATCCCCAGTGGAAAAGGAGGCTTAGTGACACAGTTGATTATCAAGATGGTAGACGAGGCACTTTGCCACTTTTCTGCTTATTTTCAGAATAGATGACATGGCTGCACTGCACCCAGCTGGACACTTTGGTTGAAGGTTTAGGCGAATATGCACAGAAGTGCCATTCTGTCCATACTCGCCTAGAATACGTAAAAATCTGTACATATTCGCTTACAATAACTCTGTGCATATTCACCTACAATAAATCTGTGCATATTATACTTGCATATACTCCACTGAAAATGACGGAGCACCCCCATCTCTGCCGACCATGAGCATTGTGAAGCGCCACTGAGTGAGGCGCTAGCTGAGCGGATTGCAGCGCTGAGCATTGTTAGGCCCTAAAACACATCGCAACTCGGACGCGGCTGTTCCTAACAGTTAGGGCCAGAATACTAAATATTATAAAACCCAAACTTCCCCACCCCGTGTATGTGAAAACGACGCCCAAGAACATATTCACAGATTTTTGCTTTAACTAGTAGTGTATGCACGCAATTTGTAGGTGGCATTTCGTGCATAGTGTACAACTATCTGTGAGACTGGGCTGCATGATGCATGAACCATTTTCCAATATTTCACCAATTTCTTTTCACCAGTTTTGTCTCTATATATTATTCTCATACATTGTCTATTGGGTTATCCTCGACTCCCAGGCTTCCATTTTCGTCACTTGTACTAAATCATTGACTACATTGTTCCTAGAAGAGGAGGGCCGTGCTTGACCGACAGATCAATGACATCCAATCAGGGAAACCGAGTATCTGAGTCGGTACCCACCTCTCTAGGACAAACCTGCTTTCAGGTTAGCTCAGGCTGCTGGCAGGTTGATGTGTTGATGAGCCTCTTAACTATTTCAAATAGGAAATTAGATATATAAAACCAAAGGTAAAACCAAGATGCCTCCTTTTCACATGACAGGGAGGAGTTTCCTTGCTTGGACATAGCATGTGAATGAACATGTTATTCCAACCTCCATCTGTCCATCAGGTGGGGGAGGCAGTCTAGAGACCAGGATTACTGCATGTTTTTGTGAGGGTACCCTATAGGCCCTTGGGTATGTATGTACCCTCACCAAAAACATCCCTGTGTCCAGAACATGCAAGCTCCACACAGACAGGCTCTTTTGCCAAACCTGCCTCGGGTTTGGGCTCTGATGATGCTGAGGAGGAGACACACCGAACACAGGACCTTCTAGCTCTGAGACAACAGCACCACCGCAGTGCCACTTGAATTTATTTTAACACTCAACTTTTAGTGTCTGTAATAGCAACCTAAAACAGTAAGCTTGGTTGAAAAATAAATAATAACGAACAGTTTATAGGGCCAGTTGCACCAAGCACTAACAATAGCTAATATCCATATTTTTTCCTTTTTTTAATCAATGTAAAGTCAAGTGGAGGACACATACAGTACAATCCACACCACAACTAACAAAGACAACGGTGAACCATATAGTGCTTGATGTGAACAGCCCTGTGGGTGTTTTTTTTTATCCGGCAAAACAACAAGCTGCTTTTTCTGCTTGCTAATTTCTATGTAGATTGTTTTGCCAATGTGAATATGCAGAGTTCATATTGTGTTGTAGGGTATAAAGCTCTTCTCTTCATATTTTAATTTTTTTGGTATTGCTCTTTTCATATTTGAACTTTTTGTAAATTAATGCACGGAATTTGAACGTCCTACAGCGTCACACAAAGGTATGAAATGTAGCACATCTGCAAGCTCTAACTGTGGCACAACGTGACACCTGGTTTTTTTCTGACTCAATATATAATATTGCACAATTTGTGATTATCTCTCTTTGGAGCTAAATATGGAGGTGTTAGCCTTGTGTTATATTGCGGGGCTGTCTTGCAGGAATGAGTGTGATTGTTACATCTATAGATACTAAAGAGACAGACAGACTATAATATCATCAGATATTACCATATCCAATATTTTCCACATTATCTAATATAGAAGTAGAGAGAGGGGGGGGGGGGTTGTTAAGGGAGAGTGGTCTTCCATATTCTCCTCCTCCAGGGTCTAGAGGACATATTTAACATTCCACTGTGCTGCTCCTCCTCCTCCTCTCCTCTCATCCAGTCACAGCCCAACACCTCTGCTGCACTCTGCGTACTGATGGCACAGAGAGAGAGAGAAGAAAGAAAATATAATCATGACCAGCATTCTGTCTGGCCTCTGCTTCATACAGGCCAGTCATGGATGCATCATATTGCAGATTACATGTTTCCATGCTGTTCTATGTATATATGACAAATACTGTAGTATAGTCCCCAAATATAATCCGGGGTGTAGTGGGGGGGCGCGGGGGGAGCCCACTTCTCTCACATATAAAATATTTTGGGGGCAAAAATATGTTTTTTTGACTTGTCATTTACTTTTATTGATACAATTAGCATTGTAAACCATCTTTCTCATTATGCTATACTTGTCTGTGTCTGTGTGTGTGTGTGTGTGTGTGTGTGTGTGTGTGTGTGTGTGTGTGTGTGTGTGTGTGTGTGTGTGCATTGCGCAGGTACACACAAATGCACATGCATGTGGCGTCCCCCCACTTCTAAAAGTACCACTACAACACTGAATATACGTTGTAATACGCCCACAGTTTTTAGCATATTTCCATTGGAATAGAACAAGCTAATTTCATTTATGTCTGAATGTACCCTGTCCCGATTACTTTTCTGCTAATAAACTATACAATGAATTATTCTATCTCATTTCCTTCTGTTTTATCTCAGTACTTTCCCCCTTTTTTGATTTCTGTTGTAAGACACAAAATTAATGATTTAAGAGGGGAACTGCGTTTTGATGCTTTTGCGTTTTGAATTTAATGTTTTGCATATTTTCTCTATTACCTGACAAATAAAATAGAAAACAAAGCTAATTGATGTACCATAGTGCTTGTTGAGATGACTTTCTCTACAACTTGAGATTGATTTTAAAAACAAAACAAGAAGCGTGTAAATAACCAATAACCTCATCATCGCTATTCTGGCATTCAAATAAATACAGATGCAAATCAGGCCTGCTTTACTGCTTTAACAGTTAAATTCTGTTCTATTTTATTTTTTACACAAATAAGGAGGCTGTCCCCACATTTGCTGTGCTAATGGATTCTACAAAGGGCGTATGTGTGGAACCAACCACCCTGTGACATCACGCCATGTACTTGATAGTGGTCACAAAATGTTTATCCCTGTCCCATAACATCGCACAAACAACTCACTTTCTGTTTGTTTTTGAGTGGAACTGCAATGTCCGCCCTTCCCTGTTTAGGGTACCAACAGGAGGCTACATTGCACAACTTACTTCAGACAGGTATGGTTTGTGAGTGGCACTATCCCCTCCTACATGTATATAAAACAAACATTAGGCCTAGGAGGGTAGCTTAACTGTTTGGGCACCTCTTTGCTGCCCCCCCCCCCCCCCCCCCCCCCCCCCCCCCATTTATTTCCCCGTTTACTGTCAAGTGACCTTTGAACCTATCAATAAAACACATAAAAAATTCACCAAAAACAAAGATTATCTCACCCATTGCTTAAACAAACATAATGGTGTAATCGATGTTGTAAGTTGACCAGAGCACCACTCACTTCACACTGGTGTGTGATTTTTTTGTTTTACTGTGCAATACTGTCCTGCACAGCCAGAAACAATTATAATTTTTCCAAATAATGTCCTGTGGTAAGGACTGTTGCAGCAGTAATGTGCTGCTGCGGGGCAGTGCAGTAAACAAACTGACCTGGTTTGTTCTGTCCCCACTGTCCAAACTCAGATTCTATTAGTGCAAATACTTTTTACCACAGCTGGGACTCGACAAAACAACTATTTAATTAGAGGCTTTGTAATTAATTAACCTAAACTGATCACATATTTAATCTCATATCAATATTTTACCTGAGAGTTTATTTTTTTCAATGAAAATGACATTTATTTATTTTAATCTAAATTTCCCCTCCACTACAGAGGCCAACAAAGCGTCTATAACACAAGTTCAATGCACAGGTTTGAGATTTAGCAGTGATACTGCATTTTCACAACCTGTTTACAGTAGTCATAATAATTAGTTTCAGTTATTGTAGCAACAATGATAAATAATAATAGACATACAGACATATACGTTAAAAAAACATTTAAAAAATGAATAATGATAGCAGCAGTAGCCTATTAAAAAAGCTGTTCCATAGGTTTTTTTTAAACCTATTTTATTTATATAGCATAATCAAAACAAATGAATGTTTTAATACTGTACAATGTACATACTGTACAGAATCCAAAAATGGGTTCCTGGCCTGAATGGGTTAAGTTATTTTGACAATCTTTGAATCTATAATGACCAAATTGGAGGTCCCACAAGTACAGTTTAATGCATGGGATAGGATGATCTCTAGGTTTATTTGGGCGGGTCAGAGGCCAAGAATAAAGTTCCAAACTCTTCAATTACCCAAAGACAGAGGGGGAATGGGTTTACCTAACTTTAAAATGTACTATTATGCGTCCCAAATGAGGTATGTGGCCTGTTGGTGTAAACCAGATTATGTAGCTAAATGGAAAGAATTGGAACAAAGGATAAATAGCCACCCAATACAAAATGTTATGGGAGACAGGAAAAAATACAAAGAAATCAAACATCATATTGACCCAATCACGGCATTTTCATTAGACATTTGGTTTAGAATAGTCAAAAAATATAAGATGGAGGAGGATATAAAAGTTCTGAAGTGGATGGCTTATGATACTGCATTCACTGCTGCAGATCATGACGCCGGGTTCAAGGTATGGAGTTATAGAGGTATGACAGCTTGGTGTGTACTGGAGAAGGATGGGTTTTTAGAGAGTTTTACAGATTTGAAGGAAAAATACGGGTTGGAAAAACAGGACTTTTTTAGATACCTTCAATTGAGGGATTATTATAGTAAAGAGATTAAAGGGAAACCTTCCATGGAAGTGAATGGTATAATACAAACATTGAAGAATATATATAAAGGGAAGAAGATAAGAATCATATCAGCAATATATATACATTTGATAACAGACAGTCATTCAACTGAATATATTAAAAAGAAGTGGGAAAATGAACTTAATGTGGAAATTACGGGAAAAGAATGGCTGCAGATGTGGAGGACACATCAGACAACTACCAATTCACGGATATGGAGGGAGTTCTCTTGGAAAAATTTGATTAGATTCTTTATATCACCAAAAAGTAAGAGTAAACAAACTAAGACACCAGTAAAATGTTGGCGGGAATGTGGGCAGATGAATGTGGATCACAGTCATGTTTTCTGGAAGTGTCATAAAATAGGGAGTTTTTGGGAAATGATAAAGGAACAAATGCAAAAGATATTGGGATATGATGTAAACATGGATTGTAAGGTGATGTATTTGGGATGTTTGGCGGAGGAGGGAATACAAGAACAGGACAAATATTTAGTAAAAGTTTTATTAGCAGCAGCAAAGAAGGCTATTACCAGGAAATGGGGGCAGACAGACCCCCCAAACCGAGAGCAATGGGAAGGGCTAGTAGAAGACATTCATTTCATGGAAAAACTGACATTTAAACTCAGACTACAGGAAGATCGAATGGAGGCATACTGGTGGAAATGGACAGTGTATAAGGAGGAAAATGAGAATTAAGAACTTCGGGAGGGGTTGGACCTGGTTGTGAAGCACTGTATGTGGAATATGGAGTGTGGAGAGTGACGTGTTTTTTTATTTGTTTTTTTCTTATTGTTTTTTGTTTCTATTTTGCGCAAGTTTTCTTTTTTCTTTTTTGTATTTGAAAAATGAATAAAATTTAAGTGAAAAAAAAAAAATAATGACCAAATTGGGATACACTTTCAGAATCAAATGAACACCCATGATTTCACTGTCCAAAGCCTGCCCAGTACAACAACTATTCCTTGTTTTGAACTGTGATTTATTCACTTCAACCGTAGTTGATGCATGCATGCATGGAGGGTGATTACTTATTACATTTTTACTGTAGATTCCCATAGCCAAACAATTCTGGGCTCTCCAAATGATTCCACAGCTACAAATCCCTGAGCTTATGTCTAGATTTATACAACGGGCCCATATCCATGTAACCACGCTCCGTTGGGCTGGAAACCTCATATGTCCAAAACTGGTATTTTTCAGGATTCAAATTCAAAAGCAGAAAAGGTTGCAGATCGACAAGCTCAACATGCTTTGTTACTTTCATCCCTCTGATTAACTGAACGTACCTCAGAGAGTTCTAAATATAACATGCAAACTCCAAATGCCTGATAGATACTTGCAGGTCACACATCTGCAGCATACAGGTAAGTCCCAGATCCTCCCAGGGGCACAGAGAGCGTTTTTAACAGGGGGGACATATCTGGGATTTAAAAAAAAAATTGGGGATGCCCACCTACTTTTGGGGATATGACCCCCCTGACACTTTTGCACTGAGGAGGGTGGGGTATCCCACCTGGATATCCTCATATTGTCCAAAACGGATTCAATTTGTGGCCTATACAAAATGTATACCTCTACAATCTGTATTGGTCTTGTGGATCTGCTTTTTTGTGACAAAGTATTATTGTAGTGTGATCAGTTGGGTATTCATGTACGGAAAAACACACAATAGAAATAAGAGGTTTCAGCCCAACGGCGATGACATGCATCATTTGGCTCAAGAATGCTACTGCATATTTTCTACAGCAAGTGTATGGAACATACTGATACATGGTTAAACCCTGCTGCCTCAGACTGTTGTTATTCCAGTGAGAGAGGTGTTTGCCCCTGGCTTTCCAATACACACACACACGCACACTTGTTTGATTGCGTGTGTGTGGCATGCATGCGTGCACGTGAGCATGTGTCTTCCAGTATATTAACACAAATGAAGAGGATCATTGCAAACAATGTGAGCACATGTGCGGATCAGACTCTTTTTCCCTCTCTCTTTCACTCTCTCACACAAACACACGCACATGCACACGCGCGCGCGCACGCACACACACACACACACACACACACACACACACACACACACACACACACACACACACACACACACACACACACACACACACACACACACACTCAGTGGAGGACAATTTGTACCTGTCTAATTTAAGGTAATGCATCCCAAATCGCCCCCCTCATCTCTCTCTCTCTCTCTCTCTCTCTCTCTCTCTCTCTCTCTCTCTCTCTCTCTCTCTCTCTCTCTCTCTCTCTCTCTCTCTCTCTCTCTCTCTCTCGTTGCCTCAGTGTGAGCCAGGCCAGCATCGTCCCCCCCCCCCCCCTCTCTCTCTCTCTTTCTCTCTCTCTCTCTCTCTCTCTCTCTCTCTCTCTCTCTCTCTCTCTCTCTCCAGTGAGCATGAATGACTGTGTGCATACCTGCTGCAGCCTGGCCTACTTCTAAACTTCCTCCTCTTCTCTGCTTCACCGCCGACAGCAAAGTCACAGCAGAGGTAAGCGCAGGGAAGGAGCGCTGCTGCATTGGACTGCATACAGTACGGTGACGAGAAAGGGACAGAAGAGACAAGGAAGGAGTGACCAACGTTATCCATAACGATCCTCGGCTGGATGACATTGTGGTGGACTTTTACACCACAAAATATGTATCCAAATATCTTAGGACCATACCTTCTGAGATACTGTACATATTAGGCTGGATGAATCCATAAGCGTCATAATTACCCTAGAGAGTATTCAGTTTTATATGGAAACATGATATCACACTGTAGAGTAGACTATAGACTGCATGTATCAACAAGAGTCTCTAGATCAACGTCAGCCCCAAAGAAATTAAGCAATGACTCACATCTGGCGGCAGCAAGTGTCCACAGAATTCCCTTTTGTTATTTCAGGTGACTGGTAATATAGGAATCTCACTGGCATATAATTACAAATAATTTCAAAGAAAGTGACATTTATGGACTTGATTCACATTGAATGTTAGATTTGGGCAAAAAAAAAGTTCCATCATTACTTCAACCCATGATAAAACTATTATTTCTAATGCGGTCCTGAAAAATAAATCCCAGTGAACCTCTTGGCACAAGTGGTCCAAAAGCAGTGTGCAAATGCCCACCAGAGTGTATCAGAACCGGCAGATCCCTTGCAGCAGTGAAGGATTCAAGCGCTCACAGCCTACAGGCTACCATCCACATGCACTCCACCACTTGTGGAGAATATGCTGAAGAATGACTCATGTGACTATATCACTTTTTTCCTCCACATCTCTGTAGACCAGTGCCTACGGATTTTCACAAACCTGAACTCCCTGAATTTACATTTCTTTGTAGAGGATGATGCATTGCAACCCTATATCACAGAGGCAAATATTGTTTTACTCCACTACTATTATTTGAAATCATTAGTAGCTACTACTTACTTTGTACATACGGTAATTACAAAACCATTTCAGATGTACTTTTACTTTGGCAAAAGCCATGTATGTTTTACAGAATATTTCTACAATTGGGTATTGACACTTTTCTTCACACAAAATTGACACAAAAAACTTTCTTTTCTATTTCTATGGTTCTTATTGTTGTATCCGCAGTGTTTGTATATTATATTTAGGCATTTATTGTTGGCTGAGATCAATGTCAACCAGAAACTGGCATGTTGAACAATGGTGCTGTAGTCCCACTGGGATTTACCAAACAACCAGCGCAGTGGTATTACACAGCGGAAGGGCATTGTTTGGGATCACAAGTTCTCTATCTAGCCAAGAATTGTGGTTTGCAGTCAATGATGGAATTCTGCATTTCCCATCAGTCACTCCCCATATATAGTGAATGGTCATGCCTTGTGACTTTGCATGATGTCATTAATATTAAGTGTGTGTGTGTGCGTGCGCATGTGTATTACCCATGTACAATAAGTATATGTACATAGTACATACACACATACACACTTGTACACATTAACGACGGATGACAACCTACATTGTATATTCTTCTCTTCTGGTCGGGTATTTTGCAACCATTCTGTGGGTCCTGAACTCCAGGATACACAACAGCGACAGCAGCATCAGAGCGCCCTCTCAATGCTTTGCCTAATAGGAACCCTAAGGAATCCCTGCTCATTTCTGAGGTCACGCCTTTGTTTATTGACTGTACTCTGTGACCTGGTCACAAATTGCATGTTCTTAACAGCAGCGACACTGTGTCTATATGCCTATTATAGTCTAAGGGTGAGAGAGAGAGAGAGAGAGAGAGAGAGAGAGAGAGAGAGAGAGAGAGAGAGAGAGAGAGAGAGAGAGAGAGAGAGAGAGAGATAAGAGCGTACAATTGCCTTAATTGCTGTGGATTAGGAGTTCCCCTGGGTAATGGCTCCCATGCAGAGCTTCATACTGGTATAGAGGTGAAATCCCAGCTCTCCACTGTCCTCCATGTCTCATTGATGCAGCAGGGCGGCTGGAGTCTCACCGGAGCTGCCTCCTTCCCTCCTCATTGCTGCGTCTCCTCCCTCCTAAAGGAGAGACCATGTTAATGGGGGCAGAGGAGAGAAGTAAACGAGCGCAGAGAGAGAGAGAGAGAGAGAACTTTACAGTGCAATTATTTCCATTTCTTTCTTAACTTGCTCCTCTGAGCACCCACCACCCGAATGCATGAACACATGAGCACACACACACAGTCTCGATTTGCACTGCATTATGTTGGTGTATGATGTTTTCAAATGATTGTTTGATGTGCCCTCGGTGAACTTTGAGCACATGCCCCTCCAGTGGTCTCAGTCAGTCTGCACAGCTCTGCCAAGTACTGAACATCTCTGTATGCTTCTCCTACTAGGATGACATCATTACAACTCTCTCTCTCCCTGTCTTTAACTGTCTCGCTCCCTCTCTCTTTCCATGCTAGTTTCGATGGCTGGTATTTGCAGTGTGATCCGTACTGAGCTGACACACTTCTCCAAGTGCGCCGACCTAAATAGGGCCTCTGTGCCACCATTACCCATGCATGCACTGTGGCTCCACATCACCTCCCAGAGACTGGGCTGTTGTCACAACAGCATCAATGGATCCATGTCAATCTGGAAAACACGTACAAGAACTTTTACTTTTCTTTGCCGTCGGCTATACGTCATGCATGTCCAAAACCAATATGAAATAGTGAAATAGAACCTCTATATAAGCTCACAACACCTCACAAGGTGAGCTTTTGTGAGCGGCAATTTTCACTTCTTATGTGACACTATGAAAAAGTGTTAAACAATAACAAATATCAAGTGAAGGAAGAAAGAGGATGGATAAAATTAACTTCCGGACAAAAGGCGAGGAAAATAACTGCAGAGTCCCAAATCAAAATACTATTAAACCAAAACTCTGTTGAAAAATCTTAATAACTAGACAATTCAAACTAAGCCTATTTCACTATTAAAAAACTAACCTAATATGTTTAACAGAAAATAATGTGATGAAAATGTACATATACACAATGCCTCTAGGTATACATCCAGCACTGTCTGACATGGAGGAAGGAAGAGGCACTGATTAAAAGTACACATTTGCATTCAATGGAAGGTAATGAAGTTGATTGGTGGACTGATTATTGGCTGGGCCAATAGGAAAGTGAGGCAGAGTTGAGCAATGATTATTCACTGATGAACTGTCCTCAGATTTAAGACAGCAGGAGAATAACATTTGTAGCAGAGAGAAGAGCACACGTGTAACTAATTTCTTTCTAATGGCTGGTAACGATTTGGATAACAGAATCTGATTTTTTTTCAATGGCTGCATTCTGTTGCTTTTACTTTATAATTTTGTTTGAAATCAGGAATAAATTATGGAGGAACCACCAATGTGACCAATCATGTTAAATGGTTGATGGTCACAGGGCACATGTTTAAGCCTGCTGGGAAGGGCTCTCCCAGGTCTCCCTCAGATTGATTATGTACACAATCATTTTTTCTCTCATAGACATATTGCCCAGGTTGGTGGGTGCTGCAAGAACATTTAACACATCCTCCTCCTTCATCTGAAAAACATCCTGGACAGGGATTCAAACCGCTAGGGCTAAACGACAACAATTACGGATACCATCTTCCTGCTCTGCAGTTTTATAACCTTTATGAGAGGCATGATCTTTCAATGTGACTTGAGTTCCACAAAAACAAAGTCACACAGTGGTTTGAAATGCATTGCATGTGCTATACAAGACATTTAAGTGTTTCTTTCGTAAATGAATGATATACTAATCGTACCTCAGTGTCACACGAAAGCATCAGAAAAGTAGCAGAACCGCTTCTTTTGCATGAGAACTCTGAAAAGTAAAATACTGTATGTACTTATGAGTTTTCTACCCGACAGAGACGATATCTGTGGCACTGTCGATGAAGTAATTGGCAGTTTTGTATTTTCTGTTGCCTGTCATGCAACACATTTCCAACTTCCACTGCATATATTTATCTGTACAGTCCACAGCCCTCGGCAAAGAGTGAATGTGGCAGCATCAGCACTGAACCACTTTAAACCCAGGCATCGCTGTTTTCACGCATGTCATTATCGGTGAGGAATTTCAAAACTTTTTTTTCTTTTTTACAAAAAATTGAAAACACTTTAAAGTATAGCAGAAAATAGCAGATCGAAAGTTCAAGGTCACTTATTAATTGACTTCAAACAATTTGAGGTAATTTTTACTGCGATGGCCTGCGGTTGAATCTATGGATGAGGCTTTTCATGGTGCAGACCTTACCATGATTGTACCCATAGTGTTGCTGACATATAGCTGCACATTGGAAATGTCCACTGGCCATCAGGCCATGATCGTGCAAGTAAAATAGCCAATCTACATGCTCACTCCACATCACTTTGCAATGCACAATGTGAGCTTGAGGATTTGCTATTTACCGCATGTGACACCATTGTAAGACCAAGTATGAATCAATCCTAAAAAAAGCCTCTTTAATTTCCTTCACCCTTTTTCTCATTCGATTCATCCCACTCGCTCCCTTTTCTTCTCTGTCTCTGTCTCTCTCTCTCTCTCTCCTCGTTCTCCCTGGAAGTTAAAGGGGCAGAGGACCATGATTAGAATGCAGAGGAGGAAGGCTCTGCTGCAAATTGAAAACATATTGATTCTCCTCATGCTCAGAGGGAGAGAGAGGGCAAGAAACACAGAGAGAGAGGGAGAGAGAGGGAGAGAGGGAGGGGGTTGAGAGGGATAGGAAGAGGGCAAGAGAATAAAAAGTGGTCAGGGGATGGAGAGAGAAAGGTAGTTACCCAGTGCCAGTGGCAACTTGTGTAGATGTCCAGTTTCTCTCTCTCTCACACACACACACACACACACACACACACACACACACACACACACACACACACACACACACACACACACACACACACACACACACACACACACACACACACACACACACACACACACACAAAATGCATTCATTTTCATATTAACATCCCAGGGGTTGCAGGCTCTGTGGTCACCATAGTAACGGGGTCAGGACAGTGCCTGCATGAGCTTGTGTGTGTGGGCGTGCACACATGCGCGCACACGCACGCACACACACACACACACACACACACACACACACACACACACACACACACACACACACACACACACACACACACACACACACACACACACACACACACACACACACATGCGGATCCATGCAGACCCATGCGGACACACAAGCATGCGCATGCATACACACGTCTGTCATGTCCAGCTGTGGTAGTGCAAGGCCTTGGGACGCCGATGCGAGAGGACAACACAGAACATGTACAGATGTGCTGACTGCTCAGTTTCCATGGGAACAGCACCCCCCCATCCCCTCCTCATTGGCTTTGTGAAAGCTTGACAAGCTCTGCTCATACGTCTTGCTGCGTCTTAATGTGCGTCCATGCTTTCCTGGTAAAGCTCTCTCTCTCTGCCATGTCTTAATCTATCTTGGCCTAAGTGCCTGCGTGTGTGTGTGTGAGTGTGTGTGTGTGTGTGTGTATGTGTGTGTGTGCGCGTGTGCGCGTGTGTGTGCATGATGCATGTGTCTGTACATGTGCATGCGTGTGGGTGTGTGCATGCATGTACTTGAAAGTACAAGCGGTACTATGCTTGTGAGGGCCAAATGTCCCCAATAGTATAGTAGAATTCTGACCATAGGATTAGGCATAAATAGAGGTTACGTTTAGGGGTTATAGGTCCCCCCCCCCCCATTTTATACTTAGTTGCACGGTGTCACACGCTGAAAAATACAGGCTAGGTCTACAAGTTCAATACGATGTGACTTTGTAGATCTGCAAATCCTTTTCTGTCTCTATTTTCAAAGGTGATCTAAAACATTGATGTCCTCACAAGTATAGTAGTGTGTGTGTGTGTGTGTGTGTGTGTGTGTGTGTGTGTGTGTGTGTGTGTGTGTGTGTGTGTGTGTGTGTGTGTGTGTGTGTGTGTGTGTGTAGGATGGTTATCCTGTTCTTTAATCAAAGATGAGGGTGTGTGTAGAGAGGGGGGGCTAAGGGGAGGAGGGGGTTGTTATCAAAGTGAGTGGCTCTCTCTGGAACAAACAGATGCACATGCACCCACATACATAAATCAATACCTATCAACTATCAACAGTGTACCTGCAGTGTGTGTGTGTGTGAGAGAGAGAGAGAGAGAGAGAGAGAGAGAGAGAGAGAGAGAGAGAGAGAGAGAGAGAGAGAGAGAGAGAGAGAGAGAGAGAGAGAGAGAGAGAGAGAGAGAGAGAGAGAGAGAGAGAGAGAGAGAGAGAGAGAGAGAGAGAGAGAGAGAGAGAGAGAGCAAGCATGGTGTTGGCTGTTATTTTTTTGGCCATTGTGACTCAGCTGCCATCGTGTGGAGGAACAATGCTATTGCAGACTGTAGCCTGATGTACTGTATGTTAGTAAAGTTATATTCAGTGATTTCACTTAATTCACTTAATCCTTTTTTCCCTGATTGTATAATTTCCACACGATGTCCATAACATTATACCAGGATGAATAACGTACAATATCACTACTCCCACATAATCTGTTCAATGTTCATAAAAATATGCAATGCAGGGTGTTATTAAGTACCTTTAATACTGTAGTCTATAAGTAAAAAAAAATATTTGTACTTTTACTCCACTACATTCATTTGAAAACTTTAGTTACTAGTAGTTGCCTTGTATATTTAGATTAAACAGACAACTATTTCGGGTTCTTGAAAATAGCCTATAAGCTCACAATGCCTTGTAATGTGATGTATTTGTAAGCTTGTGGTGAGCTTGTTTGCTGTTTGCAAATGATTTTCATTTAATACATTTGAAAACTTGAAATTGGACATTCTGTATAGTGTCATACTTATAAGTATAAGTATGCCTACTCTGTATAGTAGGCATACTTTCTACATTTGATACTTTAATTACATTTCTATTCCAGCGCTTTTATGTGAGTAAATTTTGACTCCTGGACTTTTCATCGTACCAGAGTAATCATACATTTCACACCACTGAGAATAAGTTGCATGAACTGTCAATGTGAAACTGTATAAAGTTTTGTGTAGCCTTTCTGCAGCAGAATATCCTGCCAGCTCTCTTCAGAGTTAACTGTCAGATCTTCAGAAAAAGTTTTCATTTAATCCGACATAAGCATGAGAAGACTATAGCCTAGCTTACATAGCTTACATACTTATTGTATGTATTTTAAAAAACATTTAGGTGCTTGGGCAGTGCACTAGTAAAGTTCCTATTCAGTATGGTGGCATCCACAATGGAGGTTTGGGTTTGATTTCACCATTGTGCATTCTGCTTTGTCAAGAGTTGACACGGAAATACAGTATATATAATTGATAGAATAATGGTGAAGAAATGAATAGGTAGTTGTTGTGCATGTGTACTTACTGTACTGTATGTTTGTCTTGCTCCCTCTTGGACACTCTGCCTTGGCTGCCACATGTTGATAGTCATCCTCGCCTCTGTTTCCATGACAACAGTATCGTCTCCAGACTACTGTCCTGGTGAGTGGGTTGATGTTCCAGAGGCTGAGGACTGTTAGACAGAGAGCATTTCCCATAGTATCTGAGACAAACACATCTGCAGCCTCTGTCACTAGACCTGTCCCAATGACACCATGGCAAGAGACCTGGCCAGGTGACACAAACCAAGTGCACACATCCCAACCCCTTCGTATTTGTCTCCATCCATAACATTGACCACAAACTGTCAATGTTGACTTTCTAATAATTGTTTTTTCAGTCTTTGGAACCCCAGCCTCCCAGTTTCAGGACAGAAACTCTAATCAAAAGACCACAGGTTTTCAACATTTAGAGAATACTGGACCAGAATTGAAAACTAGAAAGAATTAAAGGCCCCAGCATTTGTTTAAATCAAGATATAGGATCATGAAGTTACAACTAATGGTGCTCCATTATATTAATAGCCAAATAGCCAATTTCATCAGCACTGATACAGTAGAAGTACAGTAGAAGTACTGAAATGGCATGAAACTTGAACCTACACCCACAATATGATGAACATAATTGCAACAATAAAAGCTGAATGCACTGCCAAATACATCTGTGTGACCAATAATTTTGATGCTCCATTGGGTGATTGATTTAATAGGCCTATTTTTATTAAAAATTAAAATTTTATTATTGCAAAAAGGCACAAAATCAAGTTACATACAAATCACAATGGCTTGTTTCCATTGGGTCCGGTATATTCAAGTCATCCAAATATTTAAAGACAAACTAAAACAACATATAAAAACAAGTAATAAATCAAATCAAGTTGATTTGCCTGAGAGATAGACACAGCAAGGATCAGGTGATGACCTCCATGCAATGTGTTGAACACATTAACAACTTGATGAATGATTTGAACCGATGCTGCTTTCTTTTTTTCTTTTCTTTTTCTTTTTTCTACTTATGTCTAAAGTGGCATCTTATCAATTTACAATTGAGGCATTAAGCAGATGCTCTTATCCAGAGCAACTTACAAGTGCAGAGTATAATTCATCACATTTCTGCTATAGGCTACAAATATTGTATGTTTTATGTTACATAGAGGAAAGGTAGAAATAATCAACCTTATATGTTAAGTCACATCCCACAAGGGTCTACAGAAAGTATATAATTATTGTTGCAGGTTTGATCAGAATGGTGCAGAGAATCTATTTGTTGGCTTGTCCTTCGGTTGAGTTGCTTTAGTTTTAGTTTTGTCCCACAGAGCCATCTTGCTCTTAACAAGCGGTTTGGGATTGGTGCCTGCATCCTGAGAGACAGAGACAACATGGAGAGAGAGAGACAGACAGAGAAAAAGACAACAGACAGAGGAAGAGAGAGAAAAAAAGAAAGGCAAACACATGGCAGAGTGCCGGATGTATGAATAGTTGATCGATGATTGGGAACTGCTCTAGAGTAAATGTTGGTAATCTGACTCACCATTTTCACCTTTTTATTTTTGAGTGGGGAGGGGGATATACAGTATTTAATTTCCCCTATAGTATTTACTATAATAGTGAATAGAAATATGTACTGACTCGATTCAGTTAGATTGCTATTGCATCTATAATGCTGATTTGTTATTTATGCCACTGATCATAGGCTAACCAACCTGAGGTCTATGACGATTCTGTAAGTGGGCCCCCAAATGATTGGCACAAAACTATGATTTTAATCATAACATGTGTCTCTTGAAAGGTGAATTTCAGTGTGATACGGATAAAGTATGGTACACTCCACCTAGAGGTGCTTATGTTCATTATTACTATTGTTTTTGGTGTCCATTTATAGCTTGTAATTCTGGAAAGAATGTTTGGTTTATTGTGTTGAGATGACTGCTGTGTATTTCCTGGTTATCCATTCCTAACCTGTGATGTCACAGCCATATCCCCATCAGTGTCTGCAACCTTGTAGAAGACGGATGCAGTAAAGACTTGTTGATAGGTGGATGCCACAGTCGGCAATGAAGGATCTGTATCAGAGAAGCCCATATTATACCACAGATACCAAACATTTCATTTCACTCCCCTAGCTGACACCATGACATTCTTTGGCTCGTGTCACTGAAACTGCAGCAAACCACACAGGGAAGAATGTCCTTAAGGTGGTGAAACCAAAGACTGATAAAACATGGCAGGCTGCATAAGAATGACCAATAGTACATTGTGATCATGTAAACTAAATCATAATGGAGCCACGGCACAGCCATGGCTCCAGACAATGCAAGGTTTACAGCATGAGTAAAACAAACTACAAAATCAGAGTAGGGTTTCATTGCCATTTTAAGGATTATAGAACATGGATGGATTGCATATGCATACTTGTAGTGTTGATGGTAATGATGTGGGCTGGTAGGAGTTGTACTGTACATATTATACTGTAATTTACTCCAGATAAGAGTTAAAATTAGATAAATACATAAAAAATCCACAGAAAGAAGCGAGTGCAGTAGTTAGTCTGACCTTTACAAAAACGTCGGATCCATGGTGGTCTGCGCTTATGCTTTCTGCTCAGTCTGATACGATACTTCTGGACTGAAAAGTCCAAAGACGATGCTACAAACTGATAGAGAGGGGGGGGACAGTTAGTCAGACAGACAGACAGACAGACAGACAGACAGACAGACAGACAGACAGACAGAGGAGATTGATAACTACGCAGTTAAATAAATCTGGCCATACCAGGGTATTAATGGACTAACCCAGGGGTTTTCAACCTTTTTGACTACAGGGACCACCATTTACTCAGCATTGGAGCCACGGACCACCATTTGATGACATTTTAGCCCCAAAGACCTAAAACTAAAAAATATTTTAACTTTTGAGAGTGTGAAAATGAAACCAAATGGACCCTTGCGGGTCCATTTGGTTTCATTTTTACATTCTCAAGAGTTACATCTGGTTAACCAACTTTCCATCATTTAGCCTGGGGACCACCTGGAACCCTCTCAAGGACCACTGGTGGTCCCCGGACCACCGGTTGAAAACCTCTGGACTAACCCATGAAATCTCAGATCTACAAGCACACAACAAATCACAGCATGTTGTGGGCACCTAGATCAGTTATTTTCTTCATTATTAATGTATAGAGAAAAGGGGAGGTGCCCTATAGCTAGTATAGGTCCCTGCAGAACTTTGCTAAACTATAATAGCTTTGAAGTTGTTTTTAACTAGTAAATAAAGTGCACAACTTAGTGACTCACCTTCACATGAGAAAAGTCTGGAAGGACAGAGGGATTCACAAACTCCACAGTTTCATAACCGTTCAAAGTTCCAGGTGCTGTTTAGATGAAATACAGTATTACTAGTCTTGCGCTTTTGCAGCAAAAGCCATCATGAACAGGACTCGACCACTCAACACACTGACAGGCCAAAGCCTATAAGTCCCTGGACCACTCAGCCAGCAGGCAGCCTCATGTTTAAAGACTTTAGTGTGTAGCATCCAGACACAGCAGTAATACAAAAACAATTGTGTCAAAGTTTAAACTCACACATATATCCTTTGCCCCTGGACTGAAATGTCACTGGTACAGTGAACGGCCCACCATCAGACATGGTCATTTCCTGTCTCCTTGTGTCTGTTTGGTTCCCTGGGGAAGCAGCATGTGGAATTGGAAGATTCACATCCTCATAGATAGACTCGTCCTCTGTATTGCCATGGTTACAGTCAAAAACATGCTGTGGAAAAAATGCATAAAATAAATAAATTGTGGTTAAATGTTGTGAACACCAGGTATTTGGCATTTGACATCCCCTGAGACCCCAGATGATGTTCTTGGGACCACAGCAAATAACCAATAAGTATTACTTGAACCTCAAGATGAAGAACAATGTATCTGCTTGTACGTTGTAGTTGTAGAAGTTTCATGTTCAAGATCACAACCATATTCCAGCCCATGCAAACAAACGAGATTAATGGGCTCTGTGCATTTAAATAGGGAGAACACAGCTGAACTGATTGGGCCAATTTGGACTAGTCCAACTCAAAGGGAGGATTGTTTTTCTATCGTGGAGGAATATTGGACCCATATGAACTCTAAAAAGACTTTGTAAGACTAAAACACTGATTGAAATGAACAATGAATCTACAAGCTCACAGAACGAAATGTGTGTGAATGTGGTTTGGAGCTATTGTGACCTGTTTGAGCTATTATAACACCCCTTTTCATGTGATCCTGTTATGTAAGTGGAGCCAGGGAGTCTATATACAGTAGGTTGGACAGAAATGGCATTTTTAGCCTCTTTCTAAGGCCCAGCCAGACTACAGGATTGCACATTCCAACTTTCGGCCGCGGGCGGGTCTTTCCTGCTGCCTGGCCGCCGTCCGAAATTCAGACAGGAAGTAGCAGGAAGTGCCCATTGAAACCCATTCAAAAAAGGAGGACGTGACGTCACACCCCGGTCCGAGACTTGGACTTTGCAAAACCCTGTGTAGTTGCAGCCCTACTGCTGTCCAGGTTGTTTGAGTGTGTTTGATTGATAAGAATGCGTTCTGTTACTTTGAACATGATTTTATTTTGGTAAAATAAAGTTTTGGTAAAAAAAATGTTTGGTTTATAGTAATATATTTTTTCTGGATTATATTTAATAATATTTATCACAGTAATATTTAATAATGATATCTAGGTTATAGACCTGCGCAGTGACGTCACCGCCCCTGTTCCAGAAATGGATTCCCCATTCATTTTTCTTATAGACTTTTCGAAAAGATTTTATATAAAGACGATTGCGCCGCGGACAAAGCCAACTCGAGTCGTGACGAATCATGATGACACACACAAACTTTTAGGACAATCAAATAATTTCTAAGATGAAAAACGAAACAAAAAGTCTTGTATCATGCCATTTTCTACTTCTTCCTAATTATATATTATATGACAATATTGTGTTTGTTGTCATGATTTGTCACGACCCGAGTTGGCTTTGGCCGCGGCGCAATCGTGTTTTTATTAACCATTTTCGAAAAGTCTATGAGGAAAATGAATGAGGAGTGCACTAGTGGAACAGAGCTGGTGACGTCACTGCCCAGGTCTATAAACAGTTGGTTTAAAATGACTGATTATAAATATTATAGTAAAATGATGAATTTAATTTAGGTTATGTAAATAATTTGAATTTGTTTTTTACTTGTGTGAACAGAGTGGGCGCAAATAGGGGTATTCGGTGGTCGGTCCCTCCGACCGACCGAACAGTAAGTACAAACCTTTATAGCTAATGTCATTAGTATTAGCCTGCTCTGATGACTGGTCACACATGAGTAGGCTTCTTGTGTGCAACATGCAAGTGTGAACTCTACCGATGCACTTATCTAGTTATATTTTATTTTCAGATTTTTGATCTCCTTTTGTATTGTCACATTTTGTGAGTTGGGGGAATAGAGCATTTGTTAAACCTTGCCCAACTGCGTGCCTTGCCATCTTTGATGTTTATACCCTCTTCTGAGCCAGGAGTGTGACACATGTATTCACCTATACATTTTCGGAAAGGCAAATAACCTCCTTTAGCCTAAAGGTCTGAGAAGTGGGAGAAATGTCAACAAATGAAATATGCTGAGGACCCCCTTGAAAATAAGTAAAGCAAATGCTCTCTTGAGCATAATGCTCTCTGGAGCCTCCACTCCGGCTACAGCTTCAGTCAGCAGAGAAGCTCTGAACAATATATTACTGTTCCATCAATCAAAATTAAACCTTGGCTCACACAGTACATGTAGCTACTATGTGGATAATTGCTGAAAAACAATTCCCTATACAGTCTTCAGTGTCTAAATGTGTGTGTGTGTGTGTGTGTGTGTGTGTGTGTGTGTGTGTGTGTGTGTGTGTGTGTGTGTGTGTGTGTGTGTGTGTGTGTCCGTGTGTGTGCGCACACGCACACATGCTCTTGTGTTTGATAAATGAAGCAAATTAAACTCACCAAACCTACCGGTATTTCACCACCCTCCTGTCTTTCTCCGCCCACCTGCTCTCGCTGCCCTCCAGTTTGCTTCTCTTGTTCTTTGCTCTCCTCCAGTGCATCTACCATCTCCAACATTGGTCCTTGATCCTCAAATCGATTCTGAATCGACTCTATTCTGATTCCTACGTTCTGCACCTCTTGAGGTTCTTCTAATGGCCTGTCTGCCTCCTCCATGCATGTTTTTGGGAGACTGGTGGATGCAACGGGGGCATCTTTTGTAAGAGGACAAGCCTCCCCGTCTCGTCTCCCTGAGTCCAGGGCTTGGACCTGGGGCGTTTGGATCTCGGTCTGAAGCAGCGCCTGTCTTTCTCCGCTGACCTCCTCTTGCTGCCCTTCAGTTTGCTTCTTGTGTTCTTTTCTCTCCTCCAGTGTATCTACCATCTTCAACATCGGTCCTTGATTGGTTTCTCCATCCAGAGGATCCTCAAATTGACTCTGAATCGATTTGATTATGATTTCTAGGTTTGGCACCTCTCGAGGTTCTTCTAATAGCTTGACTGCCTCCACCATGCTTGTCTTTGGGAGACAGAGGGATGTGACAGGGACATCTTTTGTAAGAGAACAACCCTCTCTGCCTCGTCTCCCTGAGTCTGGGTCTTGTGCCTGGGGAGTTTGAATCTCGGTCTGTTGTTGCCGCTTTCTGCGAGGGGGCTTCGGAAAGGGTGCAACCCTACCCCCTGTTGATCCTCCTCCAAGCCTGCCGGCCTCCTGACCCAAGATGGCGAAAGGGACGGATTCCGATGTTGCCCTTTCTCCCAGCTGGGAGGAGTTCAGAGCTACAACAGAGACCACTTTGAAATGTTCCCCTTCCACTTGATCCTCCTTAGTCTTTTCATTTCCATTTCCCAGGCCTTCCTTCAGTTGACTTGCACTCGATGTAACTTTGCTTAAGTTGGGCATTTCATCAGCTGCCTGCAACACCGTCAGTAGTTTCAGAGGTTTTGGAGGTGGACATGGGCGAAGCAGCGTTTGCGAGAGCATCTGTCCTGTTTTTAGCAAGGCTGAGCTTCCAGCCCCCGCCACAGTGTGGCAATCTTTTTCAGGCTTACTATTTGATCCATGGTTGAAGCCCAGACAGCGGCCTATGACCTGATACGATTCAGGAGGGTTCTGCTTATTAGATTGGGTGGTGGATATAGCCCCTTTCATAGGGTCTTCAACAACAAGCTTGTGGTTTTGTGTTTTCCCTGCTGCAGGAGAGTTCTGACAAGGAGAAGGGAGCGAACACAGAACCTCTTTCCCAGGACCTGTACACCCTTGGTGTGGCTCTGGGCTTTTTCGGGGATACTTAAACCGGGGCTTGGGGGGCACTGGGGGAGGAGTTCGCTTGGCATCCATCGAAGGCAGGAGAGCTTTTCTTCTCTCCCACTGGACATTGGTAGCGGGAGAGGACCCATCTGATTCCACACTTAGATTTCCCGGTGCTGGATCTGACATTTCTTCCCTATCTGTATTTGCGGTAGAATCGTGAACGACATCAAGAGCTGTGCTCAGACCTGAATCCCAAACGGCCGTACATGTCTTGTTTGAGTGGGATGAATCTGGTAGACCCAATCTTGCACATAAATATTCTTTGCCCATGTGTACATGCAAGAGTGACCCACTGTGTGGTGCAAATGCAGGTAGGAGTGGGTGAGGTGCTAGGGAGAGCGCACCGATATGGAAGGTAGCCACATCTGAGCAGGCCTGAGATATGTGCATGTCACCCAGCTGTAGTGGACATTGTTCTGTGATCATCAGCGATGAGAGCAGACGTGCATCACCGTGCATCACTGTGTCACTGCGTTTGGTGACGACCCGCAGCCAGGTGGAGAAACACGTAGAGGACCACTGCCTAGAAGAAAAACGGCACGTCCTACAGAAACAGGGATCATGAGACACCAATTAGATTTCAGATGGTATTCTATGCATGTACAGTATGGACAAACAGAATCATTTGCTCAGTAGTTAGCATTCTATGGCACACTGTAGATATTGTACTCTGTTGTACATGCACCTCTATGAAGTGTTACACCACAACAGACCTTTAGATAAGACAATGGAACAGAGTGGAATGTCGATACGATCAAATAATGTGTGTACAGGGGTAGCTAATTTACAGAATGTACAATAAGGCATAACAATGTTTACAGATTTGTATATATAGACAATTGTGCAATGTTGTTTTGAGCATTTGTTTTAAGTGCAATAGTTTTTTATTATTTGGCAATTATTCTATTACATGTCAAAAACAAAATCAGCTTACAACATCAGTCCCACACATCCTGAGCACAAATGTAACCAAATGAACAATTATGGCTCTGTAACTATGTATTTTAACTATGTTGTACTTTGTTCTAAGTAGTACAACAACAATAGTACAACAAGGCCTTAGAGTTGTACTTGTATGAAACCATGTCGTGCACCAAACATACTGTATATCGGCAAGCTTGTGAGCCTCTAGATCAGATATTTTAGTGACATCTGTGATTTTGTTAACTGGTTGGAGAGATTTACAATGACAATAGACCTGAACCTTTACATTTATAGCCATGAGATATTTGCTTTAATTTTCTTACCACTTAAGTTGGCCTCTCAACAGGTTCACGACATGTGTTTGTTGTCCTGCTCCTTCTCTCTCTCTCTCTCTCTCTCTCTCTCTCTCTCTCTCTCTCTCTCTCTGTGTATGTGTCAGTGTTTCTTGCTGCCTTCCTTGGGTTCTGCCTTGGTATTTTGTTCCTCCTCCTACTGTGTGGTTTTGGGTTTTTCCCAGCACTCCATGATGCTACGGTCGTGTGTTTCTCGACCGTCCTGACCCAACCTGTTCCTCTACTTTAGAGATACTGTATGAAGCATGCTCCATAGAGGCATTGTGATTCTAATACGTTGTACATGGCCCAGGGCTATTTGAGAAACTGTCTGTGACGAGGTGGACAGAAGTACAGTATAGGCCTACTGTCAGTTTCATACTTGACACCACACTAACCTTCCTAAACAATATAAATAAAAGAGTTTAGTTCTTGTCCATTGTCCATTAACCATTGCCATTGGTTTTACTGTGTGTGTGTGTGTCTCAACTATCATCCGTAGTTGAGAAATACTAGTGTTGACAAATAAAACAGCATTAAAAATATTATAACACACACACACACACAGTTTTGGAGACACACACACAGTCTCCAAATGGGGCCTTGAGCAGTCCCATATGGAATGTCACATATGCAAACTCTTGAACGTGGCACCTTTCATAGAAGCCACTTCACAAAACAAATACTGTGGATCTAATATCTGTTTTGTATGTCATATATAATTCGTATGAATGACAAAATTATACACTGTATATTTCATATAAAAATACTATGGATCTTATAGTAACTGTATTCTCTTATATAAGGATTGTTTGAAAGGTGCCTCTTTCAAGAGTTTGCATATATAACATCCAAACTTGCTTTCATGTTAAGAAGCCCAGACCTAAATCGACAATTCAAAAGATATGCCAGAGACCCCCATACGAGAAGATTGTTACAGGGCTGTAACTGGAGTTTTCCAACATTTTAATTAAAAGGACACCCAGTTTGACATGCATTAGGCTACATGGCCTACCCTGATTTAATGGAATTTCTCTCTGGGACACTAGGCTAAATCAATGTTAGAAAGTGTACACATTTTGACATTCTCTGAGTTATTACAGACACATAAGGGTCTCTTTGGTTCCTAACTATCTCTAAGTATACCCTCCCCCTGGAACTCCGTCAAGGACCCCTGGGAGTCCCTGCGCCAACTTTGGGGACCACTGCACTGCCCAAGACTAGATCTGCACCATAGCTCTACTGTTCTAGATTCTGCCAGTGCCTTACTGTAGAACAGTGGTTTTCAACCAGTGGTCCTTTAGAGCAGGGGTTTTCAACCTTTTTGACACCAGGGACCTCCATTTTTTCGGTATTCGAGCCACGGACCACCATTTGAGGACACTTTGGCCACCACAGACCCCAAAACTAAAGATTTCTCTTGCCTTAATGTCCACAATTCCAGGCTGGATTCGGGGAAACAAAACCCCGGTGGTCCCCGGGCCACCTGTTGAAAACCCCTGCTATAGACTATCGACTCCGTGAGAGTTTATTTTCCTCGCGACAGATTGTCTCTGTTCTACAACTTTCTTTTCCGTATGTACACACAAGCACTGACTCAGCAATGTGAAACAACACAAAGATGAGATAAAACAAAGTCCATTTTGCTTAGGCTATGAGAAAAGCAATAACGCCCTATCTATCTCTGTGTTTCCAGTGCCATGAATAAAAATGACTCCTCATTTAGAAGCCATGCCTACATCTTATTTTGCATTCACGGGATTTGCGTGATGTTGATCGATTTGGAAAAAAAAGTGGCGAAAACGCTTCGTTCCTCCACCTTTCTCCCAGACCGCATGCACGCGCTGACTGGTCGCATGCATTCTGACTGACCGCATGCACGCTCTCATGATCGCATGCACGCGCTGACTCATAGCTCTGACTGACCGCATGCACGCTCTCATGATCGCATGCACGCGGTGACTCATAGCTCTGACTGAACGCATGCACGCTCTCATGATCGCATGCACGCGCTGACTCATAGCTCTGACTGAACGCATGCATTCTATTGCGCACTGAGTGAGTAGGCTACTGAGCAATGCAAACTAATAGGCGAGTGCGCTCCGGTGTGGTATTTCATAACGTGCCCTGACTGATCGCATGCACGCTCTCACTGATCGCATGCACGCTCTCACTGATCGCATGCACGCACTCACTCATAGCTCTGACTGAACGCATGCACGCTCTCATGACCGCATGCACGCTCTCACTGATCGCATGCACTCTGGTCGCATGCACGCGCTGACTCATAGCTCTGACTGGTCGCATGCACGCTCTCACTGATCGCATGCACGCTCTCACTGATCGCATGCACGCACTCACTCATAGCTCTGACTGAACGCATGCACGCTCTCATGACTGCATGCACGCTCTCACTGATCGCATGCACTCTGGTCGCATGCATGCGCTGACTCATAGCTCTGACTGGTCGCATGCACGCTCTCACTGACCGCATGCACGCTCTCACTGATCGCATGCACGCTCTCATGATCGCATGCACTCTGACTGGTCGCATGCACGCGCTGACTCTGGCAAGCCCAGACTGCAGCACAATGCTCTCTCTCTCACTACCTCCCTAAACAAAATAAGTTAGTGTGTAGGCCAGGGGTTTTCAACCTTTTTTGACTCCAGGGACCATCATTTATTCAGCATTTGAGCCACGGACCACCATTTGATTACATTTTCACACTAAAATTAAAGAATTATTTTGGTTTTGTCCACAATCCCAGGCTGTATTTTTTTTTGCCAACAAAACAATGTAAACTTCTTAATTAAGTGGTGCTAATTCCGATGATGAATATTTTACCTCTTGAGAGTGTAAAAATGAAACCAAATGGACCCGCAAGGGTCCATTTGGTTTCATTTTTACGTTCTCAAGAGTTGCCTGGTCAACCAACTTTCCATCCTGGGGACCACCTGGAACCTTCTCAAGGACCACTGGTGGTCCCCGGACCACCTGTTGAAAACCCCTGCTTTAGAGGATTCCAGGTGGTGAAAAGTTGGTTCAAAAGATGTAACTCTTGGAGGGTTAGTGACATCTGTTACCTGGTTGGACAGATTTACAATGAACCAATAAACCTTACATTTACAGCCATGAGATATTTGCTTTAATTTTCTTACCACTTAGGTTGGCCTCGCATGTTTGTTGTCCTGCTTCCTCTCATGTCAGGGTTTATTGCTGCTGTTCTTGAGTTCTGTCCTGACCTAAGTTCTGTTCTCAAGAGTTAAAATATTCCGAATTAGCCCCAAGTCGAGAATGTAGAAGATTAATGGTCATTTTAATCTGTATGTGCTCTACTGTTTCTACATTCTACATGTTGTAAATAATATAATGTATTGTAGAATGAATGATAGAAGCGATAGAGCGACTGTATGGACCAAAGCTAGACCAATGAAAACACTGCATTCAACACCATGTGATTCTGCATGCGGAACAACAACAAAGTACCAAGCAAGCAGCAGAGTCCAAAAGTCCTGTATCTAAAAACATTTCCAAAAGAAACTATACATATTCGATATGAAGCGGGCTCTGTTTCACGTGTCAGTGGTTTACCTTGCGTGCATCGCCGTCGCGTGCACGTCCCTGTTCGACAGCGTGCACGTGGACGTGGACTACTCTCACTATGCAGAGAGGAGAGTAGAACATCTACCCAGCTGGATGGCAATGCCCTGCAACTCTCTGATCAACCTGGCATACATGCTGATGGGCTGCTACTGGCTGTTCATGTTTCGGTATGCCTGCCCTGGCACACTTGTATTTATTGGGTAGGGGGTTGGGTGTCTACCCCAGACTGTTACTGAACAAAGATGGCATTAGAAGAAAAGAAAGTTTACTTTATTGTAATCATACGATCGATCAATGAGCTAACTTCCTGTTAACTTTCTGCTTTTGTACCCCTATAAAAGCCATTCCAAAAACTTCTACTTTGAGGAGGAAACCAAAAAACACTATAGACTTCAGAACATTAAAAATACATTTTTCCCAAAAACAGGATATAAAGAAAGTAAAAAGGGGGAAAACAGCACGGGAAAGAGATTACTATAGGCTATAAGCCAGACCATCAAAATGGGCAGGGGTGGAGTGTGGTGAGGCCTAGTAGTCCCTGTTTTAAGGGAACTTCAGGCCAGGGGTGCTGTGCTTACCTGTGCAGAGTGTTTGTTCAATCACTGTCACATGCATCTTGTCTCTAGCTATTTGAATACATTTTATGTGGGTTGCCAAGAGAGAGCACACACTTATGAATCATCTTTCTGTCATCATGACTTCCAATTTCACTTCTTTAATGTGATCTGCGTTCTCTATCCTGAAAATTCAGCCCCAACGGACAGAAGATAAGCACAGAGACAGAGGACAGCCGTTATGTAAGAGAGGTGTTCTCCCTCATGGCCATCCTGTACGCTCCCATCCAGTGGGCACGCCTGGCCACCCTGCAGAGACCCCTGGCCGTCCTGGACCAGTGGTTCACCCTGCCCATCTTTGCCTGGGTTCCTGTGTGGAGCCACTACATAGCCAGCGGTGGAGGAAGTAATCAGTTTATTTGTAAAAGAAATGTTAACGCATCTGCGCACTGACTCAACCCACTGAGTATTAACTACTAACGACTAACCCTAAAAAAAGGAAGAATTCGGCAGAGCACGGTTTTACAGAGAGCTATAGCTACTTATCTCCCTCTAAACGCTCGAGGGATCTACAAGCATTGGGGGCTTGTAGATCACCTATTTTGATAAATAATTAAGAAATAGACAGATCTTTTTTCCCCAGATTATTTTTCTTTTTAAAATCCTTTACAAATCCTGTACAGGAAAATATGGCATATTTGGACATAGTTTGAATGGTGATTAATCATGATTGAATTATTATTTTGCCGAATAGCTCATTTGATTTTGCATCCTGATTTTAATTATGGTATGAGTGTGTGGCAGCATCATTATCACTTAATAAAGTCTTAATGTTTTGCATAAATAATGTAAATGTGCTAAGGCTTATTAAGTATCTTAGTAACTAAAGATGTCATATACAATGAAATAGTTACAGTATAGCTGAGAAATAGATTTACACAAACTAAACAAATTTAAGATCGAAATTTCACATTTCCCCACCCCGAGCAAGCCAGCAGGGATCAGGCCAGTACCATATGCTACAAGTTATCCAGGTACTTCTGCAGGAGAAACTGGTTTAAATCTTGTGCCTGGCATTACTGACCTCTGTTTCAGCCCACGGCCCTGTCTGGAGTTGTGCATACGCCCTGCAGGTGGAGCTGTTGTCCATTCTCAGCTACAGCTTGGCTCTGCTGCATGAGAATGGCTTTGAGATGGCTCTGGGCTGCCATGTGGCCTTCACCTTGTTCCAGGCACGGTTATGCATTTATCAATAGTTTTTAAAGCTTTGTTTTATTTTGACTTTTTGTCATGCAAATAGTTTAAAGCAAATTCCATAATTTAGTTTTTATGTTTTGTAAAGGGTTTTTTATACGGTTAAGTTGGTTTAGGCTTGACTTAGATTCTGACAAGGACTTTTGAAGCCAAACTCTAGATGTCTGAAAAAACATAGAAAAATACTTTTTTCAAAAACATATATTTTAGAATACTGTACATAATATAGTTCAAAATTTTAAACGAGGTCAAATAATTGTTGTAGATCTAGCATTCTTTCTATCAAGGTTCTTTAAAAGGATGATTGTAGTATTATGTCCAATTCTAGTTGTGTTTCTTGATATGGTTTAGTTTTAGTTGACTGTGACAAACTGTTTTCCAGGCAGTGCGTGTGCAACTGGCACATGGAGACGCGCGGTCCCAGAGATACCTGCTCCTGGCAGCGCTGTCCTGCGTGGGGTTCGTGGTCCTCAAGCTGCTGGATCATTGGCTGGCCCAGTTCGTGCCTTTTCAACGTGTAACGGGTCACTTCTGGTCCAAGGTGTGTGATGTGTCCCAGTGGCACTACAGCTTCTGTTTCCTGACCTCTCTCACCGAGAGGAGGACACATGTGGACTAGAGCTGTAGTTGTCAACCTTTTAAATGTCAAGGACTCTAAAGGATGCACAGACCCCCTTTTGATAGGATGTTCTATCTCTGGGACCCCAATCTGCACTGTAGTGTTTACATGGGAAGATGTACCATAAAGACGCAGTCTACTGTTCATTGTCAATGGATGCCAGCAACATCACGATGCAAAGATGCAATGATGCACGTAGCTGCTCTAAATGATACTCCAATTTGTTTTTGCTTCTGCATGTGTGAATGCAACATCAGTTAAATAAACTCACATTGAGAAACGGTGGAGTAGTAATACTAACCAAATGATCGGTGAAGAAATGTATTCATGACATTTACTAATGTGAAAGGGCATTACACTGTTATTATTATAACAGCCAAAGTATTGTGTTTTTTGCCCTTAGATAATAGATATCAGCCCACCAATCAGCCTGGTCTTTGCCAAACATTGAGTTTTATATTTACTGATTATCAATATGAAGTGATTCGTCAGTGATTTGTTGGTTGAGATGTATTCTCCACTATATGCCCACTCTGATTGAACACCTAGGATTTTACTACATGATGACATGTTGACCAAATGAGCACAACAAGCTTATTTGTTTAATGGTAAGGATAAGCTTAATGATACTTTCAGATATCTGACCTATAGTTTGTTCAGAAGAATCAGTCTATCTCAACCACAAATTAAGAAATGTTAGATCTGTCCTGAACAATGTGGAATATTTTCTTCATCATGAAGAATTTTACTATAGACAAAATTATATAAATAAGATTATAAAGAAATTGTAATACATATGTAAGATGTTGGTATCACATCGTGATAATCTACCTACAGTACCCAGTACAGTACTAGATTGAAATTGGTGTAAGTGATGTTTTTGCACTGTAATGATAATGATTGCTACAAAGTTTGTTAAAAAAACTGAGGTCTCCTCAGTTGTGATACCATTTCATACAATTAGGAAATGCTGAATACAGAATAGGCAAGTGACAATAGAAGTAATGTATCTAAACAAAAATAAATTTGCAGACAATTGCCTAAAAGAATCGTAAAAATGGATTTTCTGTTTTCTGTTTACTAAAGAGTTAGAGAGAGACCTATACAAACACTAAAGAAATGAAGAAATTATTATCTTTAATAATAAAACAGGAATAATATAATATAATATAATATAATATAATATAATATAATATAATATAATATAATATAATATAATATAATATAATATAATACAATATAATACAATACAATATAATTCTAAAATAAATAATAATAATAAATAAACACCACATTTAAACTTGGTGAATATCATTAAAAGATGAGGTTAGTAATACCAGTCAGTACAGGGTCTGAAAGTGGCTTCCTACTGGTCCACAGCAATGCCAATCCTGCCTGTCGGAAATCATGATTGGTGCAGTAGATGAGGGGGTTCAGCCCACAGTTTAGATATGACATCACTGATGACAGGGTCCTTAGCCATTCAGGAGCTGGTGACAGATCAATTCTACCCAGGAGGATAAGCTGATAGTGAATGAGAGAGAGATACAGTGAGAAAAACAGTGAGAGTATTTAGTGGAGACAGATTTAGCTTTCCATGTATCAGTTATTCTTTTGTTTGATTCACGTGTGTGCCTGCTGTGTCAGTGTGAGTGTCACACACCAAACATAGAATATCAACAAGCACATGTGTCACAGCACATGTTGAGGACTTGTAAATGGGATTGTACAGCAAATTTGTAATGGGTACTATCTTAATTATGCAACACTTCTAAACAGCTACGGTTGATTTTGTTCATACTGTATAATTAACATTGCCATTTTAATCTTGCAGTCAATTGTTTGCATCAAAAACGCATTCAAACAAACTTGAATTCATCCCATGTATGAAAGTGATTATTACCGGTTACACCCTGTATATCCCTATATTTCGTGAAAATTAACACATTATTGTCAACGCCTGCTTTGCTGCCAGGCTGAAAATCTCCACATGTCATGTTTTTCTAAAAATAATAATAATAATAATAATAATAATAATAATAAATAATAGCAGCTTACTTAATCATACTACAGCACCACACAATGTACTAAATATTAGATCTGCAAGCTACTACTGTTTATGAATTTGAATCCATTCAACACTGCAGTTTGGTCAGGCATATTAGAACTGGGATCGACTTTTACTAAGCATATCTCTATCCCTCACCGTAATCCTAACCTCCTACTGGGCACTCACTTAAACCTAACTTTAACCCTATATCAACCCACATTGTCCCTAACTAATGGGATGTTGAACCTTAGGGCAGTTGTAAACATGTCATGTCTGTGTGTGCGCATGTGCATCTGTGTGTGTGCAAACATCACACCTCTGACACAGCAAAGGGAGTGTAGCAAAGAATGTAGAAGGACACCAAGAGAGGAGTGACACAGGACAGGTCTTCATCGTCTCTGAGGCGGACAGTTGGACACAGGACAGATCGTAGACAGATGGAAGCAAAGTACAAAGAAGATGTAAGTGGAAATTAGGTAGAGAATGTCAGAGGAGAGATGATCTTTTCGTTGATGTTATGTACCTGCCACAGTCTGAGCACCAACAGTCGTTGACGGCGGTCAGCATAGTGCAGATGAGGATGATGAGGAACGGGACAAAGATACAGATGGAGAACGCACAAAGGATGTACACCAGCATGTCGGAGTAGCTGCTCTCCCAGAACACGGCACACAGCATCTCTGCTGGGTCGTACCTGCCATAGAGCGGTACGATGGAGAAAGACACCACACATCTTTCATCGTTTGGTGCTAGCACTCTTCTTTATACATTGTTCAAACTAGTTTGTATTGTAGCTTATCATCAATACATATAGCAAACTGTATAGCTAAATTAACATATGCGCTAAAATTCTATGTAGGTACCGTAGGTGTGTTACGTTCAGAGGGCCAGACAAAGAGCATAATGAGACTGGGGAAGAGAAAACAGACCAAAGAACTATTGTACATCAGTCGGTCTTGCTTTTAAACCCAAATCATTAAACCAGAGGACATGTTTTTGCTCCTCTTTGTTTCTGTGATTTCTGTCCTGTGATGTCTACCTTTTTGTAATAAACTTAATGTATTGTGTCTGTGTCTTGGCTGTTTCTTGAACAGTAGCCTCGACACCCAGGCTTTCATTTTCGTTCGCCTTGCGCGAAAACGGAAAGCCTGGACTAGCGCACGTTGGAAAGTGGCCTTGAGGGGGGAGTGAACCTTCCGGGGTGGGCGTCGCTCTAAATGATGTGACGTAGAACAGCAGTGGACGGGAGGGGGAGGGGCCGGAGATGACGACACGTTAGTGAGATCAAATCAGAGCGCAGCACTTCCGCCGTGTGGATCCCACGACACCCCGCCCCCCAAGGCCAAAATCATTGAGGGCTAGACCAGGCTACTTGAACAGTGACGTCATGGACGCAAAACAAATTTGAATGCAAGCTGACAATAAAGTTGTATAGTGTGCCAATGTGTCCTGATTTTTAACCTTTCAGAAATGTTAAGTAGTTGTTAGTAAATAGTTAAATAGTAAGTTCCAGTGAGTACTTGATCCAAGCGTAGACAACAGGCACGATCCCAAACACCACCCCCGTCACCCAGGACACCAGAGAGGCTGTCACCATGACCACTGAGAAGCTACGTCTTATGGAAGTCAAGCCTGTCACCCGCTGCACACACAGGATAGCTTTGATGGAAGAAGAGAGGACAAGAAACTCATCATAAGTAAAGCATCAGTCTGCAGAAGGAACGCTACCCCTAGGCACATTTCAGTTCATACAATAAAACATGGTTTACTTTGGGATTTTATCATTAATTGGAAGGCAAAAACATAGTGGGAGAGCAGCAAGAAAACAGCCTAAAATATAAGGGAATGACAGGGAGAAATGGACAGTTTGGAGTTGGCTGTGGTCTGGTGTGTGTGTGTGTGTGTGTGTGTGTGTGTGTGAGAGCATGCATCATTGGTGATCATTACTGGAGATGTCCGAATACATATCAGTATATGTTTGTGTCGTATGTATCGGGTCTAATCGCAGGTGTGGGGGTTGACACTATCGCACTATGGGGGTTGTGTAAGGGGTTGACACCATGGCATGAAATAAAATGTTGCAGAATGTGGAGTTTGCTTTTGAGTTGCCTAAATGAATGAGGAGCCTGCTATAATAACAACACAAGATATAGCTAGTATCGCTATTCAGTATTGGTATCGGGTATACAGTCAGTAATTGTGTTATCAGAATGGGATCTGGAGCAAAGAAGTGTATTGGGACACAGTCATTACCTATGCTTCCTATGGAGGAGGTGATGAAGGCGAACTTCAGCAGGCTGACAACCTCACACCATGGTGACCTTTGACCTCCGGTCACCATGGCCATCAGAGAGCCAGAGATGATGAGGAGAGAACAGCCTGCAAAAACACCAGCATCGATTTAATAATGCAGATTAAATGAAAATAGTCAAACCTACCTCACTGACTGTTTGCCCAGATATACCCCAAACCATCCCCTTATTTCATCTGCCGGATTGCTGGAAAAGCCCCCTAGGATGTCTAAAAAAGCATGGCGAAGCAGCCTTCTGCTTCTATGGACCGACGACATGGAACAAGCTTCCACTCAGCCCACTCAGCTCAATACCTATTTTTATAATGCTGCATTTGGCTGAGCTTCTTCCCTTAGTCGATTGCATTGGTATTTTATTTTTTTATTCTTTGTGATTGTTTTTTTCTACTGTTTTTAATGCTTGTTCCTGCTTTCCACTGTCCTTGCTTGCTCTGTTTTATGTACTTTGATTGTGCCTTGATTTTTACGATTTTTATGTTGTTTGATTTGATTTGCTTAATCTTTTTACTATGATTCCTCTGAAAAATCACTTTGCACTGCACTTTGTGTCATGAAAGGTGCTGTATAAATAAGAGTATTATTATTATTATTATTACTCTTATTATTATTATTATAAGATCACACCATGTTGCATCACAAAGCAATGAGAGCTTGGATTTTGTTTTGTTTTGTTGAAGATATTTTACATTTGCCCAATATAGGAACACCTGTTCAGAGTTTAGTATTGATGTTGTAAAAACAAAAACAAATAAATGAATAATAAATAAAAAGAAAGTCTTTGTATGGTTTTACAATCATACTGTATGTGGTTGTCACATACTGTAATCCCAAGATACACCTGGACTTGTTCTATGGAACACCAGTTTGCCTCAACATTTGGTGACCACCGCTGATCTAAGCACACACACAACCCTTGATACCTATCTAAATAAAACTGACACACTGTATATACTTTACCTAGATCTGACAGGGAGAGACTGATGAAGGGAAGCCAATAACGACAGGAAAACTGACCCCTGCACTAAAAAAAAGAGAGATGGAGAGACAGACAGAGGGAGGAGGAGATTAACGTTGCCTGGTTTCAGAGAGTGTCTGAGCTCAGAGGCTTGGAACGTCCACTATAGTGTAAGGAAAAATAAATATTTTTAATATTAAGGAGTATCATTACCAGCTCAGTGGCCTTGTGGTTAGAGAGTCTGCCCTGAGACTAGGAGGTTGGGGTTCAATTTCCAGCCGGGTCATAGCAAAGACCAAAAAAATGGGGCACAATGCCTCCCTGCTTGGCACTCAGCATGAAGGGTTGGATTGGGGGTAAGTCCCTGCGACATACTAGCGTCATGTCTAGGGGGTGTACTTGTACATCAAGCTGCCTCACGCTACAGAAAGGCAAGGCTACCTACAGTACTTACTTAGGAGTATCATGCAGTGTACGGACCCACCCACCACCACCAGGCCCCTCAGATCAATAGACCCAGAGCTTTTGGATGTCAGAATGACTAAATTGACTCAGAGGGGACCGGACCTTTTCGGTTGCAATCAGAGATCCTACCATGACTTTAACCAGCAGAACGAGACAGTTGCCCACAACTCCCATGGTCATCTCCACTCCCAACACAGTCACCAGCACCCATTTCTCCACCTCTGTCCACGACCGCTCCACCAGGGTCCCATTAAAGCTCCCGCTCACTGAGACACAAGCAGAGGACAAAAGGAATGATGGAGATTGAGGGTCCTGGCCGCCAAATAGTCGATGTGGAAACAACGCACAAAACCACTTCATTCCCAGTGGCACAACAAATCAGCACCCCTCAAGACTATCCATGCACAAGAGCAAAAACGATGTTGAAATATGATATTGGACAGAGAGTAGACTACACTTACTTTTAAATGGAGCCAGTCAGGGCAGAGTGCTGTTCAATAGTGGCTGTCAGGTGTTTGAAGCAGACAGATATCTCCAGCACAAGAGTCATCACAAACATTCCAATTAAAACTTGCATGCTTCATTTAGCTCAAAAAACCCTTCCTGTGTGTGTGGACTACTACTACTAGGCTACTACCACTACCATTACTACCACAAATTTGTTTAGCGCAAACTATCACAATGAAAGTCCAGCATTTACAAAATATCATATCTACTGTATATCGTGAGTTGCATTGCCGCATGATCAAAGGAAACCAGGGTATTTCTGCATTGTTTTTGTTTATACATCGTTCAAGAGTTATTATGTGAAGTGGGCTGTTATAGCGTTACCACCATGAGGGTGTTTAGAAACAGGAATCAGGAAAGTATTCAAGGCTCCCTGTGATCAAGTGTAATCATAATGTTTGTGCCAAAATATAAAAGCCTTAATGTGGCATATCATGAATCTCAAAAAAGAAAAAAAAAGTGAGTGTAGGTACCATTTACTGTTTCCAAAAAACAGTAAAAGTTGAACTGAGCTCAACTGAATAGTATATTAATCTTTTATCCCACTGGTGAGACTAAAAAAAGGGTAAAACAAACTAAGTAACTAACAACCACCTAATGCCTAGACCAGATCACACACGCGATTTAGAAACACAGACCAGGCTATATCAATACATAACATTGTGGACAAAAACTTGTATCCAACAACAAAACTAGTTTTTAGAAAGGACAAGGCACACAGTTTGAAAACTTTATGACAGAACATAATTTATTCATTCAACACTTTTAAGTCCACAAGTATTTAACCTTTTTACAATTCTCTTAACAACAAACGCCCATTAAAACAAAGTCTGAAATCAGCAGCTCAGGCCAACCGTGTAGGGCCTGAGAAAAACTCAAGATCTACCCCTAAACTCTAGAAAGCACACCGTTTTGAGCCCATGACTGGATATACTGTATATAGTACATGGTATGATACAAGTTATGTTTCAACCACGTAAGTGCTACTTAAATTGATCTATTTTATGCATTTTCATAAGCATAGATTCTATTTTTGCTCAATGTTCAGCCCAGGATAGTGGTGCTAGGGTTTGTGGTTAAAACATTTTTGCCAATGAGGACAGGTGTCATCCATGGATATACTGTATAGAGTGACAGTCCAGTCACTTGGATCCTATTTTAGGTTGCTAGAGTCTAGGGGGAGATTTGAAAGATTAACAGATCGCCACGCAAGAAGATTTAGATGGTAGGCATACATCTTAAATCCTTGAAGCAATAGTGATTTACATTATACAGAATATTACTGCTGTATAGTGAAAATATACAGAACTGTATAGTAGTAATCATGTCTCCTTCCATTTAAAACGCAAAACTTTGCGGCCTTAAACATAAAGCAATGAAAAGACAGCGACAGTATATTATTGTATCAAATCATTATGGATAAGAAATCACATTATATTGTGACTCTTAGTATTGCAATCTCTGCCCATCCATTAAGCTTGAATAAACTTAGTTGGGGGCAATTTTAGTTCATTCTCAACTCGATGGACAAAGATGATCCTCAAATGTAAGCGACAACCCAGCCAGACAGTAACAAAGACATTTCTATTAGCATTTCACAAATTCCCAAACAGACTTTCATTAAGCCGTTTTTAATCCCATTTCAAAAGTTTCTTATCCTAAGCAGTCAGACAACAATTCTAAGTTTGGCTGGGGACCACCATGAACACCAATCAAGGACCCCTGTTGGATCGCAGACGTTACACTTGAGAAAGACCACTTGTCAAGCAGAATGGTGAGCTGGTCAGGGTTTATTTATTTGTGTCATATGAAAAACAATCTGCACTACTGAGCAGAACTAAGGCCATTGTGAAACGCTGATGACTCAGAGTTGTCGCAGTGGGCAGACAGTCTGGGTGCGTGACGATCTGTCTCGGTCGGACTCACTGCGGCGGTCGTCTCACATTCAGACGCATGTACACCGCAAACGAGGCCGAGAAGGTAGCAGTTATTATGTACATTATGGACGTGTGTGTGCGTTTCAGAGGTTATATTACGATAATATGGGCTATCTGTACATGTTGTGTGTGTGCGCGGTTCTTATCGGTAGAGGTAATCAGCCTTTATGTTGGCAGCGATCTCAGCTTCCCACTTGTCTCCATTGTTGAGCAGCTTCTCTTTGTTGTAGAGCAGCTCCTCATGTGTCTCTGTGGAGAACTCAAAGTTGGGACCCTGGGAAGAGACGGAGGTCATGGCAGTGGTGAGGTTATAGTTTGTAATATAGTGGAAAAAGCATACTATGAACTTGCTGGACTGCTATTTTCAAGATTTGTTCTATAACGAAATATATATAGGGCTAAAGTAGTTAATGACTCCAGACCAGAAAGATATGCAAACCTAAATACATGGAATATATTTGTGTTTCATTTGCTCAAAATCATAAAACATATCCACATCGACCACATGTTGGCTACCATATCTCAAAATGGTAGATAGGTGGATGGACCAGCCTGTGGATAAATAGCAGTAGCAGTAGAACAGAGACACACACAGACGTGTATACAGAGAAGCTTCCACTTTTCCGGTAAGCAGCAGTTTAGAGTGTTTTACTTCTAAAACATCAAAGTGTTCCATACACACCTCTACGATAGCGTCCACAGGACAGGCCTCCTGACAGAAACCACAGTAGATACATTTGGTCATGTCGATGTCATAGCGAGTGGTCCTCCTGCTGCCGTCACTTCGTGGCTCTGCTTCAATGGTGATGGCCTTCACACACACACACACACACGCACACGCACACGCACGCACAACAAAGAGTTCCAACAGTAAAAATAGGAAATATATGACAACCTTACTAAAAAAAAATGAGAGTTTGGGTTCTTCTCTGTGAGTGTGTGTCGGGTACCTGGGCAGGGCAGATAGCCTCACACAGCTTGCAGGCAATGCAGCGCTCCTCTCCTGAAGGGTACCTGGTGTAATCACACAGATTCTATGTTCAAATACACACGCATCTATCCAACATCTCCACTGTGCATTTTTCTCAGACGCAGGTTTAATGTCCATTCTTCTCACATACCTGCGCAGGGCGTGCTCCCCTCTGAAGCGAGGCGATAGAGGACCCTTCTCAAACGGGTAGTTGATGGTGGCAGGTTCTCTGAACAGGTAGCTCATGGTCATACCCAGTCCTAATGATAATGACACAGTGCAGCGGTGGATTATTGTTAAAGGAGCAGTCACTGTGCTCAGAGAACTGAATGCTTCTGTACATTTCACAGCAGATGGAGGCCGTGGGTATGGTGAACTTACTGACCTCGGAACAACTCCGTCCACAGCAGAGTCTGAGCAGCCCGGTCTGTCATAGACTTGAGATCTGTAGGGATTTCCTGGGCATTTACATATTCTGCACAGAGTCAAAGAGAGAGGGAAAAAGAGAGAGAAATTATAAGCACAATGTGCTTGAATAAACTTTGCCTTTCATGGGATTTTAGTATAAAGTGAGATTTAATTTTAGGCCTTTGAGAGAGATATGTGATAGAATAATATTGGTTTTACACTGTGTGTGTGTGTGTGTGTGTGTGTGTGTGTGTGTGTGTGTGTGTGTGTGTGTGTGTGTGTGTGTGTGTGTGAGAGAGAGAGAGAGTATGTGCTACTTACTAAATCCTTCTCTCTGCGCTGATACTGTGAAGGACCTCACTAGACTCTGGCTGGTTGAAAAGGTACCTTTGGGTGAAAACAACACTGTCAAAACCACCTGAGTAATAGTACAGCTGATAGTAATCACAGTAAAACAACTAAATAAGGTTCAAAACTTTGTTTATATTACCATGAAGCCAACTGACCAGTCATGTCTAGTATGAATATTTCTGTTCATAAAATCTTACCTGGCCTTGACACAGAGTATAGTAAGCGCAATGTCGCAGCCATCACGTCTTTGACACTAAACAAACAGAGAGAGAGAGTAATTTAACATGGGGGTCCAGATGACCAGGATCCTGTCCTGCACACTAGCAAAATAGTACGGTCACTGACTGGACAACCACCTATTGCACAAACAGACTGCTCAACAGTGACAAATGCAACACAATAAATATACATTCAATGTAAAACTGTCTAAGCATTCATTGCTTTTATAGGCATTTGTATCGAGATTCTCATGAGACATGCTTGCATTGTTTCAGGGATCACTACAGGGACAGACAAGAAGCCGACACGGTGTGTTGTGTGCACATTTTGAAAGTGATCAAACCTGTCATTATGTGTCCTGCCCAGACCGCCTCGCTGACTGTTAAGTCTGACAAGTGGCAGAGAAGGGCTCAGACATTCCCATGCCAAGTACACAAAGATTGTTGCCTAATTAGGCTCCCACTGTAAAGGGTGAGGTTCCTGAGACCCACGATGAGAAAGGATTGTTTATAGATTAAATGTAACTATACGCAATAGCCTTATGCTATATGCACACATGTAGTGGAATCTATGCCCCACTCTTTCATTAGAACCCCACTAACTATGAACAACTTGACAGCCACTGATGAAGGGTATCTGAGGACATGTGGACTGCACTGCATAGCACTGCAATTGTCCATGCAATGACCTAAACAAGCTAAGGCTACAGCACAGCAACAGCAAAGTTAATGTATAGCGTAATAGCAGATCTAAACATCATATTCTAATCTAGAAGATCGTGCGGATCCATCCATGCTGTGTGCTGAACTTGAACGTCATCATCCATATTTAATTAAGGAGCATTGTTGGTGGTCTGGTAGTGCTGCTATGCTAACATGCTAGCAGCCGGCTCGGCGTGATTATGAATCACACCGCAGCAGACAACGCCTTGCCATTGCATTGACTGGCTCCTGGGCAGGTATAGTTTTACTGGGGTTAGGTTTAACTAGAGTTCTATAACTCTAGGTTTAACCTCAATGAAACTGACAGAGGTCCATCAATTACTTGGGAACTAAATGGACTTCTATGGATGTCTAACTCTGACAGTGTACAAATGGAACCAAATGGACTCGAGCTGAGCCGTATAAATTAAGACATGCAATTAAATGGGGGTCCATAGGCCATACTAACTCGGGTCAAACATGGGGGTCCTTGGCATGACAAAAAGTTTGGGAACCAACGGTTTAGGCATAGCTGCAAAAAACGATAAGAGTTCTCTGCAACTTCGGTGGGATGCATAATAACGCTGCAGCTATGGTTTTGACTCTCAAGGACTTTGGATTAAAGAAGGTTAGATGTCTTTGCTTCCCATTTCAATACAACACACGCCACGTGCTGTACGTTGCCACGATGTGTGACACATACACACAAACACATGACATGGACAGAAGTAGGATGATAGTAAAGTTGTTTATTTGACTCACCGAGCAGCTCGCTATTTGGCCTTCTCAACCAGAACAGCGGAACGGATCTATTCTGGCTGGCTGGCGTGCACGGGAAGTGGCGTAGTGGCGCACGCAGCCAGAGCCTTGGAAATAGACAGAGTTACGCCAACTCCGTTCACTTCATGGGGCCAGTCCATCTACATAAACCTCTATTGGATAGTGACATGAATAGTGACAGCCGGAAGTTACTGAATGCATTGAAGCCTATGGGCTCGCGCGAGTACATGAACCACCTGACCAGGCTGTTTTCCGACCCCTCAATGTCGCAACTCTTCTACTAGATGGCTCTGCACGCAGCTCTCTGGCAGTTAGGTTTTTGTTTTATTTTGTTTATTTTAAGTTCAAACAAAGTATTCTTTTTGATGGAGGAAATGATCCAATACAGGCATTTCTGAAACATCGACTCCTCGATTCGCCTTGACTCCGTCTCCTAATCTGTTATACACTACACCTACAGTATCTGTTAACCTCGCGGCTCGCGTGACATTGGGTGCGTTCGAGGTGAATATTCATTGGCGACCATAACGCACTCTAGGAAATGGATGAATACAATATTCGGCACTTGAGCGCACACGCCAATTAGTTTGCATTGTATTGTTTGAATGCGATTTGCGACCCTCAATCATGCTTGCATTAAGCCAAGGGCTACAGCTTAAGACAACGGCAGTAATAAATTATATCCACCAGAGGTTACTGTGGTGTAATAACTCACTCAGGTTTCAACATTAAGCTTTTGTGATAGATACCGGTATATATCTATGATACTACCCACTACACTTCAATTCAAACAATTATTTTGGACGAGTGAAACATAAAATAGAACAATGGACACAATCAATCACCTTATTTACAATGTATTTATTTTTCTTTGAAAAAAAACAAAAAACAAAAAAAACAATGAACATCTCAAATGGTCAAAATGGCAAAGTCACAAACTCTGACTGATAATCACTTTACATTATGTTTCTGATGGTGGCGACAGAAATTGTGTTCCGTTCAATTCCACACTGTCCAAGTTTAATCACAGAGCTGTCATCTGACCCTGTACCAAAGATGAAAGCGGTAAACTTTTTCTAGCCATCAAATTCTTGTGGTACAATGGACATTGTATCTTTATAGGTACTTAGGACAAAATACTTGAACATTCACATTATTTTTGTGCAAAACAAGAGAACGACATGTGTATCCATGAATGTGTATGGTATAGCATGGCCCGTTTGTTGGTAGGCTGGTGGTTATTTCTGCTCTCCCAGCTGACTTGTTCTCTTAAAATGTAAGGAGACTGAAATCTGTGCAGTCAACCATTGTGAATGTAACAGTTAAACGATAGAAAATTGTAAAAGCTGCCTGTCAGTAATCTCCCCATTAGCTTTCTTACCGACTTAACATTCAGAGCAACGCTATCCTTGCATACCCGTTCGGACATACCGGAGAAACTCTGTGCTCTACATGTGAATGTGTGCATATACACACACTTCTAGTGTGTGTATATGCTTTAACGTAGAAAGAAACGTTTACAGAATTCAACTCCTGACACAGGCAAGCATGGCATGAGATGCGATCAATTTCACAGGATCGTCAGATTGCTGGAGCGCAATGACCTGAACACTTCTCTCTTAGATTCCGTACTTCCGTACTACCCGTCTCTCTACATTGTCTCTCGCACCTATCACAGTCTCATACACTGCTTTGTTTTGAATGAACAAACATTTCACATTGGCATGCTGCACCAAAAGTGTTAAATTAACCACGCTGTTCTCTTTTCCAAAATGGAGCAGATTGATGCAGGGCAGACATTATCGGTGGTTGTGAACTTGTGATGACCAGAGGTGTCACTCCATCCTCTGGATGAGTTTCTCCTCCGTCATGCAGAAGTGTGTGACGTGCGACAGGTCTGAGATGAAGGCGTCACAGCCTCGCCTACTGATGTTCTTGCAGCCTCGCAGGTCCAGGAGGAGCAGGGAGGACAGACGCTTCAGGTACAACAGACAGCCATCCGTCAGGTTGTTACAGCCTGAATGGACAGGACAGGGGGGTGAGGGATCATGTTTAGTTTTATGCTAGTGGTGATCTGAGAACCTCACTGTACGCAACCAACAGAAGCAGTATAAGATGCCAAAAAAAGGTCATCTTGGTGATGATTGGGCAGACCTTCAAGTTATTATTATAAACCAGGGGTTTTCAACCTTTTTGATCCCAGGGCCCACTATTTATTCAGCATTTGAGCCACAGACCACCATTTGATGACATTTTAGTCCCACAGACCCCAAACTAAAGACTTTGTTTTTTGTCCACAATTCCAGGCTGGATTTCACAAACAAAACAGGCAAAACATACAGTAGATCAAAAGTGACATTAACCTTCTACATTCTCCAATTGTGTAGACTTATTAATAAAGTGGTGGTAATTCAGATGATGAATATTTAATCGATGAATATTTAATATTAATCGTAAACATGAGCGTAAACATGTTTACGATGAATTAAACAGCGTAAACATGAAACCAAACGGACCCTTGCGGGACCATTTGGTTTCATTTTTACGCTCTCAGGAGTACATTTGGTTAACCAACTTTCCATTTTGCTGGGGACCACCCCGAACCCTCTGAAAGGACCACTGGTTGAAAACCACTGTTATGAACCATGCTGTTGTCACCCACCGGCCAGTGTGAGCTCGGTGAGGTTGTTGCGCGTGTGAGTTCCGCTGGCTGCCAGCAGGGCTATGGAGGCGTCCGTCACCTCCTTGCAGTGGGCCAGGTCCAGTCTCTCCAGCTGGGGCATGTGACGCTGCACCAGCCGCAGGCTGGCGTCGCTGATGTCCAGACCGGACAGACGAAGCGTCAGCATGTTCCTCAGCCTGCTGCGGGACGATTCTGAGCCTGGACAAGAGACAGACAGACAGATCGTCTTGGTCCAGATCTTAAAGTTTAATGCTGTTAATAGTCAGGCTATCATTCAGAGACACTAACGTAACATTTTGTTTTGATGTACTAGGACAAGTAACATTGTAAGATAGAATCTTCACAACAGTTGAAGATAGAATCTTCAACTGTATCAGCTCTGGATTCAAATGTGTGAGAGAAAACGCACAGTGTTATTTTGGTCCTCCCCCATCTGTATGGAAGTTTACAATCGCTGAAAAGCCAGCATCCTAAAACGTTCCTACTCCACTACTGAAAACCAAAGTTTCCGCCACACCATAAGGGCATATTCCTCTGTATACACTTGTGCATGTGCGTGCTACTAACCCGGTGGCAAGATCATGTCTTTGATCTGTGCATCCTTGATTCCATCACACCACCGCAGGTCTAGCAGGCGCAGGGAGGGCAGCGTGGGAGACACCAGCGCTGACACAGAGAACCACGACAGACCAGCCACGCTCAACTCCCTCAAACCTGCACTCACACAGAGACACACAGTGATACTGAAGCATTCAGAATATAGGTTATAATATAGGGTATGCGTATGCATCCCTGGCATGAAAATGTTTGAACACCACTGACAGCAGTACAGGTTTTTTCAGACATTTGAAGAATTGGTCTCAGGTATAATGGGTTAAATAAAGTACTAAATGCCTAAACTATACAATGATAACATGGCTCTAACAGAATGTGTGTTGGTTCACTACCTGGCAGTCTGGTCAGCAGACAGTTGAGCTGCTTCTTGGCCAGTGGGGTCCAGGACAGATCCATGGAGGTGGGCTGACGTTTGATCAGTCCAGCCAGAGCTGGGTTAGTGAGAGGACTACACCTACTCACATCTACACGACTCCACAGCCTCTTATCAAAGCTCCTGGATGCACGGATGAACAGACAGACAAACAAACAGAACACAGTTCAGAAGACAATTATTAGTGAGGCCTCACAAAAATATACTAGAGAGAAACACACACACACACACACACACACACACACACACACACACACACACACACACACACACACACACACACACACACACACACACACACACACACACACACAGTTTAATAATATGTTGCAATGTGAACAGTAGAGTTTTCAACAGGCCTGAAAATTAAGGCTCCGGCAGACTAAATAGATTTTAGGTCCGACCTGGTCCTAAAATGTCGGGTCAGCCTGGTCAGGTTTGGGAAGAATTCGAGAACTCTACGCAGAGTAAAATGAAATGCCAGTCAGCACCATCTTCATAGCATAAATAAATCCACAGACAGAACATAACTTTATTTTATTATATAAAATAATTCAATATATATTATTTAATGGAGCCAGAGGCCCGACCCGACTCAGCCCTACTGGGTAGCATAGATTTTAGGCCCGGACTGGCCCTAAAATGTTGGGTCGGCCTGGTCAGATTTGGACCTGGTTGGGTTCGGGCAGAGTTTGAGAACTCTAGCGATATTTTGATGTATACAATGTTTTTCTTGTGTCCAATAAGAAGACAGTATAAACATGATTTCTAATAGTTTCAGGACTTTGTATGATTTTAAGGGAGAAAATAAACATAATTAAAATCAACATACCATTTGTACCAGGCCTTGCAGACGGTCATGCAGGCCAGCAGATCAGCTCTGTTCAGGTACCTGAACACAGACACCCACACCTCCTTCTCGCCTCCTTTCTCACTGCCCACGTCCTTGAAGGAGGTCAGGGACATGAGGGAGGGAGGGGAGATGGAGGACGAGGCGTGAGGAGCGGGAGAGTCGTCTGAGGAAGACGATGCTGAACGATCCTTGGCTGCCCGGTTACCCTTCAGGCGCGGCCTAGTGAACAGAAAGGCTTGTTAGATGCACAAACACAGGCGAAAAACAGATCATCTGGTCACAATAGATGGGCAGGAGAGGGAAACTATGTCAGATATGGTCCAATACAATGCAGAAGAAGGCTGATGCTTTCGAATGAGGGCTTCTCTTGTTCTGAATGGTCCGTAGCATTCTTCAAATTAATTACACCGCCTACGTTTTTTTTTTTTATCTGACCAACCATCTCCCTTTCTTACAAAAAATAATTCAGATTAAAGAAGAATTTTGCTTTGTGTAATCTAATTTCTTGGAGACCAATAGGACTATAGTATAATAATAATAAAGAAATCAAGAAATTTTGTGCAGACAGTTTTGAAGGATGTCATTTTGAAAAGTGAACTGGAAAGTATATGCCTCTATACTTAAGAAAGATCTCAGAGAACAGGGTTTTGGGGTCGTACCTGCCGGGTCCTCTGGTCGCTACGCTGTCTGGAGTTCCCTCACTCTTTGGCCGGGAGGTTTTGGTGAGAGCAGACTTGCGTTGGACAAAGGCCTGCGGTCCGCCCTGCAGCGCTACAGTGGACTGCCTGGGACCCACAGCTGCCTCCAGCTTAGGCACGATGGAGCCTGGATAGGAGAAGGCCGCAATGTTTTAGGATACATTTGCTGTTGACGTATATTCAACCCTGTTGTCCTCAAAACTGTTAAGGACCCCCATAAGACACATTGTGGGTTTGCGAGGCATGGCCTAAGCATTTTCGGGGGGTTCTAAATCCTAAAGTTTTCTGAAAAACCTACACACACACACACTGTTATACACAGTACCTGGCTGCCTCTTGGCCTTCTGGGGGCGCTGCAGAGTGACGGTGAGGTAGGATCCACTCAGCAGGTCATCATTCAGGTCAGACACCAGCAGGACGGGTGGCTCCGGGTCCGAGTCCCAGCGCCCTTCGTCCTCCTCGTCTTCCTCCTTCAAACACAATGATATTATTTTTACGGCTTTTTAGTCAGTGTTCCTAAATAAATATTTTGTATAGAAACACTAAATTTCTTTCGTTTGTTTAATCAAATGTATGAAGTTGTATTATATATACACATGTAGTCTTTGTGTGTGGACTCTAGAAGACTGTATGGTGCTTGAGGCCCCAGCTAATGGTGGATCCTACCAAATAAAAACCATGAAACCATAATAAACCTCGTCTTCGTCCTCCAGTGTGTCCATCTCGTCCTCGTCTTCGGGGTCAAACTCCTGGTCCTCACTGTCCTCCTCATCCTCGTCGTCTGAGTGTCGCCGCCGCCGCCTCCGTCTCTTTCCGACATTCTGCCGCCGCTCCTTCCCCACCTATGGGATGGATGGAATGGAGAGTTATGTATGGATGTGGATGGCAACTCATCCACAAGACTAATACATGATCGATAATTAAATTTAAACAAATATATTTTAGTATCCCTATTTTCAGCACATCATTCATTATAGGCGAAAGCTTTGCTTTTTTATTATCTTGAATCCATATGACGTTTCTCACCTCGTCGCTCTCGTCTTCCTCGTCATCATCGTCGTCGTCATCTTCATCGTCCTCATCATCGTCGTCATCGTCCAGGTCGTCATCAGAGTCCTCCGAGTCGTCGCGCCTCCGTGTCCCGCGGGAGCCTCCCCCGCGTAGCCGGACGCCACGGCCACGCCGCGCCCCCTCCCTCTCCCCTCCCCTCATGCCGCCACGCTTTAGCTTCATGAGGGAGGAGGAGGAGCCACTGCCGGGAGACATGCCACCTCCTCGGCTCCCTCGATGGGCGGAGGCTCCCCGCAGCAGGCTGCCCCTCCTGTTGGCACCGTAGCCCCGCCTGAGACCACGACCACGCAGCGCCAGCTTCCTCCTCCGAGAGGCTGTGGACAGACGGACGGACAGGGAGGCAGGAGAGCAGAAAAAAGAAAGGAACAATGACAAAGAGATGGTCATGATGACTCCTGAGTGTGGTCTGGACAGAATAAAGAAATGGATTCATTCTAGAGGGTATGTGTATGCGTCTGTGTATGGGTCACGAGAGAATCACCTTCCTTTCCCTTCGGCTTACTACATTTTAATTTAATGAAGCAATACCATAATTTTTATACGCGTCGTATGTGCCATTTTCCCTAGTTTGGCTTACAATAATATTATTAATAAAACTATTAAACTATTATTAATAAAACTATTTTTTCTTTTGGGTCTACTCTAGAGCTAAAACATTTGGGAACTATCCGTCTAGGACATATCAAGTTGATGTCCCTATAACCCACTATGCTATGGTCACCTGGTCACGCATGGTCTCTTTTAAATGGTTTAACATTCTTACATTATTTCCTGATTTAACTTTGAACATCTGAGACGGCCAGAACATCCAAAACAGATCAGCACAATCTTAAACTAAAGGAATCTCACACATCCCACTTTAAAGTTTTAAGAATATATTGCTCCCCCCACTCTCAATCTCTAAAAATGGAGGTAATATTTGTGTCATGCGACATTTTACCAACGCACCACAAAGCACCATTTGCCTAGACAGACAAACCACAAACCTTCATCGTCTTCGTCACTGTTGGAGTCGTCCCCATCTCGGTTGTGTCTGTGGTGTCGGAACATCTTGGCGATGCGCGAGTCCAACAGGGTGGAGGCCTTCCGCTTCTGAAAGGAAAGCAGGGCACAATGGAGCAGATGAGTGATGGAAAAGAGAAAAGGAGTGTTTTCGTTTGTTTATAGGAGAGAGGAAGCAAACGGGTAAAGATCTTGCAATGATAACAGTATACTGTTATCATCAGAAAAAAACCCTTCATAATTCAACTTCATGTTCAATTTAAGTGCATTATCACACAAGATTAATCATACGAAACTTCATATGTCATCATACAAGAGTGTTGCAAGTATGTGTAGACGGTCTTATTAAATAGTTAAAATATGTAGGGCTTCAGTACTAAATGGTCATACGCTTCCTGGGGAAGGGCGTTTGGAGTTTATAGGGATTGAAAGCATGCACCCTCATGCACATGTGCACAATCCATGATAGCCGCTCCAGAGGTTAGTATGTCAACAAAAGCCTTTCGGAGCTACTGTGAGTAGAGCTTCCACTCAAACATAACTGGCGCATAATGGCGCCACATAATTTGGCACAAAAGTACTCATTTGGCAGGCGGTGGTTTTAACTTACCAGTGGTAACACCTTGTCTCCTTTAGGCGGCTATGACGAGAGAAAACATCTTTGTGAGAAAAATACAGTACACACAGCAAACCACCGACAAGAGACTTGGGGGGGGGGAAGCCTTTCTGGGCTTCATTCTCTAATGGCTCTTTTCCACTACAAAGCGCTAACCCAGAACTGTCATGTTTGGGGCGAATAATCTGTCTCAGAAATATTTTTAAAGTTCAAGTCCTCAGTTCCAACGTTAGTACCATCATGTGAGCAAGTGCCCAAACCCAATGTAGGTTCTGATCACCTAGTGAGCAACCAAGACATAGCATATGATAACAAATCCATGTGAAATATGTTTCACGGCACGGTTCAGTTCACTTGTTCTTGTAGTGGAAACACAGCCATTAAGGAGCTCTCTGTGTGACAGGGCATCTTTTGGGACACATACAGTACATGTACAGTATGTATGCATGTATGACTGCTGCAAACACAAGAACAACCGACAATACATGGATGAGCTGCCGTTAGGTTTCCTTTAGAAACCCTCTAGAACCCTCTCTCTCCTTCATCCTCCCCGTTCCTCACTCTAAAACAGCCAGCCAGCCAGCCAGTCAAGCAGTGTGATGGGAGAGCCAATGATCGACAGGACATGTTGTTTTTCCCAGGAGGACTGAAAAAAAACAACAACAACCTGATTTAACGACATGAGGTGCTCCTCAGACTACTCTCCTGGGGAAAACAATATGGCAAGTGGTAGCAAGTGACAGCAAGCGGATGACGCGCAGTGATGATGTCACAACAAGAAGCCGTTGAGTTGGGGAAATCGCCAAGCAAGCAGTGACCGTTTTCCAAGCTTCAGAGGTTGCAGCACTCCTGAACAATTGAGGACGATCCTCAGTTGTGTATGCACACTATAAGAAGTGGCCCAATCACCAACAATAGCAACCTTGAACTGTGCATAGAACGGTGAAATGGTCACTTTGATATTAATAGTGTCAAGCAAAGAATTATGCAGGGAGGTGAAATGACTTGATAGACGATCTGCAAACGCGATGAGTCTCATCCATCTGCAATGGATATTTCAGCAGTTTATGTATGTACGCCTGTGTTCATCAACATTGATGGAAATATGGTACTGTATCTCATCAGAAAATGTGTCTTCTGTTTACTAAAGAGCTGTAGAGGTGGGGGAATACTACTGTTACCTTAAACACTGTAGCAAGGATCAGAATATCGAGCTTTCACTTTTTTTGGTACAGTGCTTTTAACATTCCAAGGGAAGACATTTGAAATTGTCAACGTTGCTTGTAAGAAAAAAAGAAAAAAAAAGAGAGAAAAAAATAATCCAAGTTGAGCCGTTTAAATGAAGAAGGGGGCCTCTTCCCTTGGAAACTATGGGAAGGGGCAGGAGGAAAAAACTAAAAAATAGCAGGACGGGAACGGAACACGCAAAAACGTACGGATGGATGTAACGGAGAGTAGGCGGGGCCTCTCACCAGTCTCGAGCTGATAGGCTGAGAGGGCAGAGGGGCCGCCACCAATACGAGCGTGGAGGAGGAGCAGGAGGGAAGAGGAGGAGGAGGTGGTGGTGGAGGGAGGAACCCACAGCGGACCACCTCCCCGTCCTGCTGGGCCGCGGAGGCTCCGGGGACCCCCGTGGAAGACGAGGGCCCAGGGCCCAGCCTGAGGAGCAAGGGGCCCTGGTGGGGACGGAGCTGATGCTGCTGCTGCTGGTGGGGGCTGACCACCAACGACTCATCACTGCCCGATGACTGACCCACCCGGTTATATTCACATACACAAACAGTAAGTAAAAGGAACACGGAAAAGAATAGAATTGGGAAAATAAAAGTACAGTTTAGATCCCAAATAAACACAATCAATTGAAAAATATACAATGGGAAAAAAGTCAAAAGTAAAAAAAAAAAAAACAGGAACAAATACACCAAAGAATAAAAGAAAATGACAAAAGTCAAACGGGAAACATAGGTTAGTTTCAAACACACAGGACGCATGCATACCATACCGAGATCCAGAAATCATGTGAGATGCGACTTTGTGTGTTGTTATTATGTTTTCCCTCATTTGAGATAAAACCAAAAACAAGTAACTTGTGTTTGAGTAAATGGTTGCTTGACAGACATCGGACTGTACGTGCTCGGCATGTAATGATTCACTCAACTCAGGATAATCTCAATATTAGGTTCATGAGACAATTTTTAAGTGGTGCAACCACTTCATCTTTGTACACATCTTTGTACCTCGGACCTGTGTCCTGTGTCTGAGCATTGAATTAAGTAGCATAGTTTTGCCACAGTTTATACTGATATATTTCGATATACAGCATATCGTTACATGCCTGGTAGGTGCGTCTCTTTTGTTGGATCCTAGTAGCTGCCACCACCAAGGTAGGGGCTACTCTTTCAATGGCACCCCCACACAGGTAAGAGTGTGTTTGTCATAATCATAAGGCGGTTTTAATACGTACCTCTGGGTCAGTGATTCCTTGAACGCATTTAGGACACTCCCAACAGCTGGGCAGGTCCTTGTTCACCACCCCTTCACCTTGAATCTGGACAGAGAGACAGAAAATTAGGTCTGAGGGCAATTCTAACAGTTCTGAAAGAAACACATTGCTATACTCAGTATAGCAATGTGTTTCTTTCAGAACTGTTATGATATACAGTATAGTATACTGTATATCATTGTTGTTGGGCAGAAACAGTATTACCTCCATATTATAACTTGTTATGTCTTCTAGTAAATTTGCATCCTACTTAACCTGACACAGTGTTGCTCAAAAGCATAAAAAGTAGTGCACACACACACACACACACACACACACACACACACACACACACACACACACACACACACACACACACACACACACACACACACACACACACACACACACACACACACACACACACACACACACACACACACACACACACACACACACACACACACACACACACACACACACTACCCACCGTGAGGCAGCCAGGATGGACAATCTGAGCACAGTTGGAGCATTCCATCAGTATGAAGGCAGGGTCTCCAGCATCCTCCTGATTAGGCTCCTTACAGATCTCACACACCGCTGACAGGGGCAGGCCAGGCTGACAGGATCACAACACACCATCATGAGCATACTGTAGATTTTTTGATAATATCATAGGCTGCCAAATGTATTTCTCCCTGCACTGTATTTAGAGAGTTACTTATTTTATTATTCAGGCAGTATCACTTGTCCTACCATGGTCTAAATGAGAGAGAGCTGCCTCCACCATATGGCAAATGGTGCAGTTATGTAGCTCAAGGACACCAACTCTGAGGGAGCCCAGGATCGAACTGGGGAGAGAACATTCTGAAACGGGATGCTCTACTGGCCACCCCGAGAAATGTGGATTGCAGTTGTAAAGTCAAAACAGAGAATACATAAAACACAAGGCCAGACACTCACAGCGAGACACTGGCGCAGGACACAGGTCTGTTTCAGCTTCCCGGGTCCACCAAACTTCTTCATGTCCCTGCAGAAGTTACAGTCCCCGCACTCCGTCCTCACGCACGCCTCACAGCGCTTGCACCTTTGGAAACAAAACACACACACACACACACACACACAAATGTGAAATCACAGAAGGAAAGCACAATTTGAAGTGACTGTATGCATTTTATAGGTGGTTCTCAAACAGAGTGCTTCTCGGTGCAGTGTGCCATGGGACAATGGGAGTGCCATGGGAGTAGGTGTGACTATGGAAGACAAAGAAATACTGTATATAATGCAGGAAAACAGTTACATTTTTACTTTATCTGTGGTTTGTGTGCATTCAATCTGGCACCACAATTTGTGGCAAAAAACAAACAAAACAAAAACAATCGTGAGTGTATTTTGTTACCGGACTCTGCGTCTCCTCAACACCGACATGGAGGATGCTGGTTTCTGCGGTCGTGGAATGACTGGGGTGTTGGCCAATGTCGGACGAGGAGGGGGAGGAGGAGGAGGGGGAGGCTGGTACCACGAAGGCTGGAGGAGGAAAGGACCACTAGTTTTAGTATTAACCTTTTAGTATTAAACTATTATGACCTTGGCTTCAAACAGTCATGGTCATAATATTTCAAGATTATGCTGCTTAGACTTTACAGGTTCTTGGTGTAATTACCTCGATCCTAGCCATGCTAACCTTTCTGTGGATTCCATTCCTACCATTTCTATGCATTTGCTGTATTACCTTGGGCTTTATTTGCTTACAATTTAACATATCATTTATCAAAACAAGATTTAGAAATTCCATTGTTGGGTCTTACTTGCTTGCTGAATGTAGTGCCAAAGCTTTGTCTTCTTACAGAAAGAAAGCTTAATATATGTATCAAAACAAAAGAATGGCTAATACATAGGCAACAAAAAGGTGTGTGTGGTAAGAAAACCGGTGGCTTCCACCCAGACTGTTTGGTCTGACTGACTGCACCTGTTTCTAATCAACATAATTAACAATCAGTGACAGAAGGAAGGGTTTTATGGACAGTTGGTTTGGGAAGATTTTAAACACAATAGAAACCAAGGAATACAATTATATTTCAAGATGGAAAATTTTCTATGAGCCTGGAAGTTTGAAGTGCTTGAACCTCTTTTCGATTGTGACCATTATTTCATTGTTTGTTCACTAAAGCTTTAAAGAAACCACAGACATCCAGAAAATACACTTTCAGGTGGCTTACAAATTGTATTCATTCTTGAAATATAACCTATTTATCAACCTTAATTTTATATTGTTCCATTTTTGCATGCTCATAATGTTTTTGTTTGGTTAGATTTGGCCAAAATACATTCTGTGTACATGCAGTGCCGTTCACTTCCCTGTACATCTCAGGAAGAATGCCTTGCATCTCCTAATCTAGGGTGCTCTACGATGCAGCGCTACAGCACACATACTTCCGTCCTCATTTCTGACTGCAACAACATTCTCGCTCTCGCTTGGAATAATACTTCTAGAGATTGTTTTCTTTTTTTTCCCCGAGTAGGCGGGACGGCAGGCTTTTCAGAGTAAAAGCACCATATCTGCGCCGGCACAGCTAGCTTCTATTTTGTAAGAAATCTCACCACTGATTGTGTTAGTATCATCACAAGTGCAAGGGCTATGATGATTTGGATTATTATAACATAGGACTATGCTATGCTCACCCTCTTGGGCCATGTGATGAGGGGTTGCCCTGTGTAAGACAGCTTGGGGATGTCATTGGCGTGTTCCTTCAGCAACGCCTGGAGGAGAGATGGAGAGGAGATGATTAGAACTGTGTGTAGTCAAAAGTGTTCTTGCATTCAACATTAACATCAAAAGCAGTACTGTATACACACACACACATGCAGGTTGTCCATGTGCTACCTTGACGTGTGCGAGCAGTGCAGGGGCGTTGTGTATTCCTGCAGGGACACACTTCTTATTGGAGGGCAGTGACTCCAGCTTTCCCAGCAGGTTCCACAGACCCTCCAGTTCGTAGGGTGTCAGATGGATTTTAACCCCAGACTTAGCGGCCAGCTGTGCTGCAGCCGTGCTCTGTTCCTCCTCCTCCTCCTCGTCATCCTTGACCTTCACATCATCAGATGCAGAGTCTGATGGGGGAGGCTTCTTCAGACCTGCAGCAAGGTTAGCCAGATTACCTTTAATGCAATTTCTGAAGACAGCAGAATCATAATTCTTTTCATGTTCCTAAATTACCTGTATATTGTAACTATGAATTTGTATCTGAGCTAAGCAACAAATTTTGGAGTTGCTCCAAAGGTGTTTTACTGGTGGCATACAGTTTCCTATACATTCTAATATCACAATGCAACATTGCTTGTACCAGTGGTATATGAAAGCGAATCAGCAGACAGCATTCCTCAGGCACAACACGAAAAAAGAAAACAAACAAAAAAGGCTACAGTTTTTAATTCAAAAGCTACAGGAAATGGTTATATCGGCTTTGGCCACTAAGTGGCGCCCTAGAGTCATTTTCCCATAGTGTTGCCTGTTACATGGATTAGCCACACCCCCAGTCAGTGGCTCTAGGCTTGAAGCAGGGGGGGGCCTGGTGGTCAAGTCTGGTACTGCAGGCGGGTGGAATTCATGCACGACCGCCGGAGAGCACGCACGCTGGTTTGCTTTGTGCACGCGGACAGGGCAGTTTGTATTTAAGTTGTTTTCTGAATAAACCAGCGGTCCTCACGTCATATACTACCTCTCAAAACATAACGTATGTATTATATGACAGATAATAAGCTCAATGCAAACACAAAAGCTTGTTTTTGATGCTTTTTGATGTTTTTTTTCCTTTGCTCGTGCGCGACGGCGCTCGTTCATGGTTCCCATAATCCCTTGCGTCGGGCGCGTTCATGGAGAAATACTTCCGCATTTGGGCACCAAATTTTGGTGCTCAAATGCGGAAATAGGCGCACTTCCGGCGGTCTTCCGGGTGCTTCATGCGCCAATGAGCAACTTGCATTGAAATGAACGGCAAGGGGGCGGGGCTGTCGCTCCAGTCAGGTCTCTGTTATTTTATTACTCTATGGGATTAGCGTCTAAAGACCAAGGGATGGGATATTAAGGGGTCAGAAACTGAGTGCTCAACTTGTCCCTCTGAAGAGAGACAAACCAGTAAATATAAAAGAACGGTTTGGTCGGTCTAAAGAAATTAAACTGGTTTACTTGATGAAACCGGAAACCGACCCAAGCTTAGTCTTAGTCACCTTCACATTTTTAAAAGCAACACTTCATCACTTCATGCGACTGTTACCAGCTTCTCTGTGTGTGTGTGTGTGCGTGTATGTGTGTGTGTGTGTGCGTGCATACCAATGCCGAGGGAGTATTTCTGGAACTCTGGTGTGAGGTAGGAGGTTTTGGTGACACTGAAGACGTAGCGTTCCAACACGTACCAGCACATCTCATAGTAGAATGGATATCGGAACTTCACTGGTACCTGGTCCAAACATATACCATTAATAACCACAGTAACGTAACTGGTGCCTGGCACAAACAGACAGATTTAAAAACATCAATAACATCATCTTCATGGAGAAAAGCCAACCGCATGTTCGCAAGAGATAAAAATACATGATCTATACAAGCTCAAAACACATCACACGGCTTGCATTTTGACTAAAAATAAAGCATTTTTGCTGTTCACTCTATGCAATGTGTGTGTGTGTGTGTGTGTGTGTGTGTGTGTGTGTGTGTGTGTGTGTAAGAGAGAGAGAGAGCTCTAACCCTTGTGCGGTCTTCGATGTTGCAGATGTTGAGCTGCATGGGGACGTTAAAGCTGTGAAGGAAGTTTCCTCCAAACACAATGGTGTCCACAGGGGTGTAGACTGCATGAATCCAACCTGAATACAACAAATGCACACACACACACACACACACACACACACACACACACACACACACACACACACACACACACACACACACACACACACACACACACACACACACACACACACACACACACACACACACACACACACACACACACACACACACACACACACACACACACACACACACACACACACACACACACACACACACACACACACACACACACACACACACATTGAAGGGCCGTACTGGTGCGCTTCTCTCATATCAACTTTGTGTTGTGTGTGTGCATGCACGCGTGTGTGTACGCACCTGAAGGAATGATCAAGGTATTGCCCTGCTTCAGTTCTATCCTCTGACAGTCTGTGGCTCGATCTCCCAGGAAGAGGTCTCCCTGCTTTCCTGACAGCACCCAGTGTTCATAGAGCTCCAGGTTGTGGGGGGTGGGTGGGATGAGCCAGAACACCTGAGGACCACAACAACCTCACCATCACTACTGGTTAACAAGTCCAGACTCTAGTGGCCACCCACCACCTACAGCTAGGTTCTGTTTGAGGATTGGTTGTTGTTTTTTTTGTGTGTGGCTATAGGAGCGCTTTGTCTTGCCAGTTTACACAATCAACAATTCCCTCATGGGCATTTTGGGCAAGAACTTTATTGAGTCATTCTAATGAGTATAGTCTTGATCTGGTCTTCGTGTACACAGTGACACAATGGAATATTAGATTACCTTAACATAGTGTAATGAATTGAAGTCTGATTAATAATATCATGTAATAATATGCAATCACGTGGTCAGGCGGTGTGGGGGAGGAGATGGTTTTGATGTCCTTAAAATAATAAAATGGTAATAATATAATGTAAAGGAATTTGAGTTAAAAGGGCAAAAAAAAGTGTGACTCCCCACCTTGCATCCGCTTAGTATGTGGTACCAGACAGATGTCCCTCCAAAATCAATGTGGAAGTCTGTGTAACATCCCTGAACACTCATCAGACAGTACCTGAAGATACAAAGAAACAGAGCTGTAAAATCCCCACTGTTCGTTTAAATCAGGGTGTACAAATGGAAGGAAGTAAATGTGTTTCTCAGTGGAAATGGAATTGTAACTGTACAAGTCTTCTTACTTCTGTACTTTGGGGTATTGCATGTCTGTGATGGAGTTGGTGGAGTCTTTCTGTCGCTCTTTCAGGTGACGAGGCCACATGTTGTCCACCCAGTCGATCAGATCCACCTACACACAAATGTTAATGGTAATGATTTGCATGTGTCTGTAAGTACCTGTGTGGATGTTTGTTTCACTTGAACCCTGGCGAGTCATAACAGCTGAACATTCAGCACAAATCAAACATGATGAAAACAGCCTGAGCTCGCAATGCTGACCTAACAATGCATTTGAGTCCGACATTTTGTGAGCTTCTATATATATCAGCTAATTTTGGCAAAAGTATGATGAGAATGAAAACAATTACTGGTGAAGTAGTCCTTGGTGAAGACGATAGACTCATAGGAGACCACGGTCAACCAAGTAAAGTGTGTGTGTGTGTGTGTGTGTGTGTGTGTGTGTGTGTGTGTGTGTGTGTGTGTGTGTGTGTGTCTCTCTCTCAAGGTGACTACGATTGAACAAACTACCACAGTGCGTACCGTGTTGGGTCTCTGCACCAGGTGTGGTTGGTCCATCTTGGTGTGGCTGAACTCCAGACTGATGACGTTGTAGAGCTTCTCCCGCTGGGACGGCGGTGTCTCATAGTAGCGTTTCCACTGGGCCATGGACATCTCTGTTCCCTTCTGCGTGCTCACGTCCATCACGTCGATCATACGTCTGCCACCTGGGGACACCGGAGAGCAGTGTTGATTTTGACAGCAAGTTTTAGTCATTGAATGGACTCAAAGACTGGTGGCGTAACGCCCCGTTTTAGATGTGCATGCACTTTGCACAAAAAGCATATTTAAGGTCAGTGTTGGGAATATTACTTTACCTTGTTAATATATTACTTAGTTATATATATTAATTATTACCTTCATTTTAAAGCAATATATTATATTACAATATTACTGTCTGAGCAAGTGTAATATATTAATATTACTATTACATATTACTTTGAAAAAACTTTTTACAAAATATATAATGAAATATTTAGTGTCACTATTAATCAAATATTGCGTAGGCCAGTGGCATACCTAAAATAAAGCAAACACACTTGGCTATCTGGCTATCTAAATCCATATGAAATCAACTTGAAAAAATGTCACTCCTGAATGAATAATTTGATGACAAATGATAGAAAATAAGTAATTATTTAACTTCTGCAGTTGTCAAGATAATTTCACAAGAACATTTTCAACGAGACAGTAATATTGAAAGTAATGCAATAATGCAGAAAGAAAAGTATAATGTAGATTGTTTTTGTTAAGTAATATATTTATATTACAAGTTACTTCGTTTTGGTAATATATTATGTAATATATTAAGTTACGTAGTGCACATGTCCCAACACTGTTTAAGGTACAAGCTCACAATGCATCACAACACATTGTGAGCTTGTAATTCTACTATTTCAGCACAAAGGTAGTGAAGAAACATCGCTTTTTTGTTGTTGTCGAAATCAAGACTACACAACGCTCCAAATATGGATTAGATTTTTACAGCTTTACTTGTATGGTACAATAAGTGGAAATCTTACCAACGTAGTTCTTGACATCGTCGACAGTGAAGTCTGGGCCTGGCACCCTATAGAGTGAGCAGCACAGTGACAGGGTTACACACAGATTTTCCCGTCACACAGTATGAGACACCATCATTCAACCAACAGTACAACACTCAATGCAACATTCATTCTCAGAAGGCCCCCCTGAAGAGCAAAGGAGCACATGACCATCACTGTTGCCCATTATGACATGGTGTCATAATGTTTGCTGTTATAGCATTCAATGGACCACTTGACCACTATTTCTTTCTAATTGGTCTGTCTAGGGCTGTGGGAGGTTCAGAAACCCGTCTTCACCTTGCTAACTTTGCAGCAAGGGAAAGGTAAATCATATCTCTATCCCAAAATGAAGGACCTCATTTTTTGCATTATTTCTGTGAAAGCTCAATTTCCAAAGTTGTAAAGAAGAGAATATGAATTTTATATCGTCATTAAAATTGTATTGCTAATTTGCCGATTATTTGGGTTCCCATGTACAATATTTTCAACCTGGTGGAGAATAATGAACTGCTCTAGGTGAGGACTAGTAGCGAGTACAGAGGATGAAGGCGTACTTGATTCCCAGGCCGTCGGGCTTCTCAAAGATGATGGGATCCCTCAGCCCTCCTCTCTGGACATACTCGTATGTGAAGTCTGAAAACATGAGAGATGTCGAAGATGAGACATCTGCAAGACAAACCTGTGTGTATGTGTGTGCATGTGTGTGTGTGTGTGTGTGATTGTGTGTGCATAGAGTATGTCTATACCTTTCCCCTCCAGGCGTCGGATCCTGTCAGAGTTGAACCTCTGGCTGTGGATCTTCTCCTCCAGGTCAAAGGTCCTCCTGCCATCGATCTCCTCGTCTGAAATGCCGTCGTCATGGTAGCGCCGCCGGGTGCCCGCGCGCTATGAGGAAGGGTTGATGACAGAGCAGGAAAATTAAATCAAATTAGCCCCAGTGCTAGTGCCGCACAAGTAATCCAAAGGGAAGACAAAAAAGACGACTTGTTGGCTGTCCAAATTCATTTTAGTTATTCTTGTGTTCTTGCTACAAGAGAGACTTTAAGCACTTTCAAGTTGTCCAGGTAGTACATTTCAAATCTAGTAATGTTCAGCAAATACAGACATAATCCATAGTTGCTAAACATACATATTTGCATGGACAAAATCAGTGTGAGAAATGTTCTATTGCAGACCCATCCGTGGTCATTTTTTAGTCTCTGTGCTGCTAATCAAATCAGTCTTAGTTGGTGGTGTGCTTAAAGACTGAACTAGTCTGGTGAAATTTTGGAGTCACAAATCGTAAATCCTATACTCTGAGATAAAACCAGTGAAGTTACTGTGTAACATCTGTGGAGTTCCATGCTGGAGCACTGAGCTCCCAGGTCACAACAGATGAACAAGGGATAATCTCCCTCCATCTCTGCACCAGCAAGACCCCCGATCCCCCATCCCCCATTCCTCCAACTCCTCCTAACCAAAAGCTGTCCTTCCTCTCCAATAGGGCTGGGCAATTAACTGAAGATATCTTAGAACCAATAGCCAACCTAATCATGCTTACGTTGATTCCTCAACTTAAGTTATTACTCATTATACCGTACCAACAAAGCAACATAATAAGGGTAATTCCGTGCAATTACTTAGATATTATTCTCCACTCCAGTGTACTGAACAAACACTGCCTGGCTGTATACTTCATCTCCTCCAAACAATAAAATACACTACACTACATTACCTGACAACTGATGGTGAACATAAAAGTGAGGCCACTTAAACCCTGTAGTTGATATGCGTTTGTGCAAGCTCACCAGGTTGCATGGTTTGATAATGTGTGATTTTAATAAATACCACATCACACTTTGAAATGATGATAAGGGTCCAGCTCTCAGGCTGTCTTCCATGCGGTCCTTCCTCTGTTTAATGTGTAGAAAATGACACTGGTTTGAGGCTCAGCTGGTAAACTGTGTGCTGCTGCTGCTGTCAGTCTTAATCAATAACGTGGTCTGCTGGGCTGCCAGCCAACTCAGAGGATGCAGTGACACAGCACCTTTATAACAATGCTGCTCACCCTTTTCGAGAATAGGCTAATAACATTCTTCTATTAATTCGGCAAGGCTGCTCCTAATCATAACCTAGAAAACAACATAAAACATAAAAATAAAAAAAATCAATAAGCAAATTGCACTCACATGGCATACCCATAAAGGTTTGCTAACACGGTATAAACCTTAGGCATTTATCTGAGATATTTACTGTAGCTGTCACCTGGTGAATACACAAGTGACAACAAGCTACCTTAAGCCTGACTTATACTTGAGTTCCAGACAGTATGATCAAGCACCAAAAATAGAAAGATTTACACAAGGTCACAATGTACAGCAAGGTAATGTTTTGTAAGCTTGTGTAGAGATGACTTTATGTCCCATTGCCTTTGGGGAGTGAGCTAGTCTCATCCAGCAGTTACCGCTATAGCACACAACCAGCTGAGAGGCAAAGTGCCACACGCACGTTCAGTCTAATAACCTCGCCAACAACTGGGGGTGACAAGTCTCTTTTACCAATACTTGCCTCGCTTGTTTTGTAATCCACAAGTGTCAACTATATTCCTCCACTACACCACAATACTAGACATCTTTTACTAGCCATGCAAGACGATTTAACCCCCCACTCTTACGGCGTCCCCCTCATTCTCCAATGCCATGAATCAATCTGACTGAAATCAAGACTCAGGATAGAGTGTCTACCAGACTAGAGGACGAGAAGAGATGAGAGGACCTTATCTGTCTGTGTCTTTCTCTTCTTTCCTTTCGACTCTTTCCGTCTGTTTCTCTCTTCCCACATTTCCCACTGCTGTGTTGCAGAATGCCAAGTCTCTTACTCTCTGCTGTTCCGAGGGAATGAGGGAGAGGTGGCCTGGGCTGGCTGGGCTTGTTGTTATCAACCTTCCCCTCCCACCCCAGTCTGTTGTGCAGTGATTCCCAAACTTTTTCATGTCAAGGACCCCCTTAAACTTAACAACTTAAACCTCAGCAGAAAATAAATCTTTGATAGCTTTGCCCACGATAACAGTTTGATCAAACTGCATCTGTGCATCAACAGATGCAGTGCCATGTGTTCATGCTTTCACAATGTTAAGCATGTGTTGGCTACATGTTCGAGGTTTTGCACAACACCTGCGCTTGAACATGAAGCATGCTTGTTAGCCCTGAGACGTTCACGATAATGACATTATCATGACATGTGAACCTTGGCTACATGCTTTTAGTCTGTCTGCACACACCCAGCTCGCTCATGTACTCACTGTCAGCAATGCACAAATTCACTTTTCTGCCTCAAACAATCCTTTCTCATCTGGGAAACTATATACAAGAAGCCACACAGAAGCCTTCACTCCTATAATGGATAGTAACTGTGTGCACAACACAGAAGTCAGCAACTACAACTACAACTCTTGCCAGAATGTTACCATTCTAAATGTGTTTTTGAGACCCAAAGCCGTATCATGTCAAAACAGGTACCAAAATAATAACTTTGAACTTTGATCCATCCATACCCAACAGTTTATTGTTATTACCAGCTAACAACCAACTAAAAATACCAAAGTCAATATTTTGTATATGTCTTGATGAATTGAACAAGGTGGCCACAAGTGTAACACTTAACTAGTGTCCATTCAGTTTTTGTGCTGCAATTCACCAATTCTGCTAATTAAAAAACAATCATAGTCATGTATTAATTTAATGAATTAATTCAGTATACTATTTATGTGTTTTGACTGTCCAAATTGATATTTGGTTTGTGTTCAACTTACCAGCCTTCTGCTGAATCTGGAGTTATCCATTATGAGCAGATCCTTGCAGTTACTTTAGCTCCTCTTGGCGTTTATATTTCTACAGACGTGTGGGTGTCTATGTGAAAATGCTGGTCTAATTCTCTAAATGACCAGTAATAGCATAGGGTAGGTACCTGAGAGAGAAGGAACTGTCCAAGTCCTGAATATGCAAGACACGTTAAGAGTTGTTTAAAGTTCACTAGTTCCACTACTAGTATGAAAAAGCACCTAAATGATTCGTCTTTACAAATAGAAAAATATAAATCTTTCCCCGAGTAGGTAATTAAGCCAGCCGGCTTAGCTAATAACCTGTAGCATTGTTATTACTGGTGTAAAGCAAACCTGTTCGTCCGTATAAGTACAGTATTAACAGTCTACATTTCTGTTTTGATTCTATCGAATATATAGATTTAAAACCTTCAGTCTCCACAGACACACATGACCATTGTTCACCATTACATTATTGTGTTCAAACTCCTACAGAAGAATGCCCCTTTTCAGCAAACTTTCAGCTCATTCTGCACTTCAAATTCGACACAATTCAATCGTATAATATTTAAAACATCTACGTTAATTTAAAATAAGACTCTGTTTAAATAGTGCATTGTTATAACGCTGTCGTTCAAGCGTATAAACGCGGCGAAAGTTGTTGTGGTCTCCTAAACAGCCGCCATGATGTTCTCCCAATGCCGAAAAATGGGTAGATGTACAAGCCCGAAACGCGTTCCGAAAGCGACGGGGTGTGGGCTTGTAGGTCTGATTTTTTTCCGTCGTAAGACGACGTCGTACGAAGAAGTGTAAACAATCTAGTTGATGGCGCACAGAGTTATGCAAACTCCGTTCTCTTCATGGCGCCAGTCCAATGGCCGCTCTTCTACATAGGTTTTTATTTGGAATGGAGACAACAAATGGGGACAGTTCGTCCCTATTTAGTCTACGTGAACAGCGCCCGAGCGCTCAGTTTCTGACCCCTCAATGTCGCAACTATTCTACTAGATGGCTCTGCAGTCTGCTCTGATCGCGCAAAAAATACAACTGATACATGCCCAGCCCACAGGCGTAAAATGGACCAATCGCGAGAAAGCCATACTAATAGCAATGCTACTAATATTCTACATTTTCAAAGTAAAATACTAATATTAATACTACTAATAAGCTACCTTTATAAAGTAAAATAGTCCAAGTAATAACCAAAGCTGTCAAATAAAGACAGTGGAGTACAAGTACAATCTTTGCCTTTGAGATGGAGTTAAATTGGAAAAATAAATTAAACAGGTTAAGAAGAATCAATTGTTTCGAAAGGCTATAAAGGTCTTCTCGTATGGGGGTCCCTGGCAATATCTCTTCAAATGGGGGCTCGCGCTAATTAGTGTAAATTTGGGGGATCCTAGACATGAAACCACTGCTTAAAGTTGTTTACACGCCACTGAAAATGACGCGTCAGTCCGGTCTAGAGCGGATACGGAACAAGTCAACATAAATGTATGTAGAAACTGACCGGATACGGTAGGCGTGCTCTAGAACGAATGTGAAGGCAGAGCAGCAAATCTGAACCAGGCTGTTCCACGGCCTTGGTGACCATCCAATAGTAAAACGAGACAGGTGGTGAACTAACCAATCAGCGCACGAGTTATAACAGGCACTCTCTTAGGATTGGTAAAAAAAAAAAAAAATACCTACAAAAAACAATAGGTCATAAAGGAGACAGCCAATGAAACGACAGAACAGTGTACTTACATCGGCCATTATTCAATAGAACTTGACACAAATCATAGATCAACACAAATGTCGAGGAGACATCGCTCTCTTGTCTACTCACCACCATGCCTGAGCCGCACAGCGCCGTTTAGAAGGATGTCAGAGTGAACGTTATGATTGTCGGGTGTTATTTGTGATCCATGAATAGCTTCCCTTGCCGAGGAGGAGGACACGCTTTGTAGCGACTTCCTCAACGCGGAACTGTCTGTTGTCCATAAATGGAGTTTAGGTTTCAGGAAACGCGCGTCTATTGGCCGTGGAGCGCCGTAGCTCTGCCGTGATTGGGCCACGGGGCCGTCGCTCAAGCGCGGTAGAGTCGGCAGACAGCAGAAAGGACAGGGCTTGATGTGATGTGTCACGTGGAAAATGTAGACCGAAATGAATAAATAAGTAAATAAATACCAGAGTTGGAAAATAGTAAATAAACATGAACAAGGAAAGATAGAAATTGTTGTTTTAATACATATTTTTCTTCAAACATTAGGGCTAAACCTACTTCAAACAAAAAAATAAAAGTCAACATGTCGAGCATTCACTCAAATATTTCTGTGATCAACAGATCTACAAGATCACCTTGCGCACACAGTTGAGAGCTAAAAGCTCACTTTGTTTGACCTAAAGTGAGGTCAAGGCTATAGCACAGGTAGGTGGTTATTGGTTAACAATATTCTTGATATAGCGCCAGGTAGCCTACAGTATGAAGTTCATCATACAGTGGACAGACTACACACACCAACTGCTGTTATGTTTTCATATAATTAAAATGGTTTGTGAAAAGCCACGTGTAATTGCAGGCGACGGGCCAATTGCCGGTTTTTTTCTAAAATTAATATATATATTTTTTTTTAAATATATGAATTAACATTAAAAGAAAATATTAAGCTTTTTCCCAGAGAATTCATTGCTGTAATGTAGGCCTAAATGTAAAAATAGGAAGCAAGCTTATGAAAACCCACTGCTATTAACCACTTTCAAACCAGTGTCACTATGCTGTGCATGTTAGGAGAACAGAACAATGTTTTAAAATGGCCCCCCAAAATTACAAAAAATATAAAAACGAATAGCCGATCTACAAGTTCACAGTAGACCACTATTTTCACTGCGTGTCACTGTCGTAATCATATATGGTATAAAATAGGTCTCACAAGTTTAATGGGAATGGGGAAAAACAGAAATACACAGAAGATAAAAATATGCTCTGGCCATGATGACAACAAACAAAGGAACAAACAAAAAACAAACAAACAAGCAAACAAACAAACAAAAAACATTACAAATCATTTCAGCTCATATTTATTAATTACAAAAAGAAAATCACACTCTGTTCACTCTGTATTCCACAAAGTTAACACCTAGACTATTTTATCCAGCTGTATAGGAATGAGCCAAGGATCACTGCCAGGAGCACACAGCAAGCGAAGATCAACATTTGTTTCTGTACAATAGAAAGGCAGAGGGAGAGAATTTGAAGCAATCCAAACATTAACTAACAAGCGTAAATAACAAAACACATTCCACAAGCTGTAAATTACCTCAATATAATCTAGATAAATGCTCCATTTGTACACTCAGAGTTCAAATGGAAATCAAACAAATTGATTCCACAATATAAATTGGGGTCCCAGAGATATAAACGTCAGTAAATTGGGAGACTAATTCAGGTCAAAGCTGGGGGGTCTTGAAATGAAAATCATTGAAAATCACTGCCATAAAAATGTTCTCTTATGGGGCTTAGCTGGCACAAATTTTCTAATGGGGGCTCTGTGGGCCTTTAAAAGTTTAGGAACAACTGTTGTCGTGAATGAGCTGATCGTGTGATGTGTAAATTTACAGTTCTCCGGTACTCACCCTGCGAGCCTCCTGTTGGAATTTGGCTGCCTTCTTGGTGTCAGCCACGGCTCTCTCCACGAAGCCCACCGACTGGTCCATGTTGCTCTCGATCCTGTCAATCATGCCACCCTGGAGGAGGGCAGAGAGGTGATCACTGAACACAACTGTACGCATGTTTGTTGACAAATACATACATAATAAACAAACACATAAAAAGTTCTCTTAACATAAATACCACAATAACACCAATGTAATGTTTTAAATTATGTATGAAGTATTAGATATAAGTAGATGATGTAAGCCAGATTGCTTACATCATCATCAAAAGTCAATAAATGACCATTATTATGATCCCCACCTACTTTTACATGCCCCTACTGATGTTATCATAGTATCGTCATTGCGTTACCAATTAATAACCTTAGTTTCATCACCAAGAATGGCTTTATTGGCCAAGGGATTCTACGATTCCTACCCATACTGTACCCACCCAACACCAAGAGATATCTTAATTATATCACCATTATTGTGTATGCCATCAAATCCAGCCAATTTGCTATGGGCGGGGTTTGCCACCCGTCCACCCCCACAGCCGACCACAGTACTGCTTACACAAATAATAAGTTAGTCTCTGGCCAGATAGCTAATTTTATCTGAGCAGGCTGTTAAAAATGGTGATGAAATTTTACTGTACAATACAATACAATACAATACAATACAATACAATACAATACAATACAATACAATACAATACAATACAATACAATACAATGTGCATGCTTGCATGCGTGCATGAGTGTGTGTGTGTGTGTGTGTGTGTGTGTGTGTGTGTGTGTGTGTGTGTGTGTGTGTGTGTGTGTGTGTGTGTGTGTACCTGGTTTTCAACCAGCATGGCGATATCGACAAACATGTCATGGAGTTCCTTGATGCTGCTCTCCAGCCTCATGATGTCTTTGTGACGTGCTTCGATCTCGTTCAGAGCTTGCTGGTTGATCTTGGACTCCATGATCTGTGGAAATATAACAAGTAGGGAGATAGTGTTTATTATCTTTAGTGGTTTAGGGAATGCATTATGAGCTTGTATATCATTAAAAATCATTAACATTGTTGGAATGAAGTACTATATATCTTGGTAATGTTCATAAAGATGTACTTCACAATGGCTCATGGGTCATGGCCCACAGGGAAAAAACAGTACAACACATAAAAGAGCAAAAATAGAAAGCAAAAAAAGTGTATTATTGCAACAGTAGCGCACACAATGTGCCCCTCTGGGGTGAGTGTGGAACTATAGTGCCTCTCCATTGCAGTTGCCCACCCCTGGGATAGTAGATTTTTATTGGCCTAAAATATTGTCTACATACATTCATAAATCCACTTGCTGACCGGTTGTCGGTATTGGGCGATTTGTTTTATATGGGTCTCTGACCATATAGCATACCATTGACCTCCTGTGTTAGACATGTCATCATGCTTTAAGTAGCATGTGACATATCAAAAGGTTTTTCCTGATTCTGAATACATTCCAAGCATTTGTTTTGCACAAAAGACACTCCGGATAAAAACAGCTATAGCTGTCATCACAAAAGTGTTTAATGCTTAGTAAATTCAGAATCATGAAAAAGATAGGATGTTAATGGTATAGTCATAGGATGTTAATGGTATCCCCCTATAAATATAAATACAAATTGCTACCAATAGCCAGTCAGCAAGTGGAATGTACTGTATGTACTGTATATTGACAATATCCCACTTTAAACTACCGGTAAGGAAGCCTGTTGGTTGCCCAAATTCATTCATTCATTCATTTGATGTGTTTGATGCTTGTTCCATCCGGCACCAAAACATCAGATCGTTGTTAAATATGTCTGTATAATGGATGAGGTGCGCCTTTGTCTCTGCCTTTGTCTGCGTCAAAGGATTGAGATTGATGACATACCCCAGCACTGAAGACAGCTGAGTTTCCTCCTTCTAACATCTCCTCCAACTCCTCATCTGTTGTAGCTTTCCCCGCTGGGATAGACAGACAGACAGACAGACAGACAGACAGACAGACAGACAGACAGACAGACAGACAGACAGACAGACAGACAGACAGACAGACAGACAGACAGACAGACAGACACAGTTAGATATAATTGAAAACACAGAATAGTTGGTCA